>JAHNEJ010002565.1:0-313376 GCA_022559845.1 Amorphophallus konjac
GAAGTCATCAAAGGTCAAGTTGAACTCTGCAACCCCCATGGGCACCTCACATTTCTGGTTAAAGCCAGCAATCTTGACATTTTTTAACCTCAACCAGGTGTACGTCGAAATAGTGTTTCTGGTACACCCGGTAAGGGAGTATGTTCACTGCTGCCCCTGGGTCGATCAGGACCCTGTTGATGGGCTGGCCATTCAATTGCCCCTTCATGTAGAGGGGTCTGTTGTGACTGCAGGTTGGCAGGAGCATGTCATCTTCTGTGAAGGCCACGGCCACTTCAGGTGACATTTCTGCCAAATAGGCTTCAAGATGTGCTGGCGTCTGGAGTGCTGCGATGATGGCTTGTCGTGTTTCCTCGTTCAAGGACAACATCTCCCATACGGTGAACCGGGTCGGGATCTTCTTGAGGTGTCTGACTATTCGCTCGGCCGCCCGTACCTTGAGCAATTTCATCTCTTCGGGCTTGCTGCGCCTGCCCTCATCCTGGGGTTGGGGTGTCAGGTCAGGGGACGCCAGCTTTGTGGGATCCGTTGCAGCCTGCCGAGCCGGCGGGGCCTGCTGGGCTTCCTCTGTTTCTCGCATAAATTCGGCGAGGTTTGGGATGCCGTTGAATTCTCCTTCTGGTTGGGGAGGAGTAGCCGCCGGTAGAGCTCGGAGATTGCTTGTTTTCCTGGTGGAGGGAGGCACTGGGGAGCGTGCATGCTTGCCTGCTCGGGCTGAAAGGAATTCGGCGAACGAAGGGGTTCCTTGGCTCCTGGCCCCTCCGGGATAGAGACCCGATGGGGGAAGGATCTCGGTGCCTCGGACCTCAGGGTCGGGGATCTGGTATGGTTGTTCTCCCCTGAGCATGATGTTGAGGTTGTCCTGAGGGGGGCGCCCCCACTTCCTTCCTGACCTGGTAGCATGTTGGGAGGTGGACGCCTCAGCTTGATTCACCTCTGCCGGTTCATGGGGTGGCTCTTCTTCTTTCTCTTCCAGGGAGAGAGCGGTGTCGAACAACGTCGAGAGGGTGTTGCAGGTGAAGACGACCTCCTTCTTCTTCTTGCCCCTGGGTCTTCTCTTCTTCTTCTTCTTGCCTCCTGCAGCGGATGGCTGCTCTTGAGGAGGTTCACCCCACAGGGGAGGCTCTTTATCTGCATCAGCTTCTGTTCCCGGAGCCAGCTCGAGTGATTCGAACTCCTTCCAGGGGACATACTCCTTCAGCTCCACAGGCTGGATCTCGGGCTGTTCATAATCTTCGAGCCCATCAATAATAGCCTGAAGTCTTTCAACCGCCGGGCTAGTCTTCTTGTGCATCCGCAGCGGGACAGAACTCTTTTTATTATGGGTGAGCCGTCTCATGACTAGCCGAGGGGCTGTGTCAAGGCAAACTGGGCTTGCCGGGGGCGGTGCAGGTTGGGGCGTCGCCTTCCTCGGGTGAATTGCTGGGGTAGGCCGAGGGGCACGCGCCTTTCTGTTCTTTCCGGGCACGGTCTGCCAACCTTCTTGGTCTTGAGCTGGGGCCATGATGAAAGTCTCATAAGTGGCGCGGGCATAGGACTCCGCCCACTCTTCAGGTAGCTCTTGGTATAGTGAGACTATGTTGACGGAGGAGGTTATGCTGGGCAGCTCATGCGGCTGCGGGGGGTCTACTTTATGCTCCCCCATGTCCAGCTCCCCGGTCCTGATTAGGGACTCAACAACATCCTTGAAGACGTAGCAGTCTTCAATGGTATGCCCGAGCATCCGGTGGTATAAGCAGAAGCGCGGGTCATCTTTCTTCTTCAGGTCACCGGGCCTCTTCGGCTCTGGCAGTGTAATTTTGCTGTAGCTGGTTGCCCATTCGAACAGGAGTTTGGACTTGTCTCGGGAGAAGGAATAAAGCTTGTTTTTTCATCTTCTCCCTTAGTGAGGGGCCCTCCCGCCGTTCTGTAGTTCTGGGCGGAGGAAGGTTGGCAGCCGCCTTGGCTTTATCTTTTTGCTTCTCAAAAGCCTGGAAGTCTAATGCGTGCACCTCAGGGGGAGCTGGCTTCTTCTCGGCCTGTCTGGCTCTCTGGCTTGACATGGCTGGAGTGGAGGAGTATCGGGCCAAAAATGCCTTGATCTCTGCTACCACGTTGTTCAGGCGGTCGAATGTCTTGACCTCAGTGCCGATCATCCTCTCCAGGATTTCTTTCTTCAAGTTTTGTTTGCAGATCTGCACCGCGTCCTCCTGGTGCGGGGGGACGCCTGCACCTCATGCTGAGGTTCCTCCATCTCTTGATGTAGTCGAGGGCTGACTCATCGTTCTTCTGTCTCGTAGCATAGAGCTCTGCTACGGTGACTTCCCGTTCTGCAACATAAAATCTTTCCTTGAACTTCTTTTGCATGTCAGGCCAGTCAGCAACGGACCCGGGCGGTAGGCTGGAGTACCACTCGAAGGCGAGTCCGGTAAGTGTCGAGCCGAAGAACTTCAGGAGATAGGCTTCATCAGCAGCTAGATCTCCCATGATGTTCACATAGTAAGCAATGTGTTCCCTGGGGGACCCTTGCCCGTTGAATTTTTCGAACTTCGGCAGCTTGGTGATGCCGACCGGCAGCTTCCTTGCGGCATAGTGGGCCGGGTAGGGTACCCGGTAGACGTCAAACAGCGTCTGATCCCCTTCGCCCCTCTCGGCCAATTTCATATCTATCATCTGTTCCAGCATCAACCGGCTAACCGTTGCCGGGTCGACCGGATTCGGGTAAAAGTGAGCGGGCTGCGCGCTCGGGGTGGCCACCACGGTCGCCCGGGGGGCCATAGGGGACCCTTGTGAAGGCGGAGCCTGTGGCAGGGCCATTACTGTGTAATGTGTTTGCTGTGGGGGCGCGTCCCCGAGAGGGTTGAGGGTTACTGGAAGAGCTGCCTCTGAAGACTGCCCCCTGTCCCTGGGTACTTCGGGTATAACCTCGGTCTGCCAGGACATCGGGGGCGGTGCGTTCCGCTCACTTAGCTGCTTCTTGAGTGACTCGATTTCCTGCTGGAATCGTTGTATCATGAGCATCATTGTAGGGTTAGCTGTGGGGAGATTGGGCACGCCCCCTGTCTCTTCGGCCGGGGCGTCCTCGGATGATGTCGAGGGTCCGCCACTCATGTCGCCGGTGGTGACCACATTGGCCGTGAGGGCCGCAAGGGGCTCTTCAGGTAGGGCCCCTTCGGCGCCTGTGGGTGTCGCGCCGCCTGCCGCTCTCCCTCTTCTAGTAAGGGGTCCCGGCCTGACGGCTATTCTGGCCAATTCTGTTGAACATGTATGCAACATGATTAAATCATTTTATGGTTTTGATGATGTCTGCCTCTTTAGTTGGTTTTGATGATGTCTGCCTCTTTAGTTGGTTTTGATGATGTCTTCCTCTTTAGTCATTAATGAACTATACCTGCATTTGATAATGTTAATATTCATACATTTCAGGTCATTATACTTCCAGTGTAAAAGCTCAAGAATGGCACACCAATCTAGACAACTGAATTGACAGATATCAAGGCATATGACAATATTGGATGCACGAAAATATAGCATGTTTCAAGCACAGAAATCAAGCTGAATAGCATCACACATAAGCATGCTACAAGATAATCCATGGAATGAAGTGGAATTGGCAAATGTGAAAGCTCAATGCAAACGTGAAAGCTCAATGCAAACGTGAAAGCTCAATGCAAATGTGAAAGCTCAATGTTGCGCCCTCGCACGCGGATCGATCTGCGCGGTCAGGTCGCGGGGGTCAAGGGGGCAGCGCCCCTTGCGGGGGTTTCCGGGGGCGGAGCCCCCGGAACAAAAATTTGATTGAAGACTCAATAATAAAATCTTCAAGACAGTCAAGGAAGATGCCACGGACATGACCGGCTGCTAAAGAAGTTGAACGACGGAGCTGACGCGGATAACGGACCAACCCGGGATGGGCCGGGTTCTGCCCAGCTGGCGGTCGACCGCCAGCACAGGGGCGGTCGACCGCCCCAGCCAGAGCCTCACCATCTACAAGCTTTTTCAGTAGCGGTCGACCGCCAGCCAGTGGCGGTCGACCGGAATTCCTAGGGGCCATTCGTCTATAGCATTTTACAGTAGCGGTCGACCGCCAGGAACCTTAGGTCGACCGCCAGCCCCGAGCCAACCTTATTTGACTTCGAAATCCACCTCGTGGCCAGCCCCTTTCCATGGTTTTGTTTAATCAAACCTCACCTAACTTCCCATGATTTGTGGATCTGGTCTGGGGCTTGTTTATAGACCATTCAAAGTCTATAAAACCATTACAAGAGGGTTAAAAACCCTAGTTGATGAAGTGAATCAAGGGAGGCCATTTCGAGAGCACTGTAGCACCTCCGTGAACAGTGTTTCGAGCAGAACTTCTTCATCCTTCCAAGGTGATTCAAGGTGAGATCTGAAGCCAAGCAACCTCCAATCAAGCAAGAAGCAATCAAGGCTTGCAAAGGTGATCAAAGCTACATCCATACACCTCTTCATCAACTCAAGGAGAATCAAGAGAAGATCAAAGCTACATCCAATATCCTCTCCATCAACTCAAGGTGATCCAAGCTCATATCTCAATCCAGCATCCTCCAAGAAAGAGTAGAAGCAAGTAAGGCTAAGAGGGAAGATCAAAGGAGGCTTCAAAGGGGTGTTCAAAGCAAGAGGAGTTCGAGTTACTGTTCACGTGAACAATACTCCGTGAAGAACATCTTCATCCAATCCAAGGTATTCAAGCTCATATCAAAGAGATCATCTTCCAAGATCTGTGAAGAAGGAAGCAAGATCAAGGTAGCATCTATTCACTTCTTCATCCATTCAAAGAGATCAAAAGGAAGATCAAAAGAGGAGGATTGGAAGAACAGTTACTGTTCACATGAACAGTACTCCGTGAAGAACAATCATCCATTCAAGGGTGATTACAAGAAGATTGATTTGCAAGAAGAAGAGATCTCTGCTGATCAACAAAGCATATCGATACAAGGGCCAATTCCTTCTTACTCAATCTCTTATTTTAATTCCTTCACATCTGTTTTACTTTCAATATTGTTAAACATTGAAGTTGTGATTCGTCCCTACCAGGTGGTTAGTAGGAAGGCAATTGGAGGGTGTTCTAATTTGCGGTTGACGTCCCTACCAGGTGGTTAGTAGGAAGGCAATTGGAGGGTGTTCCAATTTGCGGTTGATGTCCCTACCGGTGGTTAGTAGGAAGGCAATCGGGAGTTCTCCGATTTGCGGTGTAGCCGTCCCTTCCGGCTTTGTGTGTAGGAAGACAGAAAGAGAGTTTTCTCTGTTCTATGGTTTGGGACGTGTCCCCGGGTCAAGCTGTGAGTCAGCAAGGAAGCCTCACCGGGTTTTGGTGAGGGGTGGACGTAGGTTGCGGGGTTGCAACTGAACCACCTTAAAAACCCCTGTGTTGTGGGTTGTTTATTGTGTGTGATTGATCTATATCTTCTAACCCCATTCGCAGGTTCGTGTGCTTCCACACTTGGTTATATTGCTCACACACATATGCACTTTGAGTGATCAACATAGCATACACACACACACACACGGTTGTTGCAAGCTATTGCATGTTCATCTATGTGTTATGCTTTGTAATTCACTTAAAGAAGTGTGGACGTTTCATAGCTTACAATTCAAGTCTTTTCATTTGAGCCACTCTACTTAATTCCGCTGTGCATTGTGCCTAAGTGATTCATTCACTTAAAAAGAGTGGTTTAAGTTTCTGTTAGCTAAGAGTTTTAAATAGGCCAAAGTTTCTGATATGATCTATTCAACCCCCCCCTTCTAGATCCATTTACACCTCACGGGACCCAACAAATTCTTCCGGATCGGTGGGCAAGGCCCCATACCGACCGTGAATTCCTGCCATGTTGCAGGTGAATGTTTGCCACTTCTTGCTCTTGTTTCTTTTTGTCGCCCTCCTGGACGATCTTCCTGGGAATACCAGCCTGTCGAAGATCGACCGTCGGGGCGGCGCTTCCTCCCGTATAGGGGACTGACGCAACTCCTCCGGGCGGGTCCTCGACTCTACGCTAGGTGCGGGTCCCCCCTGTTCTTCCTGGAAGGTGGAAGCCATTGCCCCCAGCAGTCTCTGGCGGCCGGCGGGGGTGCTACCCGGGCCTCGAAGGTAATTTCTCATGGCCTGCTCGATCCCTTCCCACTCCTGGTCAGGGAGAATGGCCTGTGGCTGCGTGTGGATGACGGCGGCAGGAGGGGAGTAGGCCGTGAGAGCCGGGCGGGCGGCATTATGCCGGCGCCCTCGGCGACGGCGGCGGACATTCTCGGACGGCACCGGAATGACAGGCGCCGGCCGGAGAGTTGGGGTCATCATCTCGACCCTGTCATCTTGTTGGACCCTCCTTGGGCGGAGAGTGCTGGGCCCTGCTTGGACGGGTGCAGTGGGCTAGGTCTCCTTGGGTACCCAGACTTTCTTCAGTTTAGCCGGCCTGTGAGCCGGCGCCGCCTTTGGTGCCACGGCTGGGGTCACGGGCGCTGCCCTCTCTTTTAGCTTCTCCAGTCCCTGGAAAGAGTTGCGGACTGGGACGGTCGAGACGACGCGGTCCGGCGCCGGTTGGGACCTCTGTCCGTCTAGGCAGACTCGGAGGGCTCCAACAGTCATTGACTTCCCGGAGTTGGAGGCGTGGCGCCCTGAGCCGGTGCCGGTGTTGTTCCTCCGGAGCCTCCTTCGATGGGATGTCGACCCTTGGTGGGATGGGCCGGTAGTGTGGTGCACGTGGTGCACGTTGCAGCTGAGCGTCGTTGTGGGGACGCCATTGTTGTCTCCGGCCACAGCTCGGCCGACAGCAGCTTCAATGGCCCCTGGCACGTGAGCATTGATCTGAGATTCCTCGGGCGCCTCCACGTCGAGGATCTTAGCGAAGGCCACTCCCAAGAAGTTGGGGAAGCCCACAGTGGGAGGGAAGCTCCCGAAAGTGAGGGGCACCGCCAGGTAGCCGCCTCGGATGTGGTTCTCCACGACTTGAGGGCTGCATACGACAGCCATTGTCGGTTCCATGATGTCGTTTTCTCTTCTCTGTTTTCTGCATTTAAGAAAGTGGCACAATTAGTATAACAAGAAGGGGGCCGCGGGGCCCCTAATTTCGGCAAAGAGATGAAGGGTGGATGCGTCCCACCGGGCGTGCCAGAGTTGTGGACGCACTTTTCGGCACTTATTGTTCTCTCGTTAGTTTATTCGTTTTATTGAGTGCGTGGGCGTGCCAGTCACCGGAGTGACAATTTGTTCAGGCTCCGAAGAGCCCATGGTGCGCTCGATCTGACTTCGTCAGACGATTATGTGGTTCGTGTCGGGACCGAATCCCGTCACGCCATAAAGGTCACGACGTCATTTACATCCCCCATATGAGGGAATACCCTTGATTAATTGCCGAAATTAGGGGCCCCGCGGCCGAAAAGAATAGTACTAATTGTGCGAGAAAGAGACAGGAGAAAATCACACCAAAGTACGCATTAGGATGCGAGCCACTGGCCATGTCGGTCACTCGTGGACCTTTTTATATTCGGACACGGGTCCGTGATGGAAACGCAACAGGAAAAGCCGAGACAAATCCGTTCAAGTGTCTGCCGAGCACTCGGCAATTTTAGTGATGACTCGGAGGGCGTCCGGAACGAGAAACAAATCCGATCCGATTAGGATGTCGGCCCGAGATTAGGCCAGAACTCGGCTATATCAGGATAATTCCCAAGACTCGAGCTTGACCTGAAAGGGCGGCATCGTTGTTCCTTTTGCCCTGGGTCCCCGGGGGAAATAGGGCTGCAGAGTGGGCCCCGGCGTCTTTTATGTGGAATTTTCTTGGTTATATGTTTTGTTCTTTCCTTGGCTGTTTATTACTTCTTCATGCATCTATCCCGGATGATTTCTCTTCCTTTTGTTCGTTAATGTTATTATTATTATTATTGTTATTATTATTTTATCTTTTTTTATTACCCCTCCCACCTCTTTTATTGTTGTTGATGTTGCACATTTGGAGTTCTTGAATTAGCATAATTTCTGTTAATTTATTTGATAATGTTGATGCCCTTATCGAGCCATATATATATATATATATATATATATATATATATATGGTGTGCCGGCGAAGGAAACAGGGTGTACCGCTGGAGGCTGGAGGGGTGTACCGCTGGGGGCAATGGGGGTGTACCGCTGAAGGCTTGAAGGGTGTACCGTTGGAGGCTGGGGGGGTGTACCGCTGGGGGCTGGAGAGAGTGGGTCGATGAAGGAGTATATATATATATATATATATATATATATATATATATATATATATGGCCTGTACGTTCCCCAACCTCAAGTCTACACGTTGCCTATTCGACCAGCATGGAGTCTGTACATTGGCCGTTCAAAGTCTGTACACTGGTCATCGTGAAGTCTATACGTTGGCTGGCCCAAAGTCTGTACGTTGTAACATGAAGTCTGTACATTGGCTGGCCCAAAGTCTGTACGTTGTAACATGAAGTCTGTACATTGGCTGGCCCAAAGTCTATACATTGGCCAAGACATGAAGTATGTACATTGCCCTTTGACTGCAGCTTGAAGTCTATACGTTGCCAAGCCCAAAGTCTGTACGTTGGACAAGTCTATACATTGCAACGTGAAGTCTATACGTTGGCTGGCCCAAGTCTATACACTGGCCATCACGAAGTCTGCACGTTGGCTAGCCCAAGTCTATACACTGGGGCACGAAGTCTATGCATTGGAGCACGAAGTCTATACATTGGATCCCGTTGAGACGGTGGCTGAGGGTGTACCGGCGAAGGGAGGGAGTGTGCCGCTGAAAGGGCCAGGGGGAGTGTGCCGTTGAAGGCTGGAAGGGGCGTGCCATTGGATGCTGGGAGGAGTGTGCCGTTGGAGGCTGGAAGGAGCGTGCCGTTGGAGGCTGGAAGGAGTGTGCCGTTGAAGGGCTACTCTTTTGTTATTTGCTTTAAGGCTTCTCCTTTCTTCTTGTCTTAATTCTTATGTAATTTCACATAAACTTCTCCCCTTGCCCTGTTCTGTTCAGCCTTTTCCTGCGAGTCGGACATTCAGGCTACCGGGTAGTCGATTAATTCGGTTCTCGTCATGGTGCCGACAGTGGCTTGATTAGTTGGAAGGTTCATTGATCATTCCATTCGTTTATTGTTTCCCTTTGCCTCTTTTCATGTTTTGTTATTTTCTCACAAAAATTCGGCAGCATCTCCCCTTGACCCGGGGCGTAAGGGAGATAAAGGGAACGCGCCCACATGGAGTGGCGGAACCCGACAACTGGAGGTGGGCCCCCGGGGGAGCAACACCTTTATAGAACCTCGGAAAGTGTGAAGGAAAGGGGCTCGGGGCGAGGCCAAGAAGTGGGCTGCTGGGGGACTGAAGGGTGTGCCGTTGGGGGCCAAGGTGAGTGTGCCGCTGAGGGCTAATGGGGGTGTGCCGCTGAGGGCCGATGGAGGTGTGCCGCTGAGGGCCCAAACAGGTGTGCCGCTGAGGGCCACAGAGAGTGTGCCGCTGGGGGCTGAATAGGGTGTGTCGGTCAATGGCCAGGCATGTGCACCGCTGGAGGCTCAAGCAGGGCTAGTATATGGGCTGGGAGACTTGCAGGCTGTTCAGGGTAAGAAGAGGGGAAGTTTAAGGCTAGAGATAGGCCACTGGTAGCTGGGTATTCGGAGGGTGAGTAAGAATCTCCCTCTCTCTTCAAGCCCATGGGCACAGCAAGTGGCCATGGAAGGGAGTGAATGATTCATGAGGCCAAGGATCATGGGAGAGCGATCATATCGACATGAAGACCCCAAAAACACCGGAGAAATGGGGAGATGGAGGGAAAACGAACAACCCCATCAAAAGACCGTGAGAGCTAGCGCAAGCCAATAAAACTCATAGAGAAACCCCAAAGAGGGTGATTTTCATTTATGGAGAGCCAAAGGCCAAAGCCCTATATGCATATTACAAAGAAATGCCCAAGACGAGGCCATGGTCAAAGAAAACAAAGAAATCCAAGACAAAGAACGGGAGGAGGAATGGAATACGAAAGGGAAGAAAGCATTGGGGCCTAAAACATTGGCCACTGTCCCCAACCCTCTCCCCCATTACATCGAGCTCTCTCCCTCTCCCTTACTCTTGCTTTTTTCCGGTGGTCGTCGGAGGGGCTCCCGCCGAAGCCCTTCTTCTTCTTTTCTCTTCTCTTCTTCCTCTGTCTCTTGCTCTCTTCTGTGTCTCCTGCCGTCTGAGCCCCTTTCTTTTTTCTCTCTCTCTGTGCCTCCCTTTTTTTGTTGAAGCAGGAGTGGCTTTATACTCCCTGCTGCCGGAGCCTTCGAGCACGGCCGTCGAAGGCGGGAAGTGGCCTTGTGATCATGGGGTTTGACCTCCCCTGTCCTGGGTGTCAGTGGGGTAGCCTGCGTGGCCCAATCTATGGTTGACACCCCATAGAGCTCACTGCGCGCCAAGGATGCGTAGGGAATGGGCAGCATGCCGTTTAGCCGTTGAAAATGCTTGACGCTGTGCCGCTGGCGAGTTGAAAAGGCGTGCCGTGGGGGAGTCAAAACGGCGTACCGCTGGGGGCCCAAATGGGCGTGCCGCTGAAGAACCCGTTTGGGGTGTGCCGCCAAGGAGCCATGGAGCTGTGCCGCTGAACCCCCTGGGGGGGTGTACCGCTGAAGACCCCTCCCATGGGGGGTGTACCGTTGAAGACCCCTCCCATGGGGGGTGTACCGGTGAAGACCCCCCCATGGGGGTGTGCCGGTGAAGGCCCCGGCTGGGGGGTGTGCCGGTGAACCCCGACTGGGGGGTGTGCCGCTGAACCCCATGGGGGGGTGTGCCGCGGGGCAGCACAGTGGGTGTGCCGCTGGAGGCCCTGGGCCGTGCCGCTGAGCACCCCAGGGCGTGCCGTTGAAGGCCAAATTGGGCGTGCTTTTGAGCCCGTTCTGAGCCCGCTATGGACACGAGTCATGGCCTATTTGGCTTTCTCCGAGGCTCAGAAATTGTGGGGGGGCTCCTTGTGCTTGGTTTCTCTTCACTGTCGTGACTCCCGGAGGCGGCTTTGAGACAGTTTCTCCCGGGGCTTATTCACTCGAGCCGCTGTTGATAATGGGCCGAGTGGGATATCAGGGTGTGCAATTCAAGTCGGGAGGGCTCGGAAGGGCTAAAAGGAGTGTCGAGATACAAAGAAATAGGAAATAAAGCAGGACAATTCAACAATTAACAGAAATAAATAAATAACTACTGCAACAGAGTCCAGTCCAATAGAAAGTACAGTCTAAAGTAGTAAAGCGTACCACATGCCAAGTGAACACTCGGCCCGGCGAGCTGGCAACTAAGAACCTCTGAACAGCATCCTCGAACCTCGAGGCAGATCCATCGTACCTGAAAAGCAGGGGTGAGCCTCATGTCACTGGCTCAGTAGGGATCCCGCAGAACCCCAACTGAGAACAACGGCGGCACGAAAAGCAGTAACAACAAGAACAACAGTAGCAGTAGGAACAGTAAACACGGTGGCCGGTCGAAACTCGACACTACAACTACTCCTACTGTACTGGTCAAGTAGAAAGAGAAACCCCGATCTCACCATCAGGAACCGAACCACACTAACACCACCTACCGAGGCAAAACCTACAGCAGCTCCGTCGTAGAGGCCTGTCTCCAAGGACAAGGCCAACCTGGACACGTTGTCCAAAGTGCAACCCCAACCACCTGGTCGCGGGCACCGCACAAACAAGACGCAACCTCAGTGAAGCCACTGGCACCCTGGCCACTACGTCGGAAACACCCGATAGTCCAGAAAACCACGTCTCGCAGACGGGAGATGGAACCCGGAAACGGGAGAGTCACGTCTCACGTGACAAGAGTACCTGACCACCAGAAGCAAGGCTGGATGTGTAATATCCCGGACCTTTCAGATCCTTCTTCGTGGGTCCCAGATCTGGTTTCTCGGAGTGCCCGACTCTGTTGTGTCCAAAATTTTATTTCGGACATCTTCCGTGTTCGGATCGGCGCGATCCGTAGTTGTTTCGGAGGCCCGGGAGCGTTCCGCCACTTTTTCGCGTGTGTTTTCCGATTCCCGATGTGTGTTTCGGTAATTCCTTCGGAACCTTGTTGCGGGTGAACCGGGTCGTTCACCTAGGCGAGAGTGGTACCGTTGCCATCGGTGCGTTCCGGGGATCGCGGAAATGTAATTTTCTATTTTTTGGTATTTTCCAGAAATTCTGGATTTTCTATTAATACTCCCATTTTTCTTTTCTTTTTCTTCTTCTTCTCCTTCCTTTCTTCTCCATCCTCCCTCACGACCGTGGCCTCCCTCTCTCTCTCTATCTCTCCCGTTCGAGCGCGGCGACCTCCGTTCCGGCTGTAGACGGCGGCGGTGCGACGGCGCGAGGACGTGGGTTACTACGAGGTGATCGTGCGGGCGTGCGGCAAGCATGGGAAGCGTGGGAAGGCGAGGTTCTAATGGCATTCTTTGTGGATTTGGGCTTGGATCGGCACGTCTCGTTGCGGACCGGAGGTAGGGTGACGTTCATTGGCCTCTTGTCTTCCTTCCCCGCGAGTTTTAGCTCGAGACGAGGTCAAGAGGGGTCAATGTCGTGCCGGGAAGGGCCGTTCATGCCGCGGGGAGAGTTCGTCCGATCCGCCATTTTGAGCCCCGATTTCGTGGTTCACGGGCGTAGGAGCATGCTAGGGGGCTTGGGGGTCCTTCTCTCACCGTTTCCCCCTTCATGGGGCTTGTTTGGGGTTGGAATGGGCAATTCCGGCGAGGTTCGCCGTTTTCGCGCCGGTGAGCGATGTGCGGTCGAACCAGTGGCCGCACAACTCTTATGCGGCGCTGTTCTAGCCGTTCATTGGCTCGGCGCGCAGTGGGCTTGTGCGGCCTGTCGTGGGACCGCATATCCTAAGGTGCGGCCCCACAACGACCGCACAACCCTGGGTGATGCGGGACGGACCACGAACACAACTCGAATGAGTAATGTAGTCCTCGGACTCTAGGTGAACTCGTGATTGTCCCTTAACGAGGGAAGCGTCGGACGTGCACGGTTGAGAAACCGGCAATGAGCTAGGGTGATCGGCTCTCTTTTGTGCCCGGATCGGGCACGGGACAGTCAATCTCTCTCTCTCGCAGCAGCGGTGATATAAATATAAAGCGAGCTACGATCCTAGTGTAGACGGGAAAAGAGTGTCATCCACCCTCGGGGGAAAGAAACAATACAATGATGTAAAGTAATGATGAAAAGGTGATTGCCAGAGAGGTGGAGACGGCAAGGGACGTCCACCCTCGTCTGTCCTAAGAGACGGAAATGACGAGATCAACTCAAGAAGAGAAAGAACATAAAGGGGAGAAAGGAAAGAAGGATGTGAAACGAGCTCCGGTACGTGGCGGAGATAGGGGTTGGAAGACCCTCTCGCGCAAACTAACCCCTTCCCGGTAAGCGTGACTTACCGTTCCACGAGCAGTTTTTCATATACCAGGAAATCCGAGAATCTAAATAACAGAAAATGGGGAGGCACGAAGACTCAGAAACTGCAGCGATGTATCGTTCTCCAGAAAATTACAAAGACAATACGAACCAAGACATACCACCACAAGACATTGGTCTTTGTGGGGTTCTAACAGCGATGCAATAATATCAACACTAATGAATATATATGTACGTATTAGGACCACCGCGAGACATTGGCCTTACGGGGTTTTTATTGCAATATAGATAATAAACATGAGTATATATACATGAGACCACCGCGAGATATTACTCTCCGCGGGGTTTTTACTGTAATATATATAATAAAAGGCTTCGCGAGGAATTACTTCCGTCACGTGCACCTTCGCGAGGAATTACTTCCGTCGCAGGGTTTAGACAGAAATTTAAAGAAATAAAATGACAGAATGAAAAAGGTTTCGCGAGGAATAACTTCCGTCACGTACACCTTCGCGAGGAATTACTTCCGTCGCAGGGTTTAGACAAAAATCAAAGGAATAAAATGACAGATTAAAAAAAGGCTTCGTGAGGAATTACTTCCGTCACGTACACCTTCGCGAGGAATGACTTCCGTCGCAGGGTTTAGACAGAAATTTAAAGAAATAGAATGACAGAATGAAAAATAAGGCTTCGCGAGGAATGACTTCCGTCACGTACACCTTCGCGAGGAATTGCTTCCGTCGCAGGGTTTAGACAAAAATCAAGGGAATAAAATGACAGAATGAAAAAGGCTTCGCGCGGAATGACTTCCGTCACGTACACCTTCGCGAGGAATGACTTCCGTCGCAGGATTTAAACAAAAGGGAAAATTGACAGGAAAGAAAGTGGGAAGGGGATGTGATCGCCAGGGGTTGAGAGCCCCACGGGAAATGTCTGATCGCGTTTGGCCGCTGAAGCGGGAGCGGTGCGGGTCCTCTCTTCCTCTTTAGTCGGCCGGCCGACGAAGAGGGCCTTCTTTGGTTACCCGGATTTTATTATCCTTTTTTTTGTTTTACTTTTTGTTATTATATATATATTTTTATGGGGTTTTGTGGCTTTTATTGTTTTTATGTTCTTATATCTTTTTTAAGAGAAAGATGAGAGAGCAAAGAGAGAAATCGGATGATAGATGGTAGAATAAGGTAGTACGATATAAGAAAAGAATACTGAGAAAATATAGACAGGATGAAAATTTTATTTTAGATAAGACAGAGAAGAACGGAGATGGAGGTTTAACGATATATAATACTAATAAGGGAGGTGAGATAGACTTATTGTTAAACGAAACGTAAAGGAGGGTGAAGATGGAACTTTAACAACAAATAATAATGATGAAGGAAAGAACTAGGATAGATGAGAGAGACAATAGCCGGGTACCTCAAAAGGAGGGATGACCTCCTACTCTTTTGGTCGACGGAAGAAGTGGGATCTCCGACTGGCTAACCCTGCACGGAAAACAAATGAAGAGAAACAACAACGAGATAAGGACGACGGTGGTGTAGCATCAATTCTTTAGAAGCTGATATTGAGAATAGCATAAGAGAACACTAACCTGGTTGGTAGTATTTAAAAACCCCTTTTAGACATGAAAAGGTAGGTAGATGATATGATGAATGAACAAAGAGGGGTCTCTCAGGAAGAGAGACACTATATGAACGACAAGTAATGCATGCATATGTAACTAATTGAATGAAAACCAGACAACAAAGGGGGGAGAAAACTTATTCAGAGATGGATGATGGGCTTTGGATGAGCTTCTCCGGCAAGGTGAGGATGAACCAGGCACGCAGCACAGTAGAACGACTGCTTTAAAGTCTCTTTTCCACTTCAAATCAACACGTGCATACGTTCACAGACACGTACCCCTACACGAACACACACATACCCATATACATGAACGGGAATACATCTATAAAGAGGGGGATCGAAAGAGAGAGGGTTGAAGAGAAAGGAAGAAAGGGAGAAAGAGGAGAAGAACTCTTTTTTTTATAGAGATTTTTACTTTAGTTTTACATATATAGCGTATATATATAGAGAGAGAGAATATGAACTATATAAGATATATATATATATATAGTATATGTATATATGTTATATATACATAAGAGAGGGAGAGTGACCCGAGAGTGAGGGATGAAGGGAGTTGGTGAGAAAAAAAAAAGACAATAAAAATAAAAAAAAGGGGTGGCGAAGGCAGAGAGGGGAAGAGAGAGAGAGAGTGAGAGAAACAGGGAGAAGGGGAAAGAGAGAGAGTCAGAGAGACGGTGGTGAGAGGGAATAAAAAAGAAAGAAAAAAAATGAGAGAGGGAGATCGAGAGAGAGAGAGGGGGAGAGGGAGAGTGAGAGGAGGGTGGTGAGATGCAGAGAGATGAGAGTGAGAGAGGGGAAGAGAGAGAGAAAGCGTGAGAGGGAGAGAGAAACTGGGAGAGGGAGAGAGAGTGATAGAAAGAGAATAGATGGGGAGAGAGAGAACTGAGACAGGGAGAGAAATCGAGAAGGCAGAAAGAGAGAGAGGGGGGGGAAGAAAAAAAGATAAAAAAAGAAAAGAAAAGTGAGAGATCGAGAGGGAGAGAGGGAGAGATTAAGAGAGAGGGAGAGAAAGAATAGAGAGAAACCGGGAGAGATGAGAGAAGGATAAAAACAAAATAAAAATAGAATGAGAGAGTGAGAGAAACAGAAAAAGAGAGAAAGAGAGATCGACGAGGCAGGAGGGAAGAGAGAGAGAGAGAGAGGAAGAGAGAGGGAGAGAGAGAGAGAGAGAGCCGCGTCGCGGCGAGAGAGAGGGGGGTTCGACGGCGACGGCGGGAGCGGCCGGTGCAGAGGCGGGAGGTGGCCGACGGCGAGGCCGGAGGCGAGGGCGCTGCGGGCGGAGGACGGCGCGGAGGTGGCCCGGAGCGACAGCGCAGGCGGGACCAGAGGCGGGGGCCGGCTGGAGCGGCGGGGCTGGAGGCGGTTGGAGCGGCGCAGGCGGGGCCGAAGGCGGCCGCGGGCGGAGACGGAGCCGGAGGCGGGAGCGACCGGAGGCGGTTGCCGCGGTGGGTGCGTGCAGGCGGCCGGAGGCCAGCGGGTGCACTGCGGGCGGGCGACGGCGTGCGAGCAGGGGTGCCGGAGCACGTCTGCAGCGATCCGGTGGCGGGAGCGGCGGTCGAGGCGGGCCGGAGGCAGGAGCGGCGTCGGAGGCGGGAGCGGCACGGTGGTTGGAGCGGCGTCGGAGGTGGGAGCGGCATCGGAGGCGGTGGCCGCAGCGGACCGTTGCGGCCGCGCAGTTCAAAGGGGGGGCACGGGCGACGAGGCCCCCCCTTGCGAACTCAAAAAAAAAACCTTTTTTTAAAAATTTTCCTTTACGCGAAAGAGAGAGAGAGAGAGAGTGGGAGAGAGATTGAGGGAAAGAAAATAAAATGGAGAGAGAGGGAGAGCAGAGAGATGGAGGGAGTGAGAGGGCGGTCGACGTACATGTGGGGATGATGGTAGTGGGGGTGGCTGGAGGTGAAACTTAGCAGGGAATGGAAAAAAAAAGGAAAGGAGGGAGGGGAGACGGTGGAGGTGGTTTGTGTGGTGGCTGTTAGCAGGGTGAAGATGGCGAGGTGGAGGGATGCTCCGGCGTGGGCGACGGGGATGGACGGTGGTGTCGGGTGCAGTGAGCTTGAGATAGAGAGGGCGATGGTGGAGGGTGGCTGCGGCTGTGAGGTAGTCAGTGGAATGGGAAGGTCAGTGAGGGTGGAGGGGAAGAGAGGTGGCTGTCGTGAGGATGAGGATGGCTGGAGGTCCAGGGGGTTGAGAGGGTGGAGAGTGTGTGTGGTGGGTGGAGGGCGAGAGGTCGACTGTGGGGGGGCTGCGATGGTGTTAGCAGAGGAAGGGGGTGTGTGTGTATTGTGAGGGGATTCGATGGGTGGTGGGTTACGGAGGAGGTGAGAAGGGGAGAGAGAGAGAGTGTGTTAAAGAGAGGGGGCAAGATCCGAGAGACCCGGGAGGGGAGTGAGGAAATAAATTATGTAATAAAAGATGGGGCCATATCCATTAAATTTTATTGATTTTTTAGAACAAAAGTGGGCCAAGCCCATTAGCACACATATATATATATTTTTTTATTTTTGAATAGGAATGGGTCAAACCCATTAGCACAAATGTTTTCTTTTGGTATATTTTTGAATAGGAATGGGCCAAGCCCATACGATGAACCTCCCCCCTTTTTAGGATTAAAAAGATGGACCAAGCCCATTAACATTTTTTTATTTTGTGTAGGAATGATCACAAGCCCATTAACAAGAATTATTCAAGAAGCCACAGATTATTAGATTAAATTAGAGATTACTCAACTAACTTAACCGTGCGAGCTACTTTGGGGCGTCTTAGTGTAATACGTGATCTGCTCAGCATAATGCTAAAATGTCGTGTCTACAGCTGCCCCGCCTTGGCGTCTGCTTTGCAGGGGAATGACACGGAGTGGAATGACATAGCAGTGTAATGAAGTGGAGTGGAGAATGGACTGAAAAGTGGATGCCAAGGCGTGATGAGACACGTTTTTAACACTATGTGATTGTAATCTTTCCTGAGTTTCAACAAAACAACCTTGAAGGAGGTCCTCCGAAATCAACGATTGTCTGGCTGGAAATAACAAAAGACTAACAGAAAGAGGGACCAACTTCTCGGCGTGGAAGTACCTTAGTCGTAGACCCGCAGGTTTCACCTTGGGGAGCGGTTACCAGCCAATGTGGAAGTGCTGTGACCAAGGTGGGTCCAATGGAGTAAATAAAATGGGTAGCTAATAAATCCAAACAAAGGTCTCTTTCAGCCAGCCAGCCCAAGGTGGTTTCACAGAAACTCAGTACTTGATTCAGAATGGAATATCCCGTATTAATCAAGAATTTAAGCACAGCGGCCCTCACAATCGAGTTAAATGAATGATCTTTCACAGTGATATCAATGTCCTACATGAATGCATGTTGGGTTTAAAGGAAAAATTAAAACAAACTAAAAGTAGAAAATAGCCAAGGATAATATTGTTAAGTTGCTTAGGACGGGTCAGGATACCGATTCGATGAGCCGATACTGAGCCGGGGGCCCGTTTATCCACGCACCGACTTCACCGAATGGAACCATCGTCCCCGAGCTATCACAACCTAACGGCCTATCCTTATGTCCTGAACTCCTCTGGAGTTATCACTGTTTTTGTTAGAGGGGAACTCAAACTCTAGATTCATCCAACGTATAAGGTCCTTGACGTACTCTAATAGCGTAGATATCATATAGTAGGATGCATGACACAGTGGGGTCAGTCACCAGGGTGACTGATGGTGGGACATGGTAGGGCAAAGGCGCCCTCTTGCTTTCTTATTTTGTTCTTGGAACCTGCACCGAACAGCAAGCAGTGAAGAATGATTTATTTCATAAGAAGTAAAATTACATTCAACTGTACAGGACCTCCACACATCAATACAGGAGTAGGGGAAAACACGACACAAATCAGACAAGATTTATTCGGTTAAAATTCACCACGGTAACTTGTCATAAATGCTTTACATTTACCTTCCCCCCCCCCCCCCTTTTCACTATAAGTACCCCTTTGCTCCTTAGCAAAAGATCATCCATTGGTGGTTCGGGGAGTCAAACTCTTTTTGAGATGGGAGAGAAGTCCCGCCCTTTTGCGATGGAAGGTGGGCCTTCCCGCCCTGCCAAGAGGAGCAAGTTCGGCCGCGAATTCAGGAGGTTGACCGACATTGAAGGCCATATGAGCGAGAGGATTCTTTCACGGGCGGTAAGTTGGTTCTTTCTCCTAGTCTCTTTCATAAGTTCTCCCTCGCTTTTTCATTCCTTTCTTTTCCTTCCTTTCAGCCGTATCCTCTTTTTCCGGGCCCGAGAAAATTCTCAAAGCTGCCCTGGCTATCGAAGCTTACGTCTAACATCACTATCAGTATGAGGGCCGTTATTTCAAAATGGCATCTCCAAGGGTTGGTGATCCATGCCAAGCATTATGATAAGATCTCCATGGATTGGGCGGCCCTGGGTGCATTGGCAGAGGTTTGGCATCCAGAAACCCACACTTTTATCTTCCCTACTTTTGAGGCAACGGTCCTCCTCGAAGAGGCAGAACTTCTGCTAGGCTTATGGAGGTCGATGAAGGATGACAGGATAAAGGTTTCGCGGATGCGGAAGAGGGTATCTACCAAGGAAGTTCTTGGAAGCTTTATGCCATCTGGAATCATAAAGAGCGTTCAGACTCAGAACGGAGTCAACTTGCAAAAGCTCGCAGACTGGACCGTGACTGCCTTAGAAGGGTTGATAGATGATGAGCATTTAGAAGGGCTTATGAAAGGGTTCACAATTTGTTTGGCCGGAGCTCTCCTCTTTCCTTGTACTGACAACATCGTAGAGGAAGACCAATTGGGAGTGATTTGTGGACTTTGGGAGGGAAGGAGAGTGGGGCCTGCTATCCTCGCGCATCTTTACAGCGGTCTCACGGCTTCCAGCATGGGTAGGCCTCCTCACGGGTGCATGCTTCTCCTCAACTGCTGGATTGATCTTCACTTCAAATTTCATCACTACGAAGGGGTACAGACCGCCTCCAGGATTTTTGAACGAAGCCCCCTCCATTACATGGCCGATGTGTTGGGCTTTAGTGGGAAGGTGGCCAATCGCATGCCCTGTCTGAAGACACGCGGTGACTGGCATACTCATTTCAGCTCCTTGGGGCGAGAGATGTTCACTTGTGTGCCAGCATGTTTACTTTCACGTAGGCTTCTCACGCGATCTTCTCCTGATGCGGAACTCCATCTTATCGGTGCAACCAAATTTGTTCTTTACAGCTCGCACCGGTGCTGCCTGCAAATTGGCCTTCCTCGGCACTCTCTTCCCATGCCATCCAACCTTCCTCTGATTAAAGAGAGAAAGCTGGGCACGGAGGATGATGCGAAGGATGTGAAGGTGATCAAAGCTTCGTGGAAGGCAAGCATTCCGAGGAAGGTGACGGCATCCGTGAGTGAGGATCGAGAGCTATGGGAGACTTATGTAATGGAGCTCAGGAAACTGAGGCCTGAGGTGCCCAAACCCTGATGTATGTTATCTTGTTTTGAAATAAATGCGAAGCCTTAATGCCATTACATGTTGTTTCAGTCTCTCCCCTCCTTTTCTTTGTGACTGGAATGGCGGACGTCGGGTGATGGTCGGCCGTTACCGAATAGGATCTGGGGGACTGAGGCAACTACAGTATGCGGAGATGCCCTGAGATGTCATGGAGCTGAGGATTTCTCTTCAGGTGGCGAGGAGGGAAGTAAACTGGGAGAGAATGGAAAGAGGAGTGGATAAAGTGACATCGGGATCGAGACGAGAGGAGGGCACGTGAGGCCCAAGTGATGAAGCTCCGAAAGACACAGCGCTCGGACATGTCACTCCTTCAGAGTCACTGCCGTTTGGAGGAGAGTTGGAGCTCACGGTAGAGGAGCTCCTGGGGTTGGTGTAGTCTCCATTGCAGAGTAGGGGGCGGCTCAGCAAATAGCCTCGGGTTCAAGAGCTTCGCGGCCGTCGGGGTTGCGAGAGAGGCCTACCGAGTCTTGTTCTGAGACTCATTCCCTGCGTGTTTTCACCGTGTTTCAGGTGAGGCGCCACCTTCGGGGAGCGCGTCAGGAGCGCAGCGTGGTGCGGGTGCCCAGAGGTAGTGCCAGAGGTCAGAGCCGGGGGATGCCCCGTGTAGCTGTACTTTTCTTTCTTGTCACTGTACTAGTCGTGGACTGCTGTTATTATTGTTCTTTATTATGGACCATGTAAATTGTTAATTTATTTCCTGCTTAATATTATAACTGTTTAATTTCTGTAATTATCTGTGATGCTTATGTAGTTTCCACATCATCCTTTTAACCCTTCCGAGTCTTCGGACTCGTGGGTGGCGGTACGAGTCTCGGGTTATCGGGCCTTCCCGGTAATCGGATTCTCGGGTCGTTACAGCTGGTATCAGAGCGCGGTTGTGGAATTACATGAGAATCATAGGTAATTGTAGTGGTCCACTAGTCCACAACGATGATGTACATGTGACGCTGGCATTGGGCACCGCATGTTTTATTCTGACATTGCCGTTTCCGTGTTTTCTGTCTTGTGCTTCAGGAGCGAGGATGGCGCCGAGGAGGAGTTCTCGCTCTCAGCAGGGGCAGTCGGCTGGAGGTCAGGAGATCCAGCAGGGGGTCCAGAGGGACCAGGAGGAGCATAGCAGAGTTCCGGGAGCTACCGAGGCCGCGGATGCTGCGAGGGCTCCGGGGGCCGAGGATTTCTTCCGTGGCATGTACCATCTCATGGCTCAGCAGTTTGGCGGAGAGGCTGGTGAGGGCTCGTCCGTCAGGGGTGGGCCAGGCCGAGCGGTGAGGGACTTCATGCAGTTCCATCCACCTTACTTTAGCGGCCAGGCAGACCCTGATGCGGCTCGTGATTGGCTCGATGAGATGGAGCGGGTGTTCAGTTCTGCGAAGAGTACTGCCGAGGACAGAGTGGTGTTGGCCTACAACCAGTTGCAGGGTACGGCTCGGAGGTGGTGGTCTTCCAAGTGGAAGACGTCCTTTCAGCTTCGTCCACTTGAGCAGGTCGAGTGGGATGACTTTGTCAGTGCTTTCGAGCGTACGTACTGTCCAGATGTTGTTGCTACGCAGCGGATGCGGGAGTTTCTGGAGCTGGTGCAGGGTGACATGTCCGTGTTACAGTATAGGGCCCGATTTGTCAAGCTGGGTCGGTATGCACCTCATATCATGGAGCATGAGAGGGTGAGGACGACGCAGTTTGTGCAGGGCTTGAGGTTGGAGCTGAGGCACCATTTGATCGCGAATGGGGCCACTGATCTAGAGACGGCGTCTCGTGTTGCGATTTCCTTGGAGATGGATATGCAGAGGACTCGAGGACCGATCAGCCAGGGGCAGTCTTTGTCAGGTCGCAGCCAGCAGTCGACTACCCAGCAGCAGGGTTTCTTCCAGCAAGCGTCGGGTGGTTCAGGAGTACCGGCATCGGCAGCTTCAGTGACAGGATCTGCGTCTTTTAGCTCGAAGGTCAAGAAGTTCTTGAAGAAGGGTTTCCGTAAGAAGCCCAAGGATCAAGGGCAAGCTTCATCGGGCAGTGTACAGCAGCTGATTCCTTTGCAGCGTCAGGGATCAGTGGGTGGATCGCGAGGACCTTGTCCACGGTGTGGTGGGACCCACCCAGGCAGGCAGTGCACGGCGCCGATCATCTGTTTCCGGTGTGACCAGCCAGGGCACATGGCGCGTGACTGTCCTCAGAGGCCGCCGCAGCAGCAGGTTCCCCAGCAGCAGCAGCAGCAGGGACAGTATCCGCCGCTACCCAGGTCAGCTAGTGTGGGAGGCAGGCAGAGGGCTCGTGGCCAGATCACGCACTTGACCAGGGCAGAGGCAGTGGCGTCGCAGCTCGTGGAAGGTACCGTTCAGATTTTGGGTTGTACGGCTCGGGTTTTATTTGATTCTGGCGCGTCTCATTCGTTTATTTCGGAGGATTTCGCGTCGAGCGTCGAGGAGCCGGTGACCCAGTTGTCCTGTGATTTGGCAGTGGAGTTGCCTTCGGGTGATTTTATGGTCACTCCGTATTGCTTCGACCAGGTTCCGGTGTGGATCGATGGGCGGAGTATGCCAGGCAGGTTGTATGCGTTGCAGCTTCGGGATTACGACGTGATTCTAGGCATGGATTGGCTCGAGACTCATGGAGCGGTGGTGGATTGTGGGATGAAGAGGGTCTACTTCCAGCATCCGAGCAAGAGGACCTTCTATTTCCAAGGTATCCGTTCCACCTCTTCTCGATTCCTTATCTCTGCTATTCGAGCCCGTCGTTTGCTTGATTCAGGTTTTCAGGGTTTTCTCGCGTCTGTGGTTGTGTCTGACCGGATGGAGCCGAATGTCGAGGACATTGCGGTGGTGTGCGAGTTTCCTGATGTTTTTCCTGAGGAGTTGCCTGGATTACCTCCCCAGCGGGAGATCGATTTCGTGATCGAGGTTGTACCTGGTACGGGACCTTTGGCGAAGGCTCCCTACCGTATGGCCCCCGCTGAGTTGAGGGAGTTGAGGGCGCAGTTGCAGGAACTGCTGGCCAAGGGGTATATTCGTCCGAGCTTTTCCCCTTGGGGTGCGCCCGTGTTGTTTGTGAAGAAGAAGGACGGTAGTCTGCGGCTGTGCATTGACTATCGGCAGCTGAATGAAGTGACCGTTAAGAACAAGTATCCGTTGCCCCGGATCGATGATTTGTTCGACCAGCTTCAGTCTGCGCGGGTGTTCTCGCGGATTGATTTGCGGTCCGGTTACTATCAGCTGAGAATTCGCGAGTCCGATGTGGAGAAGACTGCATTCAGTACGAGGTACGGGCATTATGAGTTTCTGGTGATGCCGTTTGGGCTCACCAATGCCCCGGCAGCCTTCATGGACTTGATGCAGAGGGTGTTCCATCCGTATTTGGACCAATTCGTGGTCATCTTCGTGG
This sequence comes from Amorphophallus konjac, assembly GCA_022559845.1. Classification (NCBI taxonomy): domain Eukaryota; kingdom Viridiplantae; phylum Streptophyta; class Magnoliopsida; order Alismatales; family Araceae; genus Amorphophallus; species Amorphophallus konjac. Next base: position 23,839 of record JAHNEJ010002565.1, read on the forward strand.
ATGACATCCTTGTTTATTCGCGGTCTGCTGAGGAGCACGCATACCATTTGGGTGTGGTGCTGCAGACGTTGCGAGATCACCAGTTGTATGCGAAGCTCAGCAAGTGCGAGTTTTGGCTCAGCGAGGTGCACTTTCTGGGGCACGTGATTTCTGGTGATGGCATTTCCGTGGATCCCGCCAAGGTCGAGGCTGTGATGCAGTGGCCGAGGCCGAGGTCGGTAACGGAGATCCGGAGTTTCTTGGGGCTTGCGGGGTATTATCGCCGGTTTATCCAGGATTTTTCCCGCATTGCGACCCCGATGACGAGGCTCACGCGGAAGGATGTGCCTTTCGTTTGGTCCGAGGAGTGTGAGCAGAGCTTCAGTGAACTGAAGAGGTTGCTCACCTCGGCTCCGGTGTTGGTTTTGCCTTCTGGATCGGGAGGTTTTGTGGTGTGTACAGATGCTTCCGGCGTTGGATTGGGTGCTGTTTTGATGCAGCATGGTAGAGTGGTGGCTTATGCATCTCGGCAGCTAAAGCCCCATGAGGAGAACTACCCTACCCATGATCTTGAGTTGGCGGCGGTGATCTTCGCGCTGAAGATCTGGAGGCATTATTTGTACGGTGAGAAGTTCGAGGTGTTCACTGACCATCAGAGTTTGAAGTATGTGTTCTCGCAGAGAGATCTGAACCTCAGACAAAGGCGTTGGATGGAGTTCATGAAGGACTATGACTTCACCCTGTCTTATCAGCCGGGCAGGATGAATGTCGTCGCCGATGCCTTGAGTCGGAAGGTGGCGGTCAGTACCTTGATGCTGAGGAAGTGGAGGCTCTGGGAACAGGTGCCCGAAGTATCCTTCAGGCTCAAGATTCCCCAGGAGCGAGGGTTGGCAGTGCTTGCGAGTCTGACTGTCACTCCTGCTATCCGTCGTCAGGTGACAGAGGCCCAGCATGCGGACCCTGAGTTGCCCCGGATTCTTGCGATGGCTGATGTGGAGCTCGGCGAGGACGGTGCTGCGAGGTTTCGTGGCAGGTTGTACGTCCCAGCGGAGGAGCAGGTTCGTCGTGCGGTGTTACGCGAGGCTCATGGGAGCAGGTACACTGTACACCCGGGTGCGACGAAGATGTATCGGAACTTGCGGAGGCAGTTTTGGTGGCCTGGCATGAAGAGAGATGTTGCCGAATTTGTGGCCAGGTGCCTGATCTGTCAGCAGGTGAAGGCGGAGCATCAGCGACCAGGAGGTACTCTCCAGCCCTTGGATGTTCCTGCTTGGAAGTGGGACCATGTGACCACAGATTTTGTGGTGGGGTTGCCAAGGACCCCGAGTGGGCAGGATAGTATTTGGTTACTGGTGGATCGGCTGACGAAGGTGACGCGGTTGCTACCGGTCAAGGTCAGCTGGAGCGTGCCTAAGTTGGCTCGTCTTTATGTGGAGCGGATCGTTCCGTTGCATGGGGTTCCCATTTCGATCGTGTCGGATCGGGATCCGCGCTTCACTTCTGGATTCTGGAGGAGTTTCCAGCGAGCTCTTGGCACGGAGTTGGCATTTAGCTCGGCATATCATCCTCAGTCAGATGGTCAGTCTGAGAGGACCATTCAGACTTTAGAGGACATGCTGAGATCCTGCTGCCTGGAGTGGCAGGGGAGTTGGATTCATCACCTACCGTTGGTGGAGTTTGCCTATAACAACAGCTATCATTCGAGCATCTGCATGGCTCCTTATGAGGCATTGTATGGGCGTCCTTGTCGGACTCCACTTGATTGGTTTGAGGTGGGTGAGCGTGTTTTGACGGGACCGGAGTTGGTGCAGCAATGTGTGGACGTTGTGCACCTGGTTCGTCAGAACATGTTGGCGGCCCAGAGTCGGCAGAAGAGCTATGCTGACCGTAGGCGGCAGCCTCTCGAGTTCGCCGTGGGCGATCATGTGTTCTTGAGAGTTTCTCCGATGAAGGGGGTGATGCGTTTTGGACGGCATGGGAAGCTGAGTCCCCGCTACATTGGTCCTTTCGCGATTGTGCAACGCATCGGTGAGGTTGCTTACCGGTTGCAGTTACCTCCTGAGTTGGCGTCGGTGCATGACGTGTTCCACGTCTCGATGTTGCGGAAGTATGTGCCCGATGACTCTCATGTGCTCGAGTTTTCTGTTTGGCCTGAGGTGACTCCAGATCTTTCTCTCCCAGAGTTTCCGATCCGCGTGGAGGATAGGCGAGAGCAGCGCCTGCGAAACAAGGTCATTCCCTTGGTAAAGGTCGTGTGGCAACGACACTCTAGTGGTGAGGCTTCGTGGGAACGTGAGGACGAGATGCGTCAGCAGTTCCCGTATCTGTTTGAGTGAGTCTTCCTCTTCTTTCCCCTTTGGTTGTTCTCAATTTCGAGGACGAAATTCCTTAAGGGGGGAGGGCTGTAATATCCCGGACCTTTCGGATCCTTCTTCGTGGGTCCCGGACCTGGTTTTCGGAGCGTCCAGCTCCGTTGTGTCCAAAATTTCGTTTCGGACATCTTTCGTGTTCGGATCGGCGTGATCCGGAGTCGTTTCGAAGGCCCGGAGGCGTTCCGCGGCTTTTCCGCGTGTGTTTTCCGATTCCCGGTGTGTGTTTCGGCTTTTCCTTCGGACGCTCGCTGCGGGTTAACTGGGCCGTTCACCCGGGCACGAGTGGTACCGTTGCGATCGGTGCGTTCCGAGGATTCCAGAAATGTATTTTTCTATTTTTCGGTATTTTTCCGAAAATTCGGATTTTCTATAAATCCTAATCCTTTTTCTTTTCTTTTTCCCTTTTCTCTTTCTTCTTCCTCTCCCTCTCTCTCTCGCGACCGTGAGCCCCCTCTCTCTCCCTCTCTCCCATTCGGACGTGGCGAACCCCTCTCCGGCTACGGACGGCGGCGGGGCGACGGCGCGGATGCGTGGGCGACGATGAGGCGATCTCGTGGGCGTGCGGCGAGCGTGGGAAGCGTGGGGAGTTCGTGAAGCTTCGAGCATTCTTCGTGATTCGTGATCGATCCGGCGGAGCATTCGCTCCAGTGAGGTAGGGTGACGTTCCTTAGCCTCATGCCGTTCTTTTCCGTGATTTATAGGCCGCGGGGAGGCCGAGAGGGGATCATTTGAGCGTTTTTGGGTTTTTCCATGATTTGGGGAGAGTCCGCCCGATCTATGGATTCAATGCATGGATTCATGTTTTGAGGGCCTAGAATCATGCTAGGGGTCCCCAGGGGTCTTCCCCTTTGTTTTCCCCCTCTCCTAGGGAGGTATGGGGGCGTGGTTGGGTTTTTTGGGCGTTCTTACCGTTTTCGGCCGCGGACTGAGAACGCGCTATACTCCAGTAGCCCGTTCTTGGAGGTCGCGCTGCCCCGACCGAGCGCGTTCATCGGAGAAGATGAACAGTTTGGCGGTTCCTGTCGCGCTATGGGGTCATAGCGCGATGGTCCCTGTCGCGCTAGGGTTCCCTAGCGCGATGGTCCGTGTCGCGCTATGGGGCCATAGCGCGACAACCCTTGTTGCGCTAGGGGACCCTAGCGCGACATGCCCTGTCGCGCTAGGTATCCCTAGCGCGATTTTGTTCGTTGTTGGGTGTTCCCCTTGGGCCGTGTGTGCGTCCCGGGCACCCCGTGGAGTTCCGTGACCGTGTCTTTAGTGTCCGGAAGTCCCGTTTGCCTCGATCAGGCGTTTGACCGTGGGCCGTGCGTCTGTTTCTTTTCCGACCGTGGTCACCGTGCGACGGGGCGGGTGTGTGGGGTGATTCCCACCTGTTGTCGGGTTCGGACGTCGTTTTCCGTTGACTCGAGAGTCTACTCCTTCAGTGACCCTCCACTAGTCGTAGCCCACCAGTACGAGGTGCTGGTCTCACCTGGGAGTGGTGTACGGGCACCCACCTTTCGAGACGGTTTGTGGACCGGTTACCGTAGGCCCCTCGTCGTAGCCAGAGTCCGGCTGCGGGGGAAAACCGGTCAGAGGGCCAGACCTAGGACGCGTGGTCTGTGTGTGCACACGTGGTTGGGGGCGGTTGGACCCACGTCGACGGGCGTGACCCCAGCTAGTCACTTGTTTGTGGTTACTTGTACGGTGTTTGCGCCTCGGGTAGGACCTACCACGTCAGGCGGTTCACCTGCGGTGCGGTGTAAGACGTCAGGGGACGCTACCGGCTGTGCTTCTAGTGGGTGGTACTCCTGTCGAGTACGGAGTGTTAGACTGTCAGTCGTGTGTTTCCGACCTTCGGGTTTTGACGGTTCGACCGTTGAGTTTCGGTCTTCTCGTACCGTGGCACGTGTGTCGGTTTGCGTGCCGTAGGGTCTAGTCCTGTAGAGTACAGGGCTTTCCTTTCCGAGGTACTTTCCTACCGCTAGAGTAGTGGTTTCTCGTTTTTCGAGGTAGGGTTCGAGTGATCCCTACTGAGTCTTGTTCTGAGACTCATTCCCTGCGTGTTTTCACCGTGTTTCAGGTGAGGCGCCACCTTCGGGGAGCGCGTCAGGAGCACAGCGTGGTGCGGGTGCCCAGAGGTAGTGCCAGAGGTCAGAGCCGGGGGATGCCCCGTGTAGCTGTACTTTTCTTTCTTGTCACTGTACTAGTCGTGGACTGCTGTTATTATTGTTCTTTATTGTGGACCATGTAAATTGTTAATTTATTTCCTGCTTAATATTATAACTGTTTAATTTCTGCAATTATCTGTGATGCTTATGTAGTTTCCACACCATCCTTTTAACCCTTCCGAGTCTTCGGACTCGTGGGTGGCGGTACGAGTCTCGGGTTATCGGGCCTTCCCGGTAATCGGATTCTCGGGTCGTTACAATAGGCGTTGCCAGGATGCACAGCCTGAATCACATACGGTCCTTCCCAATTAGGTTGGAGTTTAGAACGCGGGCCACCAGGTTTTACAAATATTCTTTTCACAACCATTTCACCGACTTGAAATTTCCTTTCAATGACCTTCTTTTGATAAAAGCGTGTGAGTCTGTTTTGATATACACGTGCATGCTCGGCAGCGGCCAGCCGTTTCTCATCTAAGAGTTCTAATTGGGCAAGGAGTGAATCACGACGTTCATCGAGGGGGAGATCCTTATCCAATTGTACTCTCAGAGAGGGTGCCAGAATTTCGTACAGAACTACCACCTCCATCCCATAAGTAAGGGCGAACGGGGTTTGCCCAGTGGGAGTACGGATTGAAGTGCGATAGGCCCATAGAGCTTCGATCAGCTTTTCTGACCAATCCGAGAACTTGTTAGACTCACATGTCTTTTTTATGATTTTAATCAATGTTTTGTTAGTGGCCTCTGCTTGTCCATTACCTTGTGGATAATAAGGTGATGAATGATGCAATGCAATTTTATACCTTTTGCAGAGGTCCTGAAGGTCTTGAGAAATGAATTGCGGTCCATTGTCGGTGATGATCGTGCTTGGAATGCCGAACCTGGCGATGATGTTCTTCATGATGAATTTGCAGACTGTTGATGCTTTAACCTCCACGTAAGCTTCGGCTTCGGCCCATTTGGTGAAGTACTCCGTTGCAGTAAGGATGAATGATTTTTGCTTAGTGAGGGAGTAAGGATTACCGAGAGGACTAATGACATCGAAAGCCCACATGGAGAAAGGCCATGGGGAGGATATTGGATGAAGTGAAGAAGATGGGGAATGAATTTTATCGGCGTGAAGTTGACACTTGACACACCTACGGACATAGACGGCACAATCCTCTTCCATGGTGGGCCAGTAAAATCCTTGCCGAAGGATTTTCTTGGCAAGCATTTGGCTATTCACATGGCCACCGCACACACCAGAGTTTGCTTCCTCGACGCATTTCCAGACTTCCTCTTCGTCGAGACATCTTAGAAGAACACCAGTAAGACTTCTCTTGTATAGCACTTCTCCGACCAGCACGTACCTCTGTGCCACCCTCCTTATGGCTTTTCTATCTTCCGATGTGGCTTCTTCAGGGTAGGATTGAACCTTGCAATACTTGGCAATTTCGTAAAACCATGGCTTCTCCTCATCAGCCAATTCTTCTTCTAATTCTGTCAACATAATTTCCCTCTTCTCAAGGATTTCTTCCTGTAGGGCCTTTCTTGCTATCCTGTCCTTGATATTTACGTATGAAGCGTCATCGATTGCAGGGGCGTGACGCTTGTAGACGTGAATGGTATCAAACCATCTTCCTAGAGGGAACCTTAGAGATGATGCCAATGAGGCGAGGGCATCGGCCAGAATGTTCTGATGACGAGGGACATGGACAAAGACCAATTTGGCGAACAATTTGGCAAAGGCAGCAGTGAGTTCTTGGTATGGCTTGAGCTTGGGATCGCGAGTGCGATATTTGGTGAGCACCTGGCGAAGAATGAGTTGACTATCACCTATGACTCGTAATTCAGTGATACGAAAAGAATGAGCGAGTTCTAGGCCAGCTAGAAGAGCTTCATATTCAGCTATGTTGTTGGTAACGGGGAATTTGAGCTGATATGCCAGTGGGAATGTAAGGCCTTTAGGCGACAGGAGGGCAATGCCGATTCCTTTCCATTGGGAATTCAGAGCTCCATCAAAATATAACGTCCACATGCAATCATCTGATTGGTTGATGGACATTAGTTCCTCATCCGGAAATTCTGATTGGACAGGATCGAATCTGGGAAGAGGATGGTGAGCGAGATGCTCGGCTATAGCATACCCTTTAATCGCCTTTTGCTGGACGTAGACGATGTCAAACTGAGAGAGAAAACTTTGCCAGCGTGCTAATCTATCCGTAAGGACAGATTTTTCTAGAAGGAACTTGATAGGGTTCATTCGGGCAATCAGATGGACTTCATGAGCTAGAAAGTAATGTTTCAACTTCTGCACTACCCAGACAAGGGCGGCACAAGTTTTCTCCATAGCCGTGTACTTCTGCTCACAGGGGTTGAGGAGTTTGGACAAGTAATAGGTCGCCCTTTCCTTGCCCGCTTCATCGGCTTGTGCTAGGACAGCTCCCACGGAGTCGTCCAGGACTGAGACATAAAGGATTAAAGGTCTGCCTGGCGTGGGTGGAATTAGAACGGGTGAATTGGCCAGATACTCTTTCAATCCTTCAAAAGCTTTTGGCATTTAGAATTCCAAAGGAATTCTACTCCTGACTTAGTTAACTCGTAGAAAGGTTTGCACCTTTGTGAGTGCTGTGACACAAATCGACGAATGAATTGCAACCTTCCAATCAAACCTCGAACTTCTCTCAGATTTCTCGGAGGTGGCATCTCCCTGATTGCTTTAGCTTTGTTGGGATCTATTTCAATACCCCTTTTACTCACCATGAAGCCAAGCAATTTGCCTGACGAAACACCAAATACGCACTTTTTTGGATTCATTTTCAAATTGAACTCTCTGGATCTTTGCAGCACCTTAGCTAGAACTTTCGGGTGTTCTGCCCTAGTCCTAGATTTGACCAATAAATCATCCACGTATACCTCTAAATACACATGCATCATGTCATGGAATATTGCCATCATAGCCCTTTGATAAGTAGCTCCAGCATTCTTCAAACCAAACGGCATGACCAAATAGCAATAAGTTCCCCAAGGTGTGGTGAATGACGTTTTCTCCTGATCCTCTTCTGCCAAACGGATCTGATTATACCCTGAAAATCCATCCATAAACGAGAGAGTTTCATAGCCTGCAGTGTTATCGACCAACACGTCGATGTGAGGCAAGGGAAAATCATCTTTTGGACACGCGCGGTTAAGGTCTCGAAAATCGATACAGATTCTCACCTTTCCATCCTTTTTCATGACCGGGACAATATTTGCCACCCATTGAGGATATAGGACGACTCTAATAAATCTGGCTTTATGGAGTTTATCGACCTCTTCCTTCATTTTTAAAGCCATTTGGGGGTGGAAACGTCTTAACCTTTGCTTTACCGAGACGGACCCTGGTTTTAACGTTAGGCGATGTTCGACCAGGGTGGAATCCAATCCCGGCATATCCTCGTAGCTCCATGCGAACGTGTCCCTGTACTCCTTTAGAACCTTGATCAATTCCTCCTCTTCAGATGTCGGCAAATTATCGCTTATGAGGATGATCCTAGGGTCTTCCTCGGTCCCCAGGTTGATCTCTTTGGTGGGTTCTTCTATAGCGGCTGATGGTTCGTCAAACCTCCTCATTCCGCTAGCATATGCTTCAGCCGCATCCTCATATTCTTCGTCCCCTTCTTCAATAGGGTACTCTTCATCTGTGAGCTCATAAACTCCGTATCCCTCATCAATTGTGCAATCCTCCTCACATTCTAACTCCGGCAGATGGATGGGATTTTCTAGCAATTGAGGAATGGCTAGAAAGGCTTGACACCTATTGGCTAGATCTAGAAGGAATCGACGAGGAATTTCCCTGCCCTTGGATTTTCTTCTAGGTACTACCCTTGACTCGCTATTCCTAACCTGACTGACTTGTTCTACAGACGAAGAAGAAGTTGAAGAATGTACAGGAAGAGACCCCTCGATAGAGGGGCAAAGAAGGTCGCTCAAGGGACCTTGAATGAGTGGCCCGTAAGTCGGGGCACACTCGTGAGAGAGGTAGGAGGTCTCCTCAAAGGAGATGCACTGTTGAGGAGTTTGAAAATCGACGTTTTTTTTTTTCATTTTCATTTTCAATTACAAAACAATTGAAAGAAATTAGAGAATAGGAGGAGGGAACTATAGCTAGGGGGTTGCATGGCTCATTGAGCAGATCATGGTTGAAAATTTGGCATGGGCTGGGAAATCCATGCAAGAATGTGAGTAGGGAAGGGGACCTGGGAATATCATCAGATAAACGTCGGGTCCAAGAAAGAGTCAGCAGCAACGGCTGAGGAGAATGATCAGAGAGAATGACGGAAAGCGGTCCGTCAGTGGCAACTTCCTCTCGGCGAGGAAAACTTGGAATTCCGGCAATGTCAATGACATCTTTTGGTACCTCGGAGATCAAAAGTGGCCCCTCTAAGTCTGGAGACGAGAACATCTGTTGTAGTGCCATGGAAATATCATGTATATCAATCCACTTATTCCACTCATAATCCGGGTCATCGTGTTTCCCCTTCTTTGCAGCTCTCAAGCAACCTTCAGCCAAGTAGGCAATATGCAGTTTCCCATGTGATTGTCGCGGGTAATCCCCCAACTGTATAACCGGACCCTTTCTGAAATGAGAGTACAAGGTCCATGTAAGAGGTCCCTCATATGCTTCAAGTGGCCCTTCAAAGCCTAGGCCTGCTCTAAGGGTTAGCTTTGTCTTCTTTGGCAACTTCAGTCTCCCTTGTAATTGTGCCCCCAAACCTTTGCCATGTTGGTAGCCAATGTTTCTCATGATCTCCCATCCCTTAGCATGGGAAGGGTGACATGACTTTGGTATTGGAAGTGACTTTTGTGTAAAATGGGTGTGACGAGGGTCACACACATCTAGCAATGAAAGAATTGGCCGATGGGTTGGCCAAACAGAAGGCAATGAGGTATTAATAGCGTCCACTGTAGAAAAGATGGGCATGCTATTTACCTTGATAATCCAAGCCTTGTACGGAAACTTCAAGCACTGATGATTGGTGGAAGGCACCGCATTCATAACCTCAATGTAAGGGCGGCCCAGTATGGCCTTAAATGTGGTATCCATATCAAGGATATGGAATTCCGTGAAGACTGATGCAGGGCCCAATTCTACATTCAAGATGACCATCCCCATTGGCGGCTTTTTGCTATTATCATAGGCCGTAACCGTGATTGATGAAGGCCTTATCTGTTCCGTGTCAACCCCACATGATTGGAGGGTGATCATAGAGATCACATTTATAGACGCACCAGTGTCCACCAAACATGGGTCTACAGGCACCCCATTGATCTTGACTGCAATACACAAAGCATATTTGCGAGCCTCCTTGGGGGCAAGCTCATGGTGGTGAAATATAATAGCCGGTTGTGTATCAGTTGGCGTCAATACCGATGAGATCTTTTCCACTGGGAGATCCTCGTTTACCATGACCTTTTGGAGATACTCCATCAAGGCGTCTTGATGGGTTTTTGACCTCTTGATTAGCTCGAGAATGGAGATCCGAGCTGGTGTTTTATCCAAATGTTTCAACATGTCATATTGTGTCCCGGGGATAGACTCCTCTGGCTGTTCTTCGGTGTCTTTCTCCGGCTGAGATTGCTCGGGGACCTGACTGTTTTGGGGAAAAATCCGATGGAACATCCTTCCACTACGGAGCACCATGGCTTGTGATTTTGGCGGCACCTTTATAGAGTTAGATATGGGGTTTAGCAAGGGTTCGAGGGGTAGTGGTGGAGGAACAATTGATGAAGCAGGGGCAATGATAGGTGTAGGGGCTCTGATGAGTGGTTTGTTAGGTGGAGGCATGGTGGGAGTGGGTGAAGTCTCAGATGGACGGCGAATGATAAGGGGTTTAAAAGGTGGAGGCATAGTAGAGGTTGATGGTGTCCCGGATGGGTGATGAATAATGAGGGGTTTCGAGGGTAAAGGGGTTGTGGTGGAGGTAGATGGTGCCTCGGAAGGGTGTTGGACAATAATGGGTTTGTTTAGTGGAGGCGGAATGAGGGCGGATGATGAAGTGGAGGCGTGAGAGATAATGAGAGGTTTTGGGGGTAACGGTGTTATGGTGGAGGTAGAGGGCACCTCGGAAGGGTATTGGGCAATGAGGGGTTTGTTTAATGGAGGCGGAATGAAGGTGGATGATGAAGTGGAGGCGTGAGAAATGATGAGAGGTTTTGAGGGTAACGGTGTTATGGTGGAAGTGGAGGGTGTTTGCTGGAGACTCGAAGGGAGGTCATCAGTAGCGACGCGGATGAGAGGACGTGATAGCAGTGGAAATGAGTGAGGTATCACTGGCGGTTGTGCTCCGGGTGGGGGATAGATAGGTGCAGGATGAATAAGGCGTGGGGATTGGATAGGAACGTGATTGGTGACAAGGACAGAGCCACTTTCCGTATGCCAATCCTGCCCTCTTCCAACCTCCAGGAAGGAAGAGATGGGGTTGACTTGGTGGTTAGGTTGTTGGTGCGCCGGTAACGGATTCTGGAGGATGCCCATATTTGGCTGTTGTTGTGGTGCCTGCTGAGGCTGTTGTTGCTGTTGTTGTTATTGTTGTTGTTGTTGTTGTCTAAGAGGAGGTCTCCTGGCCTTCATCATGGTGATGCATCGCCTCATTTCATCCCAATCTATTTGATGTTCATCGTTCATATCATAGATATAATCTCTGAAATGAAAACAATTTTCGACTGTATGACCCGGCTGTCTATGGAAGACACAATATCTGGAAGTGTCGACGTTCGTGGGCCATACGGCTTTTTCCTTGGGCAAGGTGAGGAAATTAGCAGCCATGAGAGCATTAAAGATGTCCGGCAATGACTCCGGCAAAGGTGGGTAATGAGCTCTCCTAGGGCCGATCGGCCTTCTCTGTTGTTGGAGGCCATAATCCCCGGGTGGTGGAACCTGATTATATTGAGGAGGTCGCTGCTGTTGTTGTTGGAGATGGAGCGGTTGAGGCATATTGTTCTGGAAGAGATTGTTTTGTGGGGGAGGACGATAGGGTTGCTGACATTGTTGCTCCTGATGAAAGGGGAATTGTGGGGGTTGTGGGGCCTAGGGTTAGCTTGCTGGTTGGGATAGCCAACCGCGCCCACTTGTTCATTTGTTACAACCCCTTCTGTTACCCCACCTTGGGCACCCGTGCCCGGCTTCCTAAACACCTTTGGCTTTGGTGGCTCGAACATATGCATGAGGGGAGAATCTTTCAGCTGTGTTTGGATATATCGAGCCCTCTCATACAATTCCTCCATAGTGGTGAGCTTGTTCATTGCCAGGACGTGTCTAAATTGTGGAGTGGCATTAGACACGACCATCTTTACTTGCTCTGATTCTGAAATGGGGTGTCTCATTTTCTCTGCCAAGGCTCTCCACCGATCGGCAAATTGGATGAAATCTTCGTCCGGCTTCATTTTTTCAGCCACTAGGTCGGTAATAGAGAAGGAGGGACCGACCCTATCCCGATATTTCTGTAGGAATTTCCTCTGGACTACGTCAAAGTTCTCAGCCTCACTCGGCTCTAGGGAATAGAACCATTCTAAGGCGGGACCATCCAATGATCTCCTGAAGAGGTATGCCAATGATCTTTGATCGTTCTGCCAAAACGAGGACTCATACATGAAGTCCTTTAGATGAATGAAGGGGTTGCCTGTGCCGGTGTACCGTCTGTACGTTGGCATTTCAGAAGGAGGGAGATGGAATACTGGGAGGATTGGTAAAGAGATCTCAGGCGCGGATTTGACATCCACGATCTTTTTGAAATCTCGGAATTGTTCGTCCATCTTGTTCATCCTATGAAGGAGAGATTGAGTGGCCTCATTGTAAGGAGCAGGTTGCGGTGGCCACTGAGGCCTTGCAGAAGCCTGAGAAGGGAATTCCGGATGAGAGAGACGTTGTGACATATCAGCAAATGGAACTGACTGAAATGTCGTATGAGGAATTGGTGGAACTTGAGATTGGGGAGGTAATTGGAAAGGGGGAGGTTGCAGATGTGACATATCAGTAAATGGAACTGACTGAAATGTTGGATGAAGAATTGGTGGAACTTGAGACTGGGGAGGTAATTGGAAAGAGGGAGGCTGCGAACTTGTCTGCACAAGAGGGAATGAGGGAGGGATTGCCTGTGCGGGCTCTTGAATAGAGAGAACAACTGGTGTTGGGTTTTGAGGAGTAGAATCAACAGATTTCCCTTTCAAGACGGCCTGAAAGGCTCGGATCTGATAGGAATTGAGTTGTGTGTTCGCGAGAACACCTAGCAAGGAGGAAATATCTTGTGGCGGGGATGCTTCCCCGACGGCGGCTCGCACCTCATGTGAGGGCTCACGGGAGGAACCTGCGTCCTCAGCAGGGACATGTGTCCCCTGGTGAGTCGGGGTCGGATTCTGACCGTTCCCGGACATTTCTTGATCTTTTTCGGAACGTGAGATTTTGCCGGAACGTAATATCATACACACTCAAACCAAGAACAAAGATTAACAAACAAGTTGATGTTTAACGCCTTTTTGTGTTTTCTTTTTGTTTTCCTTTTTTTTTCTTTTTCTTTCTAATTAAAATGTAATAACATACACACTCAAACCATTAGCAAAGATTAACAAACAAGTTGATGTTTAACGCCTTTTTTTGTTTTCTTTTGGTTTTCCCCTTTTTTTCTTTTTTTTTCCTAGTCTAATGTTCACACCACAGGAGGGACCTTAGTTGCAATATTGATTTTCGCCGTGTGATCTAAGGACACTCGACTCACCACGAATGGGTTAACTATCTCTAGGGAACTTCAATGGTACAACCAGCCCAGTGAACGAAGAGAGAATCCTTCGATGTCGGGGACTTACGGAGGTCCCAGTGGAGGAGATCCTAGTCCGTCGAGAGGAATTCCCGACGGAGAGTCCTTCCTTCACCGGGAAAAGGTGATCCTAAAAGATGGAACAAAAGAAATAAAAATAAAAGGGAGATGATATGCAATGCAGCGCTGAATTTAACAGGAGATATATAAACAGACAACAAATATATGCAATAAAAGAAATTAAACAAACATCACAACACTCATTTTTCTGCAATGATACGAATCTCTTCAGACTTCAAGGGGACTCTAGACTAATGCACGTAGTGCATGAGGGATGAAATTGGAATGCCAAGAGTGATAGCGGGAACACGAATATAGCGCACGCGGGCGCAATCAGGAGGGGCACGTGTGGGTGCCGAGTGGAGGGGCACACGTGGGTGCCGAATGGAGGGGCACGCGTGGGTGCCGAGTGGAGGGGCACGCGTGGGTGCCGAGTGGAGGGGCACACGTGGGTGCCGAATGAAGGGGCACGCGTGGGTGCCGAATGAAGGGGCACGCGTGGGTGCCGAGTGAAGGGGCACGCGTGGGTGCCGAGTGGAGGGGCACACGTGGGTGCCGAGTGGAGGGGCACGCGTGGGTGCCGAATGAAGGGGGCACGCGTGGGTGCCGAGTGGAGGGGCACGCGTGGGTGCCGAATGGAGGGGCACGCGTGGGTGCCGAATGAAGGGGGCACGCGTGGGTGCCGAGTGGAGGGGCACGCGTGGGTGCCGAATGGAGGGGCACGAGTGGGTGCCGAGTGGAGGGGCACGCGTGGGTGCCGAATGGAGGGGCACGCGTGGGTGCCGAATGGAGGGGCACACGTGGGTGCCGACAATATTTGGGTAACCAGAGAAAACAAAAGAGGTCCCACCGTGATCGCCAAAAAGGTGTAGACGGGAAAAGAGTGTCGTCCACCCTCGGGGGAAAGAAACAATACAATGATGTAAAGTAATGATGAAAAGGTGATTGCCAGAGAGGTGGAGACGGCAAGGGACGTCCACCCTCGTCTGTCCTAAGAGACGGAAATGACGAGATCAACTCAAGAAGAGAAAGAACATAAAGGGGAGAAAGGAAAGAAGGATGTGAAACGAGCTCCGGTACGTGGCGGAGATAGGGGTCGGAAGACCCTCTCGCACAAACTAACCCCTTCCCGGTAAGCGTGACTTACCGTTCCACGAGCAGTTTTTCATATACCAGGAAATCTGAGAATCTAAATAACAGAAAATGGGGAGGCACGAAGACTCAGAAACTGCAGCGGTGTATCGTTCTCCAGAAAATTACAAAGACAATACGAACCAAGACATACCACCACAAGACATTGGTCTTTGTGGGGTTCTAACAGCGATGCAATAATATCAACACTAATGAATATATATGTACGTATTAGGACCACCGCGAGACATTGGCCTTACGGGGTTTTTATTGCAATATAGATAATAAACATGAGTATATATACATGAGACCACCGCGAGATATTACTCTCCGCGGGGTTTTTACTGTAATATATATAATAAAAGGCTTCGCGAGGAATTACTTCCGTCACGTGCACCTTCGCGAGGAATTACTTCCGTCGCAGTGTTTAGATAGAAATTTAAAGAAATAAAATGACAGAATGAAAAAGGTTTCGCGAGGAATAACTTCCGTCACGTACACCTTCGCGAGGAATTATTTCCGTCGCAGGGTTTAGACAAAAATCAAAGGAATAAAATGACAGATTAAAAAAAGGTTTCGTAAGGAATTACTTCCGTCACGTACACCTTCGCGAGGAATGACTTCCGTCGCAGGGTTTAGACAGAAATTTAAAGAAATAGAATGATTGAATGAAAAACAAGGCTTCGCGAGGAATGACTTCCGTCACGTACACCTTCGCGAGGAATTGCTTCCGTCGCAGGGTTTAGACAAAAATCAAGGGAATAAAATGACAGAATGAAAAAGGCTTCGCGCGGAATGACTTCCGTCACGTACACCTTCGCGAGGAATGACTTCCGTCGCAGGATTTAAACAAAAGGGAAAATTGACAGGAAAGAAAGTGGGAAGGGGATGTGATGGCCAGGGGTTGAGAGCCCCACGGGAAATGTCTGATCGCGTTTGGCCGCTGAAGCGGGAGCGGTGCGGGTCCTCTCTTCCTCTTTAGTTGGCCGGCCGACGAAGAGGGCCTTCTTTGGTTACCCGGATTTTATTATCCTTTTTTTTATTTTACTTTTTGTTATTATATATATATTTTTATGGGGTTTTGTGGCTTTTATTGTTTTTATGTTCTTATATCTTTTTTAAGAGAAATATGAGAGAGCAAAGAGAGAAATCGGATGATAGATGGTAGAATAAGGTAGTACGATATAGGAAAAGAATACTAAGAAAATATAGACAGGATGAAAATTTTATTTTAGATAAGACAGAGAAGAACGGAGATGGAGGTTTAACGATATATAATACTAATAAGGGAGGTGAGATAGACTTATTGTTAAACGAAACGTAAAGGAGGGTGAAGATGGAACTTTAACAACAAATAATAATGATGAAGGAAAGAACTAGGATAGATGAGAGAGACAATAGTTGGGTACCTCAAAAGGAGGGATGACCTCCTACTCTTTTGGTCGACGGAAGAAGTGGGATCTCCGACTGGCTAACCCTGCACGGAAAACAAATGAAGAGAAACAACAACGAGATAAGGACGACGGTGGTGTAGCATCAATTCTTTAGAAGCTGATATTGAGAATAGCATAAGAGAACACTAACCTGGTTGGTAGTATTTAAAAACCCCTTTTAGACATGAAAAGGTAGGTAGATGATATGATGAATGAACAAAGAGGGGTCTCTCAGGAAGAGAGACACTATATGAACGACAAGTAATGCATGCATATGTAACTAACTGAATGAAAACCAGACAACAAAGGGGGGAGAAAACTTATTCAGAGATGGATGATGGGCTTTGGATGAGCTTCTCCGGCAAGGTGAGGATGAATCAGGCACGCAGCACAGTAGAACGACTGCTTTAAAGTCTCTTTTCCACTTCAAATCAACACGTGCATACGTTCACAGACACGTACCCCTACACGAACACACACATACCCATATACATGAACGGGAATACATCTATAAAGAGGGGGATCGAAAGAGAGAGGGTTGAAGAGAAAGGAAGAAAGGGAGAAAGAGGAGAAGAACTCTTTTTTTATAGAGATTTTTACTTTAGTTTTACATATATAGCGTATATATATAGAGAGAGAATATGAACTATATAAGATATATATATATAGTATATGTATATATGTTATATATACATAAGAGAGGGAGAGTGACCCGAGAGTGAGGGATGAAGGGAGTTGGTGAGAAAAAAAAAGACAATAAAAATAAAAAAAGGGGGGTGGCGCAGGCAGAGAGGGGAAGAGAGAGTGAGAGGGAGAGAGAGAGAGAGAGTGAGAGAAACAGGGAGAAGGGGAAAGAGAGAGAGTCAGAGAGACGGTGGTGAGAGGGAATAAAAAAGAAAGAAAAAAAATGAGAGAGGGAGATCGAGAGAGAGAGAGGGGGAGAGGGAGAGTGAGAGGAGGGTGGTGAGATGCAGAGAGATGAGAGTGAGAGAGGGGAAGAGAGAGAGAAAGCGTGAGAGGGAGAGAGAAACTGGGAGAGGGAGAGAGAGTGAGAGAAAGAGAATAGATGGGGAGAGAGAGAACTGAGACAGGGAGAGAAATCGAGAAGGCAGAAAGAGAGAGGGGGGGGAAGAAAAAAAGATAAAAAAAGAAAAGAAAAGTGAGAGATCGAGAGGGAGAGAGGGAGAGAGGGAGAGATTAAGAGAGAGGGAGAGAAAGAATAGAGAGAAACCGGGAGAGATGAGAGAAGGATAAAAACAAAATAAAAATAGAATGAGAGAGTGAGAGAAACAGAAAAAGAGAGAAAGAGAGATCGACGAGGCAGGAGGGAAGAGAGAGAGAGAGAGAGGAAGAGAGAGGGAGAGAGAGAGAGAGAGAGAGAGAGAGAGAGAGAGAGAGCCGCGTCGCGGCGAGAGAGAGGGGGGTTCGACGGCGACGGCGGGAGCGGCCGGTGTAGAGGCCGGAGGCGGCCGGAGGCGAGGGCGCTGCGGGCGGAGGACGGCGCGGAGGTGGCCCGGAGCGACAGCGCAGGCGGGACCAGAGGCGGGGGCTGGCTGGAGCGGCGGGGCTGGAGGCGGTTGGAGCGGCGCAGGCGGGGCCAAAGGCGGCCGCGGGCGGAGACGGAGGCGGAGGCGGGAGCGACCGGAGGCGGTTGCCGCGGTGGGTGCGTGTAGGCGGCCGGAGGCGAGCGGGTGCACTGAGGGCGGGCGACGGCGTGCGAGCAGGGGTGCCGGAGCACGTCTGCAGCGGTCCGGTGGCGGGAGCGGCGGTCGAGGCGGGCCGGAGGCAGGAGCGGCGTCGGAGGCGGGAGCGGCACGGTGGTTGGAGCGGCGTCGGAGGCGGGAGCGGCGTCGGAGGCGGTGGCCGCAGCGGACCGTTGCGGCCGCGCAGTTCAAAGGGGGGGGCACGGGCGACGAGGCCCCCCCTTGCGAACTCACAAAAAAACCTTTTTTTTTAAATTTTCCTTTACGCGAAAGAGAGAGAGAGAGAGAGAGAGAGAGAGAGAGAGATTGAGGGAAAGAAAAGAAAATGGAGAGAGAGGGAGAGCAGAGAGATGGAGGGAGTGAGAGGGCGGTCGACGTACATGTGGGGATGATGGCAGTGGGGGTGGCTGGAGGTGAAACTTAGCAGGGAATGGAAAAAAAAAAGGAAAGGAGGGAGGGGAGACGGTGGAGGTGGTTTGTGTGGTGGTTGTTAGCAGGGTGAAGATGGCGAGGTGGAGGGATGCTCCGGCGTGGGCGACGGGGATGGACGGTGGTGTCGGGTGCAGTGAGCTTGAGATAGAGAGGGCGATGGTGGAGGGTGGCTGCGGCTGTGAGGTAGTCAGTGGAATGGGAAGGTCAGTGAGGGTGGAGGAGAAGAGAGGTGGCTGTCGTGAGGATGAGGATGGCTGGAGGTCCAGGGGGTTGAGAGGGTGGAGAGTGTGTGTGGTGGGTGGAGGGAGAGCGGTCGACTGTGGGGGGGCTGCGATGGTGTTAGCAGAGGAAGGGGGTGTGTGTGTATTGTGAGGGGATTCGATGGGTGGTGGGTTACGGAGGAGGTGAGAAGGGGAGAGAGAGAGTGTTAAAGAGAGGGGGCAAGATCCGAGAGACCCGGGAGGGGAGTGAGGAAATAAATTATGTAATAAAAGATGGGGCCATATCCATTAAATTTTATTGATTTTTTAGAACAAAAGTGGGCCAAGCCCATTAGCACACATATATATATATTTTTTTATTTTTTGATTAGGAATGGGTCAAACCCATTAGCACAAATGTTTTCTTTTGGTATATTTTTGAAAAGGAATGGGCCAAGCCCATACGATGAACCTCCCCCCTTTTTAGGATTAAAAAGATGGACCAAGCCCATTAACATTTTTTTATTTTGTGTAGGAATGATCACAAGCCCATTAACAAGAATTATTCAAGAAGCCACAGATTATTAGATTAAATTAGAGATTACTCAACTAACTTAACCGTGCGAGCTACTTTGGGGCGTCTTAGTGTAATACGGGATCTGCTCAGCATAATGCTAAAATGTCATGTCTACACCTAGAACATGCTCTCTAGCAGTGGCATAAACAAGTATATATGAAAATAAGCAAATGCCGAGTGTAGGGAGCGAGAACGATACCTCCACGCGCTCGGCGTGGGGAAGACGGACCCGGCCGAAACTCGTACTCCCGGAACAATAATACACAATATTACAGCAATACAAGTCGCTGCCCACTCCACGCAGGGAGGTAAAGGGCTACACAATGGGGTTCGGGAGGACCGAACTCGGGTTGACGGGCGGCTTCTCGCGTTGATTCGGCAACACCCGAACTAGTGACGGTGGGGCCCACGTGATATCCGGAGGGGCCGTGTGGGACCCGGTGGCACTGCTGTGGTGGTGGATGCCTGGATGAGCGCTCCCTGGAGTGGAGGCACGCTGGTTCACCGGCCGGAGGCCGGGCGGCTCCGATCGGCACCGGTCGGAATAACCGGCCACGGATTTGCAGCTTATGGTTTTCAGCGCGCGTCCCGGCGAGAACGGACGCTGCGATCAGCCACGATGTCAGATCGACACGAAACTAGCGCCGTTGGAAAGCTAATTTCAAATACTTCAATCTAGAATTGAAGATCTAGCCTGGATCTGAACGGATATGGGCTTTAATGAATTGTTGAGTTGCTCTTGTATAGTGACCAGACTCTCAGATCTGCAGAGAACTTGTCTGAGAACTGCCTTTGACCGATATGTGAACGTCCGAATCTGAAGTGGTGGTCTTCAGGAAAGTTGTAGGAAATCAAGCTAGAAAATCGTAGCTATTTTTTATGAAGGATTTGGAGGTGGCTGTGATTTGTTCTGATTTTTGAACTGGAAGGTGGTCGGATATGGGAATTAGCTGAAAACACTGTAGTAGAGATAGAACATTAATTTTGAAAAATGGATAGAGGGCTGATCAAAAATCAAGAAAAATGGTGGAAGTAGGAGATGATGGACAGAACGCCCAGTAAACTTGGGAGGGTTTGGAAAATTCAAAAAAGTGGTCGGAGTTGGGAAACTCGGAGCTGTTGTCACCGTAGACAGAGATAAAATAGATCTGGGAATGTAAAATGAACGAAAATGAACAATTACTAAAAGGAGGAGTCTGGATGTGAAAATTTAGTTGGAGGTGGGGATTCAAGGCAAGAACACACCCTCAAAATTTCAAATCCATCTGAGCTCGTGGCTGGCAGCAAGAATTCACGAACTACACCTTTGTCCAGCAGGACAGAAACTTGAAGACGGCTCCGCGGCGGCTCGAAGGCGGCACGAACGGCGGCGGCGGCGGCACAGATGAAGATCAGAGGTTGAGAGGGGGAGATAGAAGATTGATACACTCTAGAACTGGAGGTTTGAGGAGAGGAAACCAGGGGGAGAGAGGAAGGGGGCGCAAGAGCCTTCTTAACATTCAACAAAATTTCTGATTTTTCACTAATTTTCACATGAAAATACAAGCTTATATATGATTCCAACCAAATCCAACCTCAACCCTTGGATCTAGGGGTGTGAGATGGATGGTCTGGATTGCATGCCACCAATCACACAAAAAATAAAATTAATATATAAGGGGGGGGGGCCTATTGACCAAGAATGGCAAGGGGGACAAGTTTGACATGGTAGGTAGCCTACCATGGAAATTCTTACCCCCTTGTCTACCCATGTGGCATATGACTAGTCCAACCTTCTAGATGTCCACCTAGGATAGTTGACCAGCCCCACAAGGTGACATGGACCAATGGGAGAGGGCTGAGGGCCCCCTTGATGGTCCTACTGACAAATTACATAGAAACCCACACAATCCGTGGGAATGACGCATTAGCTTATAAAGCCGTACAATTGCGCATATACTTTCCCAAGGATATAAACACAAACTAAAAGGACATAAATGCAAAAGTAAATGTACATGCTCGGCGTCGATTCCCATCAACTCTCCCCGGGTGGGAGGAACTCGACCCCGTCGAGTAGGGGTATGGGTGCTCGGGTACTCCGGCGGATACGTCACCGTGCCAAGTTAGCGCGGGTATGCTGCACTCCAAGTGACCGTCACCTACTCATTCCATATATACTCGATATGCACAAGCTGCTATGGGCTAGAGGTGGATACTCCGGGTGGGGCACTCTCAAAGGGGAAGGAAGCGGCTCAAAGACTCACTAGGAATCACCGCTGAGTCCCTGTAGGTGACTGATCCAGGTTTAGATGTAGAACCGATCCCATACTCATCGAATGAATCCACTCGCCTCTTACTCATAAGAGAACGACAACGAGCTTGCACAAGACACATGCAGACTCTCAAACTACACACAAACCATGCACTAACACACATATTCAAACCACACAAATAAGAAACAGACTCATACATGACTCTAGACAAATCTATGGTTAGTCCGACCCGTACATGGGTGACGGCGGACCAGGACACCCGAATGTGTGCCAGGCATGCATTTGACGTAACCGGAGGTTGACGTCATGGGGAACTCCTAGACACCCTACGATGCACCAATCATGGACATTGGGGTTGGGTGTGGGAAGTCCGGGAGGTGCGGGTGGTTTAGATGGATCGGGGAAACCAAAGTTTTCATGACCCCCAAATGAAGGTTCGGACCTATGACTATGTGGAGGTTGCTTGGCCCGAGTGGAAAAGGCTTGATAGTGAACTCCGCGGAGGAAGTGGAGTGAAGATGGTGGCTCGGGAGATTCACTAGTGAGGGGATCAAAAGGGTCGAAGAAGGTATGACCCCGTGAGATGGGTTCCAACATGACATGGTCCCAAGTTTGGAATTCATAATCACCACCATACATTATGATCGGTGGGACAACGGACATGTGTAGGAAATAAGATTCCTCCCTTGGGCAAAAGGGAACGAAGTCAGACTCGGCTGGCATCGGGAGGAGTAGAAGAATCTCCGTGGTAACACACCCCACGGTGCACACGGAGGTAATAGACCCTAAGGCCGGATGGGTGAAGCTAAGACTAGCGGGTTGGTCAAAGCCTCGGGCCAAAAGATGCGTCAACTTCCATTGTGAATCTAATCCCATGATAAGATCGTCTAACGTGTCAACATGGTGACTAGATCGAAATGTGGTATGGAAGCAGTCGACCGGCACTAAAGGTAGGGTGGGGTCCATGGATGGAAAGGGATGTGGGACTAAGCCATCCTTGAGCCAACTAAAAAGTGGCTCGGCGATGTATAGCGTTCCCGTAAGAAACACTGGTGGCTCGGGGTGAGACGGCTCCAAGCATAATGGTTCCGAATGTGGAGTGGGCCGCTGGGGTTGAGTGACTGAACATACGAGGGTGATCTTACCGGGTAGGTAAGGTGGGTATAAGGTGCAAGTCCTCTTGCCCCAGTCAAGATTGGCTCTTCGTTCTCCTAACCATGTTTGTCCTAAAATGATGCATGAACCAGCAAAGCAAGTGTGCCGATCCTGCACCATGCGCCATCGGTGTAGAGAATAGAGCCGATCCTCTTATAGAACTCAACACAAGCAAAATCACCATCGCGGACAATCTCGCCTGTCTTGGAGAGAGACTCTACGATGTCAAGAGAAACCCAATTATCCGACTCCCTATCGGTGAAATGGAGTTCCGTTGTGGACCCGTTGGGTAGAGCGACTTTCATAGTGAGAGGGGTAAAACCAAGGGCTCGGTCCATGAGGACATTGACTTTGGCCACAAAGGTTGACCACTCGGATGTATGGTCTTGGGGAACGGCCATGGGTAGCGGATAAGGACATGCATACACACGGTGACAAGACACTAGACCGACTATGCAAGTTTGGAATGCATGCACACTAAGGACCCTAGACGTAAACCAAGACTCAGTATGTGGCGGAGATAACTGATCCGAAGATCACTCGCGCAAGTGTGCGACCTTCCCGATAGGCGTAGCCTAACGTTCGGACAACACCTTTTGAGATACCGGGTTATTGGGATGCAATGCAAAAAGACATTTTTTTTTAAACAATGATGACACTAAACACGACTTAGACACTTAGACTTAAATGACACCTTTTTTTTGACACCCTAGACTCAATCTCGCTCTGATACCAAATTGATGCGGGACAGACCACGGACACGACTCGAATGAGGAATGCAGTCCTCGGACTCTAGGTGAACTCGTGATTGTCCCTTAACGAGGGAAGCGTCAGACGTGCACGGTTGAGAAACCGGCAATGAGCTAGGGTGATCGGCTCTCTTTTGTGCCCGGATCGGGCACGGGACAGTCACTCTCTCTCTGTCTCGCAGCATCGGTGATATAAATATAAAGCGAGCTACGATCCTAGAACATGCTCTCTAGCAGTGGCATAAACAAGTATATATGAAAATAAGCAAATGCCGAGTGTAGGGAGCGAGAACGATACCTCCACGCGCTCGGCGTGGGAAAGACGGATCCGGCCGAAACTCGTACTTCCGGAACAATAATACACAATATTACAACAATACACGTCGCTGCCCACTCCACGCAGGGAGGTAAAGGGCTACACAATGGGGTCCGGGAGGACCGAATTCGGGTTGACGGGCGGCTTCTCGCGTTGATTCGGTAACACCCGAACTAGTGACGGTGGGGCCCACGTGCTGTCCGGAGGGGCCGTGTGGGATCCGGTGGCACCGTTGTGGTGGTGGATGCCTGGATGAGCGCTCCCTGGAGTGGAGGCATGCTGGTTCGCCGGCCCGAGTCCGGGCGGCTCCGATCGGCACCGGTCGGAATAACCGGCCACGGATTTGCATCTTCTGGTTTTCAGTGCGCGTCCCGGCGAGAACGGACGCTGCGATCAGTCCCGATATCGAATCGACACGAACCTGGCGCCGTTGGAAAGATAACGTCAAATACTTCAATCTATGATTGAAGATCTGGCCTGGATCTGTATGGATCTGGGCTTTAATGAATTTGTGAGCTGCTGTTGTACAGTGACTGGACTCTCAGATCTGTAGAAAACTTGTCTGAGAACTACCTTTGACCGATATTTGAACGTCCGAATCTGAAGTGGTGGTCTTCAGAAAAGTTGTAGTAAATCAAGCTAGAAAACCGAAACATTTTTTTATGAAGGATTTGGAGGTGGCTGTGATTTGTTCTGATTTTTGAACTGGAAGGTGGTCGGATCTGGGAATTAGCCGAAAACACTGTAGCAGAGATAGAACACAAATTTTGAAAAATGGATAGATAGAGGATCAAAAATCAATAAAAATGGTGGATGTAGGGGATGATGGACAGAACGCCCAGTAAAATTGGGAGGGTTTGAAAAAATTCAAAAAGGTGGTCGGAGATGGGAAACTCGGAGCTGTTGTCACTATAGACAGAGATAAAACAGATCTGGGAATGCAAAATGAATGAAAATGAAAAATTACTAAATGGAGGAGTCTGGACGTGAAAATTTAGGTGGAGGTGGGGATTCAAGGCAAGAACATGCACTCAAAATTTCAAATCCATCTGAGCTCGTGGCTGGCAAAAAGAATTCACGAACTACACCTTTGTCCAGCAGGATAGAAACTTGAAGACGGCTCCGCGGCGGCTCGAAGGCGGCACGAACGGCGGCGGCGGCGGCACAGATGAAGATCAGAGGTTGAGAGGGGGAGATAGAAGATTGATACACTCTAGAGCTGGAGGTTTGAGGAGAGGAAACAAGGGGGAGAGAGGAAGGGGGCGCAAGAGCCTTCTTGGCATTCAACAAAATTTCTGATTTTTCACTAATTTTCACATGAAAATACAAGCTTATATATGATTCCAACCAAATCCAACCTCAACTCTTGGATCTAGGGGTGTGAGATGGATGGTCTGGATTGCATGCCACCAATCACACAAAAAATAAAATTAATATATAAGGGGGGGGGGGGGGGGGGGGCGGCCTATTGACCAAGAATGACAAGGGAGACAAGTTTGACATGGTAGGTAGCCTACCATGGAAATTCTTACCCCCTTGTCTACCCATGTGGCATATGACTAGTCCAACCTTCTAGATGTCCACCTAGGATAGTTGACCAGCCCCACAAGGTGACATGGACCAATGGGAGAGGGTTGAGGGTCCCCTTGATGGTCCTATTGACAAATTACATAGAAACCCACACAATCCGTGGGAATGACGCATTGGCTTATAAAGCCGTACAATTGCGCATATACTTTCCCAAGGATATAAACACAAACTAAAAGGACATAAATGTAAAAGTAAATATACATGCTCGGCGTCGATTCCCATCACTGGGGTTTTCGACCGTTGAGTTTTACCGTTGTACAATGCACCGGGGTGTGCGGCCAGGAGCTAGCCACATAACCCTTCGTGCGGCCAGGTTCTGGCCGTACGTCGTCTGGTGCCGTTGCCTGGGTGTGCGGCCAGATCTAAACCGCACAACCCTTGAACGGTTAAACCATAGCCGCTCATCCTTAGTGCGGCTACGGCCTAACCGTTCAGATTTATTACCGTTGGGAGACGAACGGCCAGGGGCTGACCATTCTTCACCCTCGTGCGGCCAGGAGCTGGCCGCACATCTGTTGAACGGGCCCTTGTTGGCCGTTCTTCAGTCTGTTTGGGCTTGGGTAGAACGGTCTTGTCCTGGCCGTTTAACCCTTGGTGCGGTCCTTGTGCGACCGCACATCCCTGAGCGGCCCAGTGTGGACCATTCAAAGGGACAGATCGTGTCGGTGGGTCTCCCGCCGTACCGAGAGGTACTGGGAGATGTCATTGTCAGCTTCTATTACCATGCGATGGTATTGGTGCGAGGGGTGTCCCTTGTACCATCCGATTGTGACGCTGCTTTCCGCTGACTTGAGAGTCTACTCTGCAGTGACCCTCCACTAGTCGTAGCCTGCTTACACGCGTGTGGTCCCACCAGGGAGTGACGGAGAGGCTACCTGATGGGAATCGACGTCGAGCACTGACTTTTTGTTTTTGCATTTGTGTCCTTTAGTTTATTTTTATATCCTTGGGAAAGTATATGTGTAATTGTAAGGCTTTATAAGCCAATGTGTCATTCCCTTGGATTCTTTGGGTTTTTGTGCAAATTATCAGTAGGTCCAGCAAGGGGGCCCTCACTCCTTCCCCATTGGTCCACATAAGCCATATGTGTCCATGTGGGGCTGGTCAAAGTCCTAGGTGGCATCTAAAAGGTCAATTAGACACATGGGAGATAAGTGGTTGAAAATGTGAAAGGGAGGCCACCTACCTTACCTACCTAGTCAAAGGAGTGCCCCCTCCATATGTAATTTATTTATTTTAGGTTTTTGACCACATGGGGGAAGAAAATGGCCTGTTTCCCACGAAATTTCCAGCCCCCCACCCCTTGCCATTCTCTATATAAGCCTATGTATAGTGTCATTAGAGATTTAATGAAGAAATTATGTGAAAATTACTTGAAGCAAGAAGGGTGTGCCCTCTATCCTCTCTCTCTGGTTCTCTTCTTCTTCATCCAGCCCTCCAGGGTGTGAAGCCCCCTCCTATATTCTCCTTAGCCCCTCTGAGTTCTCTTTCTGCTGCCGCCGCCGTTCGTGCTGCCGTTGCGCTGCCACCGCCGCTACATCGAAGTTCTGTCCAAATCAGGATAGAACCTCTCCTCCGAAATTGTATCTCTGGTTCTTGTTGCCTGATTGAGCCCTAATTTTGAGGGTTTGTTCTGTCCATCTTCCCTAACCTCCAGTTAAAATTTCGTGTCATTTGGAGTTCATTTGATATTTTCCCCGTATTTTTGTTTGTCATCTCAGTAATCTGCCCTTTTGTAGATCTACGGGACAGGGTCGTATTCTTGTAATTTCACCACCCACTTAGAAAATTTTATAAAATCCACAAAAATTTCCTATTGTTTTTCACGTATACCCCCTTCCACCATAATTTTCTTTGAGTCAACAAAAATCATTTAGCCCTCGGTCAAAGGTCTGTTTCAGGCAGATCTATCTCTACCCTGTGTGTATGTCAGTCCGGGTCAGAAAAATAAGGCAGTTTGCAGTCATTTTTATTTTTAATTCGTTCTGTGCATGGAGCCACCAAAAATATATGTTGTAGATCTCTGAGTCCTCTATCCATCGGTATCTCTTGTGCATCAATCCGACATCGGATCTGGTCGTAGGAATTCTTTTCGTGAAGGTGTGCAGAGCAGATCCGAATTCAGCCAGTACAACTCAGTCCGGGAGAAAATTTAGAAATAAATATCAAAGTCAACTTCAGGAGCCCTCCCTTCAGGGAGTCGATCAGGGACATCCCGCCATCGTCCCAGCCAAGCGGCGCCTTCAGAAGATCTCAGGAAGGTAGCGTTGCTTTAGAATCCATACCTTGCTACCCACCGAGTCAGCAACCGAGTTGGCGCAGCACCGAGTTGGAATAGTGTCGAGTCGGACCAGCAGGCCGAGTTCGTACCGTACGCGCCTCCAGATTGCTACCCGTCAACCCAGGGTCGGTCCTCCCGGGCCCCACTTGTAGCCGTTTACCTCCCTGCGTGGAGTGGGCAATAGATTTCACTGTTGTAATTAACTTTTACCGTTGTTACCGGGAGTTATCGTAACTGGCCGGGAACGTCTTCCCCACGTCCGGAGCGTGGAGGTACACTCGCTCCCCACTCTTTATCGCAGTTGCTTATCTTGTATAGCTTTGAATGCCGCTGCGAGTGTAGGTTTCTAGCTAGATATAATTGTATCACCGCTGCGAGAGAGCGAGTGTGAGTGTTACCGTCCCGTGACTCGACCCGAGTTAACGCGGAAATCCGATACCCGAGACTCACGGTCGATTTCTCAACCGCGCCTGGTCCCACATCTTCCCTCGCTTAGGGACGATCGCGAGCTAGAGTCCCAGGTCGCGTGTCCGTCCCGCATTAATTTGGTATCAGAGCTGCAGTTGAGTCTAGGGTGTCTAAAATAAAAAAAAAGTGTCATTTACGTCTAGTCATCGTCTAAGTCGGTCTAGGTTGCACTTGCATCCCATTAATCGGTATATCAAAAGGTGTTGTCCGAGCATTAGGCTACGCCTATCGGGAAGGCCGCACACTTGCGTGAGTGATCTTCGGATCGATTAGCTCCGCCACGTACCGAGTCTTGGTTGTGTCTAGGTTGGTAGTCGAGTCGGCATTCCAACTTGCATTGTCGTTTAGGGTCATGTTTAGTCCATTGTCTAGTTAGTTTGTCTTGTCTCCACGTGTTTGCATGTCCATCATATAGTTCCCCGGTGTCCAATGGACTCCAAGTCGCCTAGGCCGTACCACTGGCGGTATGACACCCATGGGCTTGGCAACCATCCCATCCACTTCCATAGGCCCGAAACCTCAGACTTTCATGGCTCCAAGGTCCCGAGCGACTACCTCAAGTGGGAAGCCACCATGGACACGTATTTTAAGTGCTACACAATGTCCGATGCCATGCAAGTCAGCTTTGCCCAAAAGAGGCTTGTCCACGAAGCCGCCTGGAAATGGGAGAGTATAGAACGCATGAGGGAGGTTAGGATGCAACGGCCCATCGAGTCGTGGCATGAGATGAAGGGCGAGCTTAGGAAGGTCTACCTACCCGGCCCGGTCACCTTCAACCAACCCCGCCCCTTCACCTCAACCCAAGCCCACCAAAGCACTCCCAATCAAGTGGGCCACACCTCCAACCAACCCCATCCATTCACCCCCAACCAATCCTACCCAAGCACTTCAAAGCAAATGGGTCCTAGCCGGAAGCAAGAGGTCCAGCCTATAGCCGAGCCTAGGTCCACACTCAAGCCTAGAGACGATGAGCAAGTCCCCCACGAGGCCCTTACTCCAACCCGCACCTTTGCCGAAATCTTAAAAATGTTTACGGACCGGTTGGATAGGATGGATCGGACACGTGCTCATATGGGCGGACTCCTACTTGATGCGGGACGGGACCACGGACACGACAAGCTCGCGATCATCCCTTAACGATGGAAGCGTCGGACGTGCGCGGTTGAGAAACCGGCAATGAGCTAGGGTGGTCGGCTCTCTCTTTCGTGCCCGGATCGGGTCACGGGACGGTAACGCTCTCTCTCGCAGCAGCGGTGATATAAATAGAATGCGAGCTAATTACCCTATCATGCTCTCTAGCAGCGGCATAAACAAGCATATATGAAATTAAGCAAAATGCCAAGTAAGGAGCGAGGACGATACCTCCACGCGCTCGGCGTGGGGACGACGGACCCAGCCGAAACTCGTACTCCCGGAATAATAATACACAAGATTACAGCAATACAAATCGCTGCCCACTCCACGCAGGGAGGTAAAGGGCTACACAATGGGGTCCGGGAGGACCGAATTCGGGTTGACGGGCGGCTTCTCGCGTTGATTCGGCAGCACCCGAACACGTGACGGTGGGGCCCACGTGCTGTCCGGAGGGACCGTACGGGACCCGGTGTCACCACTGTGGTGGGGACACTTGTGGAAGTGTTCCCTGGGCTGGCGGCACGCTGGTTCGCCAGTCGGAGGCCAGGCGGCTCCGTTCGGCACCGGTCGGAATGACCGGCCACGGATCTACCGGTTCTGTTTTCTGGCGCGCGCTCCGGCGAGAACGGACGCTGCGATCAGCCCCGACGTCGGAATGCGACGAAACTGGCGCCGTTGGAAAGCTGCTTCGAAGGGCTTCAACTCTCTATGAGTATAGAAAAATAACAAAGCCTGCACTTCCAATCGGCGAATTTTGAAGGTTGCTATTGTACAGTGGCTTAACTCTCAGATCTGCAGGGCTGTCCTCTGAGAACTGTCGTTGACCGCAGGGTAGATGTCCGATTCAGCTCTTGAGGTCTTCATCAAAGAAAATTGAGCTAGGAAGATGGCAAAACTGGTTTGGACAATTTTAGATGTGGCTACGAATTGATAGGCTTTTTTCACTAACAGTGGGTCGGATCTGGAATCTGACTAAAGGCACTGTAGCAGAGATAGAACACGAATTTTGAAAAATGGATAGAGGGCCGATCAAAAATCAGAAAAAATGGTGGATGTAGGGAATGATGGAAAGAACTCTCAGTAAAATTGGGAGGGTTTGGAAAATTCAAAAAGGTGGTCGATATGGGAAACTCAGAGCTATTGTCACTGTAGACAGAGACAAAATAGATCTGGGAATGCAAAATGAACGAAAATGGAAAATTATTAAATGGAGGAGTTTGGATGTGAAATATTAGGTGGAGGTGGGGATTCAAGGCAAGAACACACCCTCAAAATTTCAAATCCATCTGAGCTTGTGGCTAGCAGCAAGAATTCACGAACTACACCTCTGTCCAGTAGGACAGAAACTTGAAGACGGCTCCGCGGCAGCTCGAAGGCGGCACGAACGGCGGCGGCGGCGGCACAGATGAAGATCAGAGGTTGAGAGGGGGAGATAGAAGATTGATACACTCTAGAACTGGAGGTTTGAGGAGAGGAAACCAGGGGGAGAGGGCTGGGGCGCAAGAGCCTTCTTGGCATTCAACAAAATTTCTGATTTTTCACTAATATTCATATGAAAATACAATCTTTTATATGATTCACATCAAATGCAATGTGAACCCTTGGATCTAGGGGTGGGGATTGAAGGGCTGGGATTGCATGCCACAAACACAAAAAAATGAATATAATATACAAGGGGGGGGGGGCCTATTGACTAGAGGGGGGGTTGAATGGAAGGTTGAAATGGTAGGTGGCCTACCTTGGACAAAATGAGCCACTTGTCTACCATGTGTCCATATGACCAGCCCACCCTTCTAGATGTCCACCTTGGAAGGTTGACCAGCCCCACAAGGTGACATGGACCAATGGGAGAGGGCTGAGGGCCCCCTTGCTGGTCCTACGGCATAATTGCATAAAAACCCACACAATCCATGGAAAGACTCCTTGGCTTATAAAGCCTTACATTTGCATACATACTTTCCCAAGGATATATATACAAACTAAAAGGACATAAATGCAAAAGAAAAAGTATAGGCTCGGTGTCGATTCCCATCAACTCTCCCCGGGTGGGAGGAACTCGACCCCGTCGAGTAGGGGTATGGATGCTCGAGTACTCCGGCGGATCCGTCACCGTGCCAAGTAGCGCGGGTATGCTCCACTCCAAGTGATCGTCACCTGCTCATTCCATATATACTCGATATGCGTGAACTGCTATGGGCTAAAGGTGGACACTCCGGGTGGGGCACTCTCAAAAGGGAAGGAAGCAGCTCGAAGACTCACTAGGAATCATCGCTGAGTCCTTGTAGGTGACTGATCCGGGTATAGATGTAGAACCGATCCCATACTCATCGAGTGAGGCGACTCGCTTCACACTCATAAGAGAACGACAACGAGCTTGCACAAGACACATGCAGACGCACTATGCACTACACACAAATAATCGACTCAAAACACACCACACAAACAAACCACACAAGAAAAAAAACACACTGACTCATGCACGACTCTTGACTAAGGTGGTGACATCGGCGGCATCCTGGGCGGCCGGAGAGCCGTCCAACTCCTCCCCCCCCCAAGGCATAGTACTCATCGGCTAGTGCCTCATCAGCCACGTAATTGACATACTCAAGCTCGGGAGGTACGGATTCTCCAACACCTAGGGCTAGGGTGGTGCGAGCGGGACACTCGCTGGCAATGTGGCCAAACCCGTGACAGTGGAAACACTACACTCTCGACCGACTACTCTCTCCTATAAAAGGGGCCTTACTCTTATCATCCCGTCGGGTAGGGGGTGTAGGCAGCAATGGGGGAGGTGTAGGTGCCTTGGACAATAGTGGAGGGGGTGTCGGTGCCACAGGACGGGCTATAGGAGCCGGGGGACGGGCAACGGGTGCCGGTGGTTGGGGTGGAAATAGATCCCGGGGTGGAGGAGGGCGTGGCCGTGGAGCGAAGTGCTCCTGACGGGTGGGCTCCTGAGGTCGAGCCATGGGAGGCCGTTGATGTGGGCCTATGGAGTGACGGGGCTCGGTACTACGGAGAGGGGTGGGGCCCAACCGATGGCTAGACTCGAACTCTCCCTCAAATTGCTCCAACTCGAGAGCAACCTGGTATGCCTCTTCCAACGTCTTGGCATTGCGGCGGAAAAGCTCATACTGGTAGTGTGGCCGCAAACCACGTCGAAAGCGGGAAACGGGCATGGTACTCTCCTCCGTGACACCACATCGTAGAAAGTACTCATCAAACTCCGCAATGTATTCGGAGACGGACCGATCTCCCTAGCTAAGACTTTGCCATCTATCGATGAGTCGCTGGCGGTATGTGGGAGGAAGGTACTTTTGCCAAAGTTTATTCTTCATCTCGGTCCATGTGTCAATCGGGGGTTCTAGCCGCTGAAGTAGCAGGCTCTCCACATTCTTCCAATAGGTTTGTGCCTGCCCCATGAGTTTCATGGTGGCAAATCGGACCCTTCGGCGCTCCGACATATCATACCATTCAAAGTAACGGTCCATTTCGAACTCCCAATCTAGGTAGACTTTCGGATCCAAAGACCCGTAAAAAGCGGGAGGATCTGCTCGCACGGTCTTAAGGACCCTATCGTCATTCTCATCCCTTTGTGGTTGAAAGCCACGATGACGTTGACCATACCCCTCATAGGCATAGTCGGACCCAAAGTCTTCTAAACCAAGGTCACGATGTTATGGTATGGCCTGTTGCCGGGCGTTTTGAGGAGCGGGTGGGGGCTGGTTTTGGGCCACGGGAGCGGCCTGGACTTGGGCCATGGGAGCGGGTTGGACTTGGGCCACCGCGGGAGGAGGTGCGGGTGGGCCTTGGGCTGCCCCTAGAGGGTCCCCGTGTGACATCATATCTAACCGCCCAATGAGGTCTTGGACCGACCTGTCGGAGGTCTCCATGCGTCCCTCCATGGCTCTAAGGCGACCATCCATATTATCGGAGAAAGTCCGAAAGTTAGCATCGGATTGGTCCAACCTAGTCATAATGGCCATCATCGCCTCGTGTAGGGAGTGGAAGTCTCCCGAGGCGCCATCTCGTGGGTTAGCCATAGGGGAAGGGCGATGGTATTGGGTACCTCGCCGAGTGGGCATGCAACGACACGGACTAGGAAACACCGACTAATGCAAATATGATGCACCTAGACCTAAACCAATATCCGGTAAGTGGCGGAGGTAATCGACCCGAAGGTCACTCGCACAAGTGTGCGGCCTTCCCGATAGGCGTAGCCTAACGTTCGGACAACACCTTTTGATATACCGAATTATCAGGATGGAATGTAATTTAAAAACACTCTCTTTTTTGTTTTAAAAATATGATGATCCTAGACTCCACTTAAACCGACTAATGACTAGACGTAAATGCCACTCTTTTTTTTTTCTTTTTTTTTGACACCCTAGACTCAAACTCGCTCTGATACCAAATTGATGCGGGACGGGACCACGGACACGACAAGCTCGCGATCGTCCCTTAACGAGGGAAGCGTCGGACGTGCGCGGTTGAGAAACCGACAGTGAGCTAGGGTGGTCGGCTCTCTCTTTCGTGCCCGGATCGGGTCACGGGACGGTAACGCTCTCTCTCGCAGCAGCGGTGATATAAATAGAAAGCGAGCTAATTACCCTATCATGCTCTCTAGCTGCGGCATAAACAAGCATATATGAAATTAAGCAAAATGCCAAGTAAGGAGCGAGGACGATACCTCCACGCGCTCGGCGTGGGGACGACGGACCCGGCCGAAACTCGTACTCCCGGAACAATAATACACAAGATTACAGTAATACAAATCGCTGCCCACTCCACGCAGGGAGGTAAAGGGCTACACAATGGGGTCCGGGAGGACCGAATTCGGGTTGACGGGCGGCTTCTCGCGTTGATTCGGCAGCACCCGAACACCTGACGGTGGGGCCCACGTGCTGTCCGGAGGGACCGTGCGGTACCCGATGTCACCAATGTAGTGGGGACACTTGTGGAAGTGTTCCCTGGGCTGGCGGCACGCTGGTTCGCCGGCCGGAGGCCAGGCGGCTCCGTTCGGCACCGGTCGGAATGACCGGCCACAGATCTGCCGGTTCTATTTTCCGGCGCGCGCTCCGGCGAGAACGGACGTTGCGATCAGCCCCGACGTCGGAATGCGACGAAACTAGCGCCGTTGGAAAGCTTCTTCGAAGAGCTTCAACTCTCTATGATTACAGAAAAATAACAAAGCCTGCACTTCCAATTGGCGAATTTTGAAGGTTGCTGTTGTACAGTGGCTTAACTCTCAGATCTGCAGGGCTGTCCTCTGAGAACTGTCATTGACCGCAGGGTAGATGTCCGATTCAGCTCTTGAGGTCTTCATCAAAGGTGTATAAAATTGAGCTAGAAGACGGAAAAACTGGTTGGAGAAGTTTGGATGTGGCTACGAATTGATAGGCTTTTTTACTAACAGTGGGTCGGATCTGTAATCTGACTAAAGGCACTATAGCAGAGATAGAACATGAATTTTGAAAAATGGATAGAGGGCCGATCAAAAATCAGAAAAATGGTGGATGTAGGGAATGATAGACATAACTCCCAGTAAAATTGGGAGGGTTTGGAAAATTCAAAAAGGTGGTCGGAGATGGGAAACTCAGAGCTGTTGTCACTGTAGATAGAGACAAAACAGATCTGGGAATGCAAAATGAATGACAATGGAAAATTATTAAATAGAGGAGTTTGGATGTGAAACTTTAGGTGGAGGTGGGGATTCAAGGCAAGAACACACCTTAAAAAGTTCAAATCCATCTGAGCTTGTGGCTGGCAGCAAGAATTCACGAACTACACCTCTGTCCAGCAGGACAAAAACTTGAAGACGGCTCCGCGGCGGCTCGAAGGCGGCACGAACGGCGGCGGCGGCGGCACAGATGAAGATCAGAGGTTGAGAGGGGGAGATAGAAGATTGATACACTCTAGAACTGGAGGTTTGAGGAGAGGAAACCAGGGGGAGAGGGCTGGGGCGCAAGAGCCTTCTTGGCATTCAACAAAATTTCTGATTTTTCACTAATATTCATATGAAAATACAATCTTTTATATGATTCACATCAAATGCAATGTGAACCCTTGGATCTAGGGGTGGGGATTGAAGGGCTGGGATTGCATGCCACAAACACAAAAAAATGAATATAATATGCAAGGGGGGGGGGCCTATTGACTAGAGGGGGGGGGTTGAATGGAAGGTTGAAATGGTAGGTGGCCTACCTTGGACAAAATGAGCCACTTGTCTACCATGTGTCCATATGACCAGCCCACCCTTCTAGATGTCCACCTTGGAAGGTTGGCCAGCCCCACAAGGTGACATGGACCAATGGGAGAGGGCTGAGGGCCCCCTTGCTGGTCCTACGGCATAATTGCATAAAAACCCACACAATCCATGGGAATGACTCCTTGGCTTATAAAGCCTTACATTTGCATACATACTTTCCCAAGGATATATACACAAACTAAAAGGACATAAATACAAAAGAAAAAGTACAGGCTCGGTGTCGATTCCCATCACTACCCGAGCCCAAGGAGGTCATAGCCGGTAGTCTTAATTCTGCCCCACCTCCGGCATCCCCAAGCCCTCTCCCCATCATGGAGGTCCCTCCTTCATCCCCCATGAGAGATCCAATGCTACCACCCTCTCCTTCCGAGCTCTATTCGGAACCTTCTTCTTTGGAGCTACCAAAACCCGAGCCACCCGTGTTTCTAACGGGTACGCTTTTCATTGCCGAGCCACTACTTAGTTGACTCAAGGATGGCTTGGTCTCACCTTCTTACCCATCTATGGACCCTACCCTACCTTTGGTGCCCGTCAACTCCTACCATACTACATTCCGATCTAGTCACCATGTTGACACATTGGGTGACCTTATTCTTGGTTTAGGTTGGCAATGGAAGTTGACGCACTTATTGGCCCGAGGTTTCGACCAACCCACTAGTCGCACCTTCACCCATCCGGCCATAGGGTCCATTACCTCCGTGTGCACCGTAGGTTGTGTCACCACAGAGATTCTTCTCTTCCTCCCGATGCCGGTAGAGTCCGACTTCGTTCCCTTTTGTCCAAGGGAGGAATCCTATTTTCTAGACATGACCGTCGTCCCACCGATCACTATGTATGATGGTGATTATGAATTCTTAACTTGGGACCGAGTCATGGGGGAACCCACTTCATGGGGTCACACATTTTTTGACCCTTTTGACCCCTTCACTAGTGAACCCCCCGAGCTATCATATTTACTCCACTTCTTCCAAGGAGTTCACTATTCCACCCCTACCCCTCGGTCTAGTTGGCAAGCCATACCTATGTCTAGGGGTAATGACGAGGGTAGTTTTGGATCTCCTAGCCCTTCCCCACCCAAATCCCATAGATCGCCAATGCATGAGTGGTACATCTTAGGGTATCTAGGAGTCCTCAATTCCGTCAACCATCGAGTACATCTAGTGTATGCGTGGCATAT
The DNA here is from genome assembly GCA_022559845.1 of Amorphophallus konjac. Taxonomy (NCBI): domain Eukaryota; kingdom Viridiplantae; phylum Streptophyta; class Magnoliopsida; order Alismatales; family Araceae; genus Amorphophallus; species Amorphophallus konjac. The sequence goes on from JAHNEJ010002565.1 coordinate 60,034, forward strand.
ATTCGGGTGTCCTGGTCCACCATCGCATGTGCGTAGGTCAGACTAACATTAGGTTTTTTATGGTCTTTATGAGTCTTTGATTCGTCTGTCTGTCGTGTGTTTGTGCGTGCATCGAGTCAAGTCGATTTGTATGCTCGTGTTGTTCATCCCTTTCGAGTACGAGACTTATCGGACTTTCGGATTGGCTCTACTTCACATATCGGATCTAGTCACATAAGGGACCCGCGGTGATTCCTAGTGAGTCTTCGAGCCGCCTTCCCTCCTTTGAGAGTGACCCTACCCCGGAGTGTCCACCTCTAGCCTCATTCCCACGGCAGAATGTGCATATCAAATCTATACGGGATGAGCAGGTGTCGATTACTTGGAGTAGAGCGTACTCCGCGCTTCATGGTACGGTGACGGATCCGCTGGCGTTACGAGCAGCCGCACCCCTTACTCGACGGGGTCGAGTTCCTCCCACCCGGGGAGAGTTGATGGGAATCGACGTCGAGCACTGACTTTTTATTTTTGCATTTGTGTCCTTTAGTTTATTTTTATATCTTTGATAAAGTATATGTGTAATTGTAAGGCTTTATAAGTCAATGTGTCATTCCCTTGGATTCTTTGGGTTTTTGTGCAAATTGTCAGTAGGTCCAGCAAGGGGGCCCTCACTCCTTCCCCATTGGTCCACATAAGCCATATGGGTCCATGATGGGCTGGTCAAAGTCCTAGGTGGCATCTAGAAGGTCAATTGGACACATGGGAGACAAGTGGTTGAAAATGTCAAAGGGAGGCCACCTACCTTACCTATCTAGTCAAAGGAGTGCCCCCTCCATATGTAATTTATTTATTTTGGGTTTTTGACCACATGGGGGAAGAAAATAGCCTATTTCCCACGAAATTCTCAGCCCCCACCCCTTTTCATTCTCTATATAAGCCTATGTATAGTGTCATTAGAGATTTAATAAAGAAATTATGTAAAAATTGCTTGAAGCAAGAAGGGTGTGCCCTCTCTCCTCTCTCTCTGGTTCTCTTCTTCTTCATCCAGCCCTCCAAGGTGTGAAGCCCTCTCCTATATTCTCCTTAGCCCCTCTGAGTTCTCTTTCTGCTGCCGCCGCCGCCGTTCGTGCCGCCGTCGCGCCGCCACCGCCGCTATATCGAAGTTCTGTCCAAATCAGGACAGAACCTCTCCTCCGAAATTGTATCTCTGGTTCTTGTTGCTTGATTGAGCCCTAATTTTGAGGGTTTGTTCTGTCCATCTTCCCTAACATCCAGTTAAAATTTCGTGTCATTTGGAGTCCATTTGATATTTTTCCCGTATTTTTGTTTGTCCTCTCAGTAATCTGCCCTTTTGCAGATCTACGGGACATGGTCGTCTTCTTGTAATTTCACCACCCACTTAGAAAATTTTATAAAATCCACAAAAATTCCCTAGTGTTCCTCACGTATACCCCCTTCCACCATAATTTTCTTTGAGTCAACAAAAATCATTTAGCCCTCGGTCAAAGGTCTGTTTCAGGCAGATCTATCTCTACCCTGTGTGTATGTCAGTCCGGGTCAGAAAAATAAGGCAGTTTGCAGTCATTTTTATTTTTAATTCGTTCTGTGCATGGAGCCACCAAAAATATATGTTGTAGATCTCTGAGTCCTCTATCCATCGGTATCTCTTGTGCATCAATCCGACATCGGATCTGGTCGTAGGAATTCTTTTCGTGAAGGTGTGCAGAGCAGATCCGAATTCAGTCAGCACAACTCAGTCCGGGAGAAAATTCAGAAATAAATATCAAAGTCAACTTCAGGAGCCGCCCCTTCAGGGAGTCGATCAGGGACATCCCGCCATCGTCCCAGCCAAGCGGCGCCTTCAGAAGATCCCAGGAAGGCAGCGTTCCTTTGAAATTCGTACCTTGCTGCCCACCGAGTCAGCAACCGAGTTGGCGCAGCACCGAGTTGGAATAGTGTCGAGTCGGACCAGCAGGCCGAGTTCGTACCGTACGCGCCTCCAGATTGCTACCCGTCAACCCAGGGTCGATCCTCCCGGACCCCACTTGTAGTCCTTTACCTCCCTGCGTGGAGTGGGTAATAGATTTCACTGTTGTAATTAACTTTTACCGTTGTTACCGGGAGTTACCGTAACTGGCCGGGAACGTCTGCCCCACGCCCGGATCGTGGAGGTACCCACGCCCGGAGCGTGGAGGTACACTCGCTCCCCACTCTTTATCGCACTTGCTTATCTTGTATAGCTTTGAATGCCGCTGCGAGTGTAGGTTTCTAGCTAGATATACTTGTATCACCGCTGCGAGAGAGCGAGTGTGAGTGTTACCGTCCCGTGACTCGACCCGAGTTAACGCGGAAATCCGATACCCGAGACTCACAGCCGGTTTCTCAACCGCGCCCGGTCCCACGTCTTCCCTCGCTTAGGGACGATCGTGAGCTAGAGTCCCAGGTCGAGTGTCCGTCCCGCATCACTACCCTTAGAGACGGTTTGTGGACCGATTTCTGTCGGGCCCCACGTCTTGCAGCCAGAGTCCGGCTGAGGGGAAAATCGATCAGAAGGCCAGACCAGGGACGCGCGGTCTGTGTGTGCACACGTGGTTGGTGGCGGCTGGACCCACGCTGACGAGCGTGACCCCAGCTAGTCACTCGTTTGTAGTTCTTTGTGTGGTGTCCGTGCCTTTGGTAGGAGCTACCATGTCATGCAGTTCACCTGCGGTGCGGTGTAAGACGTCAGGGGACACTACCGACTGTGCTTCTAGTGGGTGGTACTCGTGTCGAGTCGGGAGTGTCTGACTGTCAGTCTTTGCGACTTCGACCTTCGAGTTTTGTCGCGTTGACCGTGGTGTTCCGGTCGTTTCACCGTGGCACGTGTGTCGGCTTTCGTGCCGTGAGAGCGGTGTTTTGTAGATTGCAGGGCTTCCCTTTTCGAGGTACTCGCTTACTGCTAGTGTAGCGGTTTCTCCGTTTGCGAGGTAGAGTCCGAGTGATCCCTACTGAGTCTTGTTCCGAGACTCATTCCCTGCGTATTTTCACCGTGTTTCAGGTGAGTCGCGGCCTCAGGGGAGCGCGTCTGAGGCTCAGCATGGTTCGGGTGCCCAGCGTTAGTGCCAGAGGTCAGAGCCGGGGTATGTCCCGTGTAGCTGTACTTTTCTTTCTTGTCTCTGTACTAGTTGTGGACTACTGCTGTTGTTATTTTATTTCATCTTGTGGACCATGTATCATGTAAACTGTTAAATTTACTTCTTGCTTAATGTGTTATCTATTTAATTTCTGCAATTATTAGTGATACTTGTGTAGTCTCCACACCCTCCTTTAACCCTTCCGAGTCTTCAGACTCGTGGGTGGCAGTGCGAGTCTCAGGTTCTCGGGCCTTCCCGGTAACCGGATTCTCGGGTCGTTACAGAGTGGTATCAGAGCGTGGTTGTGGGATTATACGGGAATTATAAGTAATTATAGTGGTCCACTAGTCCACAGCGATGATGTACGGTTGACACTGGCATCGGGCATCGTGTGTTTTTCTTGACCTTGGTGTTTCCGTACTTTCTGTCTTTTGCTTCAGGAGCGAGTATGGCGCCGAGGCGGAGCACTCGCTCTCAGCAGGGGCAGTCGGCTGGAGGTCAGGAGATCCAGCAAGGGGTTCAGCGAGATCAGGAGGAGCATAGTAGAGCGCCACCGAGGGCCACCGAGGCAGTGGATACTACGAGGCTTCCGGGGGCCGAGGATTTCTTTCGTGGCATGTACTAACTTATGTCGCAGCAGTTCGGCGGAGAGGCTGGTGAGGGCTCGTCGACCAGGGGTGGGCCAGGCCGAGCAGTGAGGGATTTCATGCAGTTTCATCCACCTTACTTCGGCGGTCAGCCAGACTCTGATACGGCTCGGAGTTGGCTCGACGAGATGGAGCGGGTGTTTAGTTCCGCGTGGAGTACTGCAGAGGACAGAGTGATGTTGGCCTCCAACCAGTTGCAGGGTACGGATCGGGAGTGGTGGTCTTCCGAGTGGAAGACGTCTTTTCAGCTTCGTCCACTGGAGCAGATTACGTGGGCGACTTTGTCAGTGCTTTCGAGCGTACCTACTGTCCAGAGTTTATTGCTACGCAGCGGATGTGTGAGTTTCTTGAGCTGGATCAGGATCAGGGCGATATGTCCATGTTGCAGTACATGGTGAGGACACACGGCGCTATCCTCGACGGAGCACCCGGCACACCGCTACCTCCTTGTGGCTCGGCGACGGCGGCACCTTCTAGTTATCTTTTCATCATGTTTAGGCCGTGTTGGGCCTCAGTCTGGACTTGCTCAGGCCTTGTGGGCCTTGTCTTTTGGTCCCTGCGTGGACATCTTCTTGTTTGGGCACTTATTGGGCCATATAGTGGCCAGTTGGGTTGCTTTGTGGGGTAATGGATCTTGTTATTGGGTCAGGGGCTTATTGGGGCTTGAAGCCCACTTAAAAGAAGCCCATTAGGGTTTAGGGGGCGGCCCCCCTCCCTATCTAGAGGAGGAGGAGGCAGCCGCCCACCCCTTCCTAGTTCTACTAGGGAAGGTGGGGGGCGCTCCCCTCTCCCTTCCCCTTTTCCCCTCTCCTCCTTTCCCCAACTCCATCCCTTCCTTCTCCCACTTAGATTCCTTTCTTATTTTTCTAAGCTTGCTGAAATATGGGCCGCCTTTCTCTCCTTGGAGCTGGGCGCACCCCTCCCCTTCTAGTTAGATTAGGGTTTTCCTATCCCCTATAAGTAGTTCTCACCTTGTACCGATTACAGTTTACACATGAATTTGAATACAAGTGGAGTATTGTGCAAAAGCTTTTTGCGCCCCTCTCTCTCTCTCTTTCTGCTCCTGCGACGGGAGAACGGCGAGGTGTGACGCCTCAGCCCTCGGTGGACTCCGGGGTTCCCTCTTATCCTCGTCTTCTTCCTCGACGGTTCGTGTTCGTGATTCCAGATTTCTGCCCCGACTTGTAGCAGAGCTCGCGCCCCCTTCTTGGACGAGTTTTGCCACGACCTATTTTCCTGGAGATACGTCTGCGGATCAGCTTCGCGTCGGCGCCCGTTTTGCATCAATCGGAGATCGGCACCGCCCGTACCGATTTTCTCCGCCGACCTGCGCCAGCACCACTTTCTCTGCTCGCCCAGCGGGGAGGCCCTGATTGCGAATTTTCCCCAGGCCTCCACGCTGCGTCTTTTGCCCTGGTTTCTTCAGGGTTCGTAGATCTCCGAGTCAACTTTCCAACGCCGCCGACGGCGTCGCGTTTCGACATCGTCACCGTCCGTGGCGGTCGATCTCGTGGGGTTGCGCCAGCGTGTCTGCCCAGTCCGCCCAGCGAACCAGCCCCGACTTTCAGCGACTCCTGCGGCTCGCACCGGCGTCGTCTGCCAGCGCCATTTGGCCGAGGGCGATCTCTGCCAGTCAGTTTTCACCCCCAACCGGCCCGGACTTGTTCGGGCACCAGAAGGCCGATTTCCAGATTTTACCGTCGGCGTGCGCAGTTCTGTGCCCACAGAACCTGATCTGACTTTCAGCAGCGCCCACGGTCACCACCGGCGGATCCAGCGCGCCCCTTTGGCCGGAGCGTTCCTCCAACAGTCAGCGACGCGTCCTCTCTGACGGTGCCTCAAACGGGCGTCGTATCAGCCCGTGAGACCCCCCCTCCGCCCAGGCGCGCGCGACACCGGTTTCTGCAGCGTTGCACCCGAACCTCCTCGTGGCCGACCCGTCACCGAGTGCGGCCCGTCAACCCGTGTCCGGCAGCCCCGAACGTATTGGTTGTAGCCTTTTACCTCCCTGCGAGGAGTGGGCCGTTATTGGGTTGTATTTTATTGACCTCTGGTGTATCGGGGTTGTTGGTTCACGGCCGGGGTTCCTTCCCCACGCCTAGGCGTGGAGGTACGCGCTCCGACTCCCCTCCTTTTGCTTGCTCTTTTAGTATGTGATCGATTATGCCGCTTGAGAGAGGGTAGGTGCCTAGCCACTTATTGCCATCACCGCGGATCGTGAGTGAGAGCATCCATCCCTAGCACTAGTCGAGCACCGAGCTAGGACTCGACTCCCCTTGTCTTTGGAGGTCGACTATACGCCTAGACACGTGCGCTTCCCTCCTTGGGACGGCCGAGGTCGGAGTTTCTGTTGAGAGACGTCCCTCATTCTGTGGGATATCACGGTGGTCAGCCACTTGGCGACCCTTGAGCGTGCTACTGCCGGCCTCAGTTAGAGTCTTTTGTGAGTCTTAGTCCGTGTCGGTCCCCGTCCCGCGTCAAATTTGGTATCAGAGCTTAGGGAACCAGTTTGTTCTAACAAATTGGGGTCTTAGGTCATTCGAGTCTTTAGGTTGTCTAGGGTGCAATTGAGGCCTTAGAGTTATCTAGGTTGCATTGAGTCTCTTAGTTCATCTAGGTAACCCACCATTGCATTGTAATGTTAGGTTTGTGTCTAGTTAGAGTTTTGTCCTTGTCTCGTTGAGTCTTGCATGCCCAGCTCCGCGCCAACCCCATGGTGGTTCCTCGAGCCCACATGTCAGATTAGTCATCCCTATTGGCCCGATTCGATGCTCTTATGGTACGACCCCTAAGTGTCGCCCCTACCACTCAGTCATCGGGAGACCCGATCCCTATACCGATGACCGAGTCATTCCAGCGCCCTGTCATGTCCACTGCCATCCTACCTAATGGGATGCATACGGAGATCGACTTCATCAGTAGGGTGTCGTCTAACTGTGTCTCACAAGACATTATTGAGTCACTCTCTAAGACTGGGGAGATTGTTCTCCGTGATGGTTTAGCTTTTATCGAGTTTCAACGGTGGTTTGGCCCCGTTAAATATTTCGATGGCGCTTGGTGCAAGATCAGCACACTTGCTGGTCCATGCATCATTTTAGGGCGAACTTGGTTGGAGGAAAGAAGTGCGACCATCGACCTGGATAGGAGGACCTGCACCTTACACCCATCTCACCTTCCCGGTGAGTTTGTCTTCCATGACGGCGTTACGCCGACCACCTCCATGTCATCACCTGGGTTTGTTCCAGTGAGTTACGAGGCTGAACAGGAGTTGATTGAGGAGTACCTAACTGAGGTTGAGGAGTTAGGGAGTGATCCCCTCCACATCATAGAGGACTCCGTTTCCCCTCCCGAGAGAGAGGCTTCACCCTTAGACCCTCATATAGAGACATTCTTACCTTCCGAGGGTGAACTGGTCATTGGTGAGTCTTTAGCTAGCTGGCTAAGGGAGGGTCCACTTCTAGATGTCTCCATTCCTTGCTATACACCCGTGGGACCAGCCCTCCCAATAATACCCCTTAACTCCTTTCACACCACTTTTCGGTCCTTCTGCTTTCTTGAAAATGTGAAGGACTTCCTTAGGAGTTTAGATTATCAATGGGAGTTGACTTATATGTTGACCTTAGGGTCTGACCAACCCTATAGTCATAGCTTTACACTCCCTGCTTTGGGGTCTATTACCTCGGTCTACACCATAGGACATATCACATCCGAGGTCCTTTTATTATTTCCCATACCCGTGGAGGTTGATTTTGTCCCCGCTTATGGTTTCACGGTCCCGAGGGAGGAACCTTGCCTCCCTTGCCTTCCTCATGAGCCTCTTGCCCCATACATGAGAGTGCCTGAAGGTGATTATCTGCACCTGGGCGAATGTCGCACATGGGCAAGTATAGTGAAGGGACCTGTCGGGAGGGGTCATCATTTCTTTGACCCTTTCGATCCTCTCCCTAGTGAGCCTCTCGACCCATATTCTTTTCCCCACCTTGTCGAGGAGGTCCACTATCATACACCACCTAGGCCTTCTAGTCAACACCTCACCTTACCGGCATCCAGATGCCCGAGCTTAGGAGGCCAGGGACACATGTCTCTTCCCCATGTTTCTTCATGTCCACCATCATATAGGGGTTTGTCTCCTATAGGGAATGTCATGAGTGAGTTTGGGCAATTTAGTCCCCATGAGTCTACCACATTCCGTAGGACACCCATGCATGATAGATACAACTTTGGTTGTCCTGGTCCTCCCCGTGTTGTCCAATCATGTAGGAGTCATAGGCATGCTAGGTCTGTGTTTGGATGTCCAGGACCACCACTGCATTCACATAGGTATGAGTCAACACAGCTAGTTCGGAGTCTACATCATCATCACCCCCTCGAGGCCAGCAACGCACGTTACAAGGAGTTAGCTGACGCGCACAGACGCACACGTGAGTTCCGCGAGGGAGAGTACGTCATGGTCCGGGTTAGACCGGAACGGTTTCCTTCGGGAGCCGTAAAGAAGCTCCAAGACCGCGGTGCAGGACCATTCAGAGTGTTGAGGCGTATTGGGTCGAACGCGTATGAGATCGAGCTACCAGACGACTACGGGATCAGTTCGACGTTCAATGTCTCTGATCTGGTAGCTTATCGGGATCCCGCGGTGATACCCAGTGAGTTATTTGGGCCTGACCCTCCTGTTGTGAGTGATACACCTACTGAGAGTCCACCTCCTCCAGCCCCATTACAAAAACGCGAGCATATAGATTGCATACTGGATGAGCAGGTGACTACTACCAGGAGCGGAGCCTACCAACGCTTCTTAGTGCGTTGGAGAGGGCGCCCCGAGTCGGACAACACCTGGATTACACGTGGAGAGCTGGAGCGGATCGATCAGGACCTGCTGGAGCGGTACCTCAGCGACCGTGACCCTTACTCGACGGGGTCGAGTTCTTCCCACCCGGGGAGAATTGGTGAGGACACACGGCGCTATCCTCGACGGAGCACCCGGCACACCGCTACCTCCTTGTGGCTCGGCGACGGCGGCACCTTCTAGTTATCTTTTCATCATATTTAGGCCATGTTGGGCCTCAGTCTGGACTTGCTCAGGCCTTGTGGGCCTTGTCTTTTGGTCCCTGCGTGGACATCTTCTTGTTTGGGCACTTATTGGGCCATATAGTGGCCAGTTGGGTTGCTTTGTGGGGTAATGGATCTTGTTATTGGGTCAGGGGCTTATTGGGGCTTGAAGCCCACTTAAAAGAAGCCCATTAGGGTTTAGGGGGCGGCCCCCTCCCTATCTAGAGGAGGAGGAGGCAGCCGCCCACCCCTTCCTAGTTCTACTAGGGAAGGTGGGGGGCGCTCCCCTCTCCCTTCCCCTTTTCCCCTCTCCTCCTTTCCCCAACTCCATCCCTTCCTTCTCCCACTTAGATTCCTTTCTTATTTTTTCTAAGCTTGCTGAAATATGGGCCGCCTTTCTCTCCTTGGAGCTGGGCGCACCCCTCCCCTTCTAGTTAGATTAGGGTTTTCCTATCCCCTATAAGTAGTTCTCACCTTGTACCGATTACAGTTTACACATGAATTTGAATACAAGTGGAGTATTGTGCAAAAGCTTTTTGCGCCCCTCTCTCTCTCTCTTTCTGCTCCTGCGACGGGAGAACGGCGAGGTGTGACGCCTCAGCCCTCGGTGGACTCCGGGGTTCCCTCTTATCCTCGTCTTCTTCCTCGACGGTTCGTGTTCGTGATTCCAGATTTCTGCCCCGACTTGTAGCAGAGCTCGCGCCCCCTTCTTGGACGAGTTTTGCCACGACCTATTTTCCTGGAGATACGTCTGCGGATCAGCTTCGCGTCGGCGCCCGTTTTGCATCAATCGGAGATCGGCACCGCCCGTACCGATTTTCTCCGCCGACCTGCGCCAGCACCACTTTCTCTGCTCGCCCAGCGGGGAGGCCCTGATTGCGAATTTTCCCCAGGCCTCCACGCTGCGTCTTTTGCCCTGGTTTCTTCAGGGTTCGTAGATCTCCGAGTCAACTTTCCAACGCCGCCGACGGCGTCGCGTTTCGACATCGTCACCGTCCGTGGCGGTCGATCTCGTGGGGTTGCGCCAGCGTGTCTGCCCAGTCCGCCCAGCGAACCAGCCCCGACTTTCAGCGACTCCTGCGGCTCGCACCGGCGTCGTCTGCCAGCGCCATTTGGCCGAGGGCGATCTCTGCCAGTCAGTTTTCACCCCCAACCGGCCCGGACTTGTTCGGGCACCAGAAGGCCGATTTCCAGATTTTACCGTCGGCGTGCGCAGTTCTGTGCCCACAGAACCTGATCTGACTTTCAGCAGCGCCCACGGTCACCACCGGCGGATCCAGCGCGCCCCTTTGGCCGGAGCGTTCCTCCAACAGTCAGCGACGCGTCCTCTCTGACGGTGCCTCAAACGGGCGTCGTATCAGCCCGTGAGACCCCCCCTCCGCCCAGGCGCGCGCGACACCGGTTTCTGCAGCGTTGCACCCGAACCTCCTCGTGGCCGACCCGTCACCGAGTGCGGCCCGTCAACCCGTGTCCGGCAGCCCCGAACGTATTGGTTGTAGCCTTTTACCTCCCTGCGAGGAGTGGGCCGTTATTGGGTTGTATTTTATTGACCTCTGGTGTATCGGGGTTGTTGGTTCACGGCCGGGGTTCCTTCCCCACGCCTAGGCGTGGAGGTACGCGCTCCGACTCCCCTCCTTTTGCTTGCTCTTTTAGTATGTGATCGATTATGCCGCTTGAGAGAGGGTAGGTGCCTAGCCACTTATTGCCATCACCGCGGATCGTGAGTGAGAGCATCCATCCCTAGCACTAGTCGAGCACCGAGCTAGGACTCGACTCCCCTTGTCTTTGGAGGTCGACTATACGCCTAGACACGTGCGCTTCCCTCCTTGGGACGGCCGAGGTCGGAGTTTCTGTTGAGAGACGTCCCTCATTCTGTGGGATATCACGGTGGTCAGCCACTTGGCGACCCTTGAGCGTGCTACTGCCGGCCTCAGTTAGAGTCTTTTGTGAGTCTTAGTCCGTGTCGGTCCCCGTCCCGCGTCAGTACAGGGCCCGATTTGTTGAGCTGGGTCGGTATGCACCCCATATCATGGAGCATGAGAGGGTGAAGACCACACTGTTCGTGCAGGGCTTGAGGCAGGAGCTGAGGCACCATTTGATCGCGAATGCGGCCATTGATATGGAGACAGCGTCTCGTGTTGCGGCTTCTTTGGAGATGGATATGCAGAGGACTCGAGGACCGATCATCCAGGGGCAGTCTTTGTCGGGTCGCAGCCACCAGTCGGCTACCCAGCAGCAGGGTCCCTTTCAGTGTGTGTCGGGTGGTTCAGGAGCGCTGGCACCGGTAGCGTCGGCGACAGGATCGGCGACTTTTGGCTCAAAGGTCAAGAAGTTCTTCAAGAAGTGGTTCGGTAAGAAGAAGTCCAAGGGTCAGGGGCAGGCATCATCGGTCAGTGTACAGCAGCCGGTCCCGTTTCAGCGTCAGGGATAAGTGGGTGGATCGCGAGGACCGTGTCCACGGTGTAGCGAGTACCACCCAGGCAGGCAGTGCACTACGCCGATAGTTTGTTTCCGGTGTGACCAGCCAGGGCATATGGTGCGTGACTGTCCTCAGAGGCAGCATCAGTAGCCGTTTTCTTAGTAGCAGCAGGTTCCCCCGCAGTAGAGGCAGCATCAGGGACAGTACCTGCCGCTACCCAGGTCAGCTAGCGTGGGAGGCAGGCAGAGAGCTCGAGGCCAGATCACGCACATGACCAGGGCAGAGGCAGTGGCGTCGCAGCTCGTGGAAGGTACCATTCGGTTTTGGGTTGTGTGGCTCGAGTTTTGTTCGATTCTGGCGCATCTCATTCATTTATTTCGAAGGATTTCGCGCTGAGTATTGAGGAGCCGGTGACCCAGTTGTCTTGTGATTTGACAGTGGAGTTGCCTTCGGGTTATTTTATGATCACTCCGTATTCCTTCGATGAGGTTCCTGTGTGGATGGAAGGGTGGAGTTTACCGGCTAGGCTCTATGCGTTGCCGCTTCAGGACTTTGATGTGATTTTGGGCATGGATTGACTCGAGGCACATCATGCGTTAGTGGATTGCGGCTGGAAGAGGGTTTATTTCCGGCGACTTCATGGACCCACCTTCTATTTCCAAGGTATCAGGTCTTCCTCTTCCCGCTTTCTTATTTCTGCGATTCGAGCTCGTCGTTTGCTTGATGTGGGTTGTCATGGTTTTCTCGCCTCCGTGGTTGTGACTGACCACATGGAGCCGGATGTCGAGGACATTCCGGTGGTGTGTAAGTTTCCCGATGTGTTTCCGGAGGACTTACCTAGATTGCCTCCCCAGCGGGAGATTGATTTCGTTATCGAGGTTGTGCCGGGTACGGGACCTTTGGCGAAGGATCCCTACCGTATGGCCCCCGCTGAGTTGAGAGAGTTGAGGGCGCAGTTGCAGGAGCTGCTAGCCAAGGGGTACATTCGTCCTACCTTTTCCCCTTGGGGTGCGCCCGTGTTGTTCGTGAAGAAGAAGGACGGTAGCTTGCGGTTGTGCATTGACTACCGGCAGCTGAATGAGGTGACCATTAAGAGCAAGTATCCGTTGCCGCGGATTGATGATTTGTTCGACCAACTTCAGTCTGCGCGAGTGTTCTCGCGGATTGATTTGTGATCCGGTTACTATCAGCTGAGGATTCGCAAGTCCGACGTGAAGAAGACGGCGTTCAGTATGAGGTACGGGCATTATGAGTCTTGGTGATGCCGTTCGGGCTCACCAATGCCCCCACAGCCTTCATGGACTTGATGCAGAGGGTGTTTCATCCGTATTTGGACCAGTTCGTGGTCATATTTGTGGACGGCATCCTTGTTTATTTGCAGTCTGTCGAGGAGCACGCATACCATTTAGGTGTGGTGTTGCAGACGTTGCGAGATCACCGGTTGTATGCAAAGTTCAGTAAGTGCGAGTTCTGACTTCGTGAGGTGCACTTTCTGGGGCACGTGATTTCTGGTGATGGTGTTTCCGTGGACCCCGCTAAGGTCGAGGCAATAATGCAGTGGCCGAGGCCGAGGTCTGTGACGGAGATCCAGAGTTTCTTGGGGCTTGCGGGCTATTATCGTCGATTTATCCAGGATTTTTCTCGCATTGCGGCCCCGATGACTAGACTTACGCGGAAGGATGTGCCTTTCGTATGGTCTGAGGAGCGTGAGCAGAGTTTTAGGAAACTGAAGAGATTGCTCACCTCGGCTCCGGTGTTGGTTTTACCTTCTGGATCGAGAGGTTTTGTGGTGTGTACATATGCTTCCGAGGTCGGATTGGGTGCTGTGTTGACGCAGCATGGTAGAGTGGTGGCTTATGCATCTCGGCAGCTGAAGCGCCACGAGGATAACTACCCTACCCATGACCTGGAGTTGGCGGCTGTGATCTTCGCGCTGAAGATATGGAGGCATTATCTGTACGGCAAGAGGTTCGAGGTGTTCACTGACCATCAGAGTCTGCGATATGTGTTCATGCAGAGGGACCTTAACCTCAGGCAGAGGCGTTGGATGGAGTTTATGAAGGATTATGACTTCACCCTGTCTTATCAACCGGGCAGGATGAATGTCGTCGCTGATGCCTTGAGTCGGAAGGTCATGATCAGTGCCTTGATGTTGAGGAAGTGGAGACTCTGGGAACAAGTGCCCGAAGTGTCATTCAGGCTCAAGATTCCCCAGGAGCCAGGGTCGACAGTGCTTGCGAGTCTGACTGTCACGCCTGCTATCCGCCGTCAGGTGACAGAGGCTCCGCATGCGGACCCTGAGTTGCCCCGGATATTGGCTTTGACTGATGTGGAGCTCGGCGAGGACGGTGCCGTGAGGTTCCGTGGTAAGCTGTACGTCCCAATCGAGGAGCGGGTTCGTCGTGCGGTGTTACGCGAGGCTCATGGGAGCAGGTACACCATACACCAAGGTGCGACGAAGATGTATCGGAACCTGCGGAGGCAGTTCTGGTGGCCTGGCATGAAGAGAGATGTCACCGCGTTTGTGGCCAGGTGCCTGACCTGTCAGCAGGTGAAGGCAGAGCATCAGCGATCGGGAGGTACTCTCCAGCCCTTGGATGTTCCTGCGTGGAAGTGGGATCACGTGACCACGGATTTCGTGGTGGGATTGCCGAGGACTCCGAGCGGTCAGGACAGTATTTAGTTGCTGGTGGATAGGCTGACGAAGGTGACTCGGTTGTTACCGGTCAAAGTCAGCTGGAGCGTGTCCAGGTTGGCTCGTCTTTATGTGGAGCGGATCGTTCCGTTGCATGGGATTCCCATCTCCATCGTATCGGATCGGGATCCGCGTTTCACTTCTAGATTCTGGGGGAGTTTCCAGCGAGCTCTTGGCACGGATTTGGCTTTTAGCTCGGCGTATCATCCTCAGTCAGATGGTCAGTCAGAGAGGACCATTCATACTTTAGAGGACATGCTGAGATCCTGCTGCCTGGAGTGGCAGGGGAGTTGGGTTCACCACCTACCGTTGGTGGAGTTCGCCTACAACAACAGCTATCATTCGAGCATCGACATGGCTCCTTATGAGGCCTTGTATGGACGTCTGTGTCGTACTCCACTTGATTGGTTTGAGGTCGGTGAGCGTGTTTTGACAGGACCGGAGCTGGTGCAGCAGAGTGTGGAGGTGGTGCACCTGCTCCGTCGGAACATGTTGGCAGCCCATAGTCGGCAGGAGAGCTATGCTGACCGTAGGCGGCGGCCCCTCGAGTTCACCGTGGGTGATCGTGTGTTCTTGAGAGCTTCTCCGATGAAGGGGGTGATACGCTTCGGACGGCGTGGGAAGCTGAGTCCCCGCTATATTGGTCCTTTTGTGATTGTGGAGCGCATCGGTGACGTTGCTTATCGGTTGCAGTTACCCCTTGAGTTGGCGTCGGTGCATGACGTGTTCCACGTCTCGATGCTGCGGAAGTATATGCCCGATGACTCGCATGTGCTCGAGGATTTGTTTGGCCCGAGGTGACTCCAGACCTTTCCCTTCCAGAGTTTCCGATCCGGGTGGAGGATAGGCGAGAGTAGCGCCTGCGGAACAAGGTCATCCCCTTGGTTAAGGTGGTGTGGCAGCGGCACTCTGGTGGTGAGGCTTCTTGGGAGCATGAGGACGAGATGCGTCAGTAGTTCTCTTACCTGTTTGAGTGAGTCTTCCTCTTCTCTCTCTTGGGTTGTTCTCAATTTCGAGGACGAAATTCTTTAAGGAGGGAGGGCTGTAATATCCTGGACCTTTTGGATCCTTCTTCATGGGTCCCGAATCTGGTTTCTCGGAGTGCCCGACTCCGTTGTGTCCGAAATTTTGTTTCGGACATCTTCCGTGTTCGGATCGGTGCGATCCGGAGTTGTTTCGGAGGCCCGAGAGCATTCCGCGGCTTTTCCGCGTGTGTTTTTCGATTCCCGTTGTGTGTTTCAGTAATTCCTTCGGAACCTCGTTGCGGGTGAACCGAGTCGTTCACCTAGGCGAGAGTGGTACCGTTGCGATCGGTGCGTTCTGAGGATCGCGGAAATGTAATTTTCTATTTTTTGGTATTTTTTGAAATTTCCAGATTTTCTATTAATACCCCCATTTTTCTTTTCTTTTTCTTCTTCTTCTTCTTCTTCTTCCTTTCTTCTCCTTCCTCCCTCACGATCGTGGCCTCCCTCTCTCTCTCTCTCTCTCGTTCGAGCGCGACGACCTTCGTTCCGGTTGCAGACGGCGGCGGTGCGACGGCGCGAGGACGTGGGTTACGACAAGGCGATCGTGCGGGAATGCAGCAAGCGTGGGAAGCGTGGGAAGGCGAGGTTCTAACGGCATTCTTCGTGGATTTGGGCTTGGATCGGTGCGTCTCGTCGCGGACCGGAGCTAGGGTGACGTTCCTTGGCCTCTTATCTTCCTTCCCCGCGAGTTTTAGCTTGAGACGAGGTCGAGAGGGGTCAATGTCGTGCCGGGAAGGGCCGTTCATGCCGCGGGGAGAGTTCGTCCGATCCGTCGTTTTGAGCCCCGATTCTGTGGTTCACGGGCGTAAGAGCATGCTAGGGGGCTTGGGGGTCCTTCTCTCACCGTTTCCCCCTTCGTGGGGCTTGTTTGGGGTTGGAATGGGCGATTCCGGCGAGGTTCACCGTTTTCGCGTCGGTGAGCGATGTGCGGTCGAACCAGTGGCGGCACAACTCTTGTGCGGCGCTGTTCTAGCCGTTCATCGGCTCGGCGCGCTGTGGCTGGGCTCGGGGCGCAGTGGGCTTGTGTGGTCTGTCGTGGGACCGCATATCCTAAGGTGCAGCCCCACAACGACCGCACAACCCTAGGGTTTTCGACCGTTGAGTTTTACCATTGTACAGTGCACCGGGGTGTGCGGCCAGGAGCTAGCCGCATAACCCTTCGTGTGGCCAGGTTCTGGCCGTACGTTGTCTGGTGCCGTTGCCTGGGTGTGCGGCCAGATCTAAACAGCACAACCCTTGAACGGTTAAACCATAGCCGCTCATCCTTAGTGCGGCTACGGCCTAACCGTTCAGATTTATTACCGTTGGGAGACGAACGGCCAGGGGCTGGCCGTTCTTCACCCTCGTGCGGCCAGGAGCTGGCCGCACATCTGTTGAACGGGCCCTTGTTGGCCGTTCTTCAGTCTATTTGGGCCTGGGTAGAATGTTCTTGTCCTGGCCGTTTAACCCTTGGTGCGGTCCTTGTGCGACCGCACATCCCTGAGCGGCCCAGTGTGGACCGTTCAAGGGGACAGATCGTGTCGGCGGGTCTCCCGCCGTACCGAGAGGTACCGGGAGATGTCGTTGTCGGCTTCTGTTACCATGCGATGGTATTGGTGCGAGGGGTGTCCCCTGTACCGTCCGATTGTGACGCTGCTTTCCGTTGACTTGAGAGTCTACTCCGTAGTGACCCTCCACTAGTCGTAGCATGCTTACACGAGTGTGGTCCCACCAGGGAGTGGTGGAGAGGCTACCCTTAGAGACGGTTTGTGGACCGGTTTCCGTCGGGCCCCACGTCTTACAGCCAGAGTCCAGCTGAGGGGAAAATCGGTCAGAGGGCCAGATCAGGGACGCGCGGTCTGTGTGTGCACACGTGGTTGGTGGTGGTTGGACCCACGCTGACGAGCGTGACCCCAGCTAGTCACTCGTTTGTAGTTCTTTGTGTGGTGTCCGTGCCTTTGGTAGGAGCTACCATGTCAGGCAGTTCACTTGCGGTGCGGTGTAAGACGTCAGGGGACGCTACCGACTGTGCTTCTAGTGGGTGGTACTCCTGTCGAGTCGGGAGTGTCTGACTGTCAGTCTTTGCGACTTCGACCTTCGGGTTTTGTCACGTTGACCGTGGTGTTCCGGTCGCTTCACCGTGGCACGTGTGTCGGCTTTCGTGCCGTGAGAGTGGTGTTTTGTAGATTGCAAGGCTTCCCTTTTCGAGTTACTCGCTTACTGCTAGCGTAGCGGTTTCTTCGTTTGCGAGGTAGGGTCCGAGTGATCCCTACTGAGTCTTGTTCCGAGACTCATTCCCTGCGTATTTTCACCGTGTTTCAGGTGAGTCGCGGCCTCAGGGGAGCGCGTCTGAGGCTCAGCGTGGTTCGGGTGCCCAGCGTTAGTGCCAGAGGTCAGAGCCGGGGTATGCCCCGCGTAGCTGTACTTTTCTTTCTTGTCTCTGTAATAGTTGTGGACTACTGCTGCTGTTATTTTATTTCATCTTGTGGACCATGTATCATGTAAACTGTTAAATTTACTTCCTGCTTAACATGCTATCTATTTAATTTCTGTAATTATTTGTGATACTTGTGTAGTCTCCACACCCTCCTTTAACCCTTCCGAGTCTTCGGACTCGTGGGTGGCGGTGCGAGTCTCAGGTTATCGGGCCTCCTCGGTAATCGAATTCTCGGGTCATTACAGGATGCGTCCACTGACGACTTAGACCACGCCTCAGGTGTCCCCCTTCGGCCCAGCGGGAATTGAGACACCGTACAAGTAACTACCAAGCAAGTGACTAGTTGGGGTCGCGCTCGTCAGCGCGGGTCCAACCGCCCCCAACCACATGTGCACACACAGACTGTGCGTCCCTGGTCTGACCCTCTGACTGGTTTTCCCCTCAGCCAGACTCTGGCTGGTAGATGTGGGGCCCAACGGAAACCAGTCTAAAAACCATCTCTCGGGGTAGCCTCGCCACCACTCCCTGGTGGGACCACTCGCGTGTCGGAAGGCTACGACTAGTGGGGAGTCACTGATGTGACCACTCTCCAAGGAGAAACTCTGAGAAACACGCACACACTCTGCGCGAAAGTCGAGAAGAACCAAGTGGCATCGAGCCACTGGACTCTGGACAATCCTCTAGACTCACTAAATCCAGTGGTCCTTGAGTCACGAGACTCGGGGTCAAGACCGTCGCACGCAACAGCACAAGGCCATCAATCTAGCCTAATTCCTAGGTTTAAAACCACGGTAGCATGAATACCGAGGCAGCTCACGAGCCGCTGAGACCATTCCCTCCTAAAGGGAACAGAGAAACCCTCTAGCCCCAGGCTGGGCAACTGGACTCACAGTCCAAGGACACACACACGGCTCACGCGGAAAGCACATAAGCACGATTCCCAAGGTAGCTCACAAGTCGCCACGCCGATTCCCCATCCCAGGGAAAAGCGGGAAACCTCTAGCCCCCAGGCTGAATGGCTGGACTCGCAGTCCCAGGCCAAACACATGGCCCACTTGGGAATCATCTTCCAGGACAACCCACGACATGCGGGGGAACCCCACCGCACTCACACCGATACACGGTGACTCGATCAAGCGTAACACAAAGCTCGGAACCCATGGGGTCACCTGGGCCCACCACACCTATGGGCATGCTAATCGAGGTAACACGGTACCTCCAGACACCCTAGAAACATGAACATGGAACCCACGGGGTGTCCGGGATACTCACGAGGCCGAAGGTCGACCATTGGGTCACAACCGGGTCGACCAGAGACTAACACAACGCGAACCCCACATCGCAAGCATGGAAAACTCATAGCGGTCTAACCTTAAACCGCCACAGGGTATGGCGGTCTAACCTTGGACCGCCACATGCTGAAAACACTGGACCATAGCAGTCCAATCTTGGTCTGCCAAGCAGAGAGTAGCGGCCTAACACTGCACCGCTAACGGCCCTGGCGGCCCACCTATGGGTCGCCAAACACTCGGAACACACACGGAGCTCAAGCGGTTTTAGCGGTCTAACCTTGGGCCGCCAAAGACCCTGGCAGTCTATCGCGTGGCCGCCAAACTTGAACCGACAGGGAGACCTATAGCGGTCTACCCTTGGTCCGCTAGAATATCTTAGCGTCTCTAGAATGACCGCTAAAGCGTCCCGAACCCGAAATGACGGGAAAACCATTCCACGCCCCAATCACCCCCGGGTGATGGGGAAACAAAGGGGAAACCCTTCCCCAAGCCCCTAGGCATTCAATGATGCCCTCAAACCACAGAATAACACATTAAAACGCTAGATCGGGCTCACATCCCAAATTCATGGATTTTTTCCAAAACGGCAATAAACCCACGCTCGACTCGCCACGACCTACAAAACTCGCGGTAAAGGAAGTGCACGAGCTGGGGGTCCATCTCCCTACCTTCATCGAAGATTTCGCGCGCCGTGGACGCTGATCCACGAAGAAAACGTCATTAAACCCTCGCCGGCTCGCGATCCCATGAACCGCCTCCACCATTGCGATACTCGTCCCCTGCCCGTCACTCCACGCCCCACGAGCCACGCCGCCCCGCCCTCGTCTGCCTCCGTCAGTCGCCCGGAGAAGAGAGGGGGAGAGGAGAGAGCGTGAGAGAAGAGAGAGGGTGAGGGGAGAGAAAATGATAGGGGAGAGAGAGAAAATGGTCAATATATAGAAAAGCCCAAATATTTTAGAAATTCAGAAAAATACTAAAAATTACCTCCTCGATCTTCGGGAGGAGCACAACACGTCGGTACTGTCCCGGAGTCAGAGAACGCCACGGTTCGCCCTGCACAGAGTTCCGAAGACCCATCAGGGAAAAACATGTGTAAAGCATAAAATACACTCCGAGACCCACAAAAATGATCCGAAAAATATCCGAAAAGTCCGGGGCATTACACACTGTGTCAGGTGAAGATGGGGGAGCCGTATGGTATAGCGGCCTTGGGATGAGTCGTGTGACTCGATGACCTAGTGTTAGCCGGTGTACCAAGCTGCTCCGAGTTTCAGTGGCACTGAGCCACCCGCTGTTCTGAGATACTTACGAGGGGTGCGTGCGTGGCCGATAGTACTCCGGTGATTTCCTCTCTACTGAGAGTTCCCACGTTTAGTGATACCTCCCACTAGTCGTAGCTTGTCTGGGCACGCGGGTGCTACACCCACCTGGGAGTGGTGGAGAGCTAGACCCAGAGAGACGGTTTTAGGCTAGTTTCCGTAGGGCCTCCCACTGTGGCGGCTTGAGTCCGAGTCAGGAGGAAAATTAGCTAGAGGGCTCGACATATCACAGTCAGTCAGTGTGTGCACACGTGGTTGGGGGCTTTTGGACGCGTGCTGACGAACGTGACCCCGACTAGTCCTTGTTCTATGTTTACTTGTACGGTGCCTCAGTTTCCGCCTGGGGCGAGTAGGGTGACACCTGAGGTTGCGGACTAAGTCATCATTGGACGCATCCGACCTTAATTCTAGTGGGTAGTTCTTCCGTCACGTGAGAGGTGACTTTATCGACTCGAGGTTCTAGTTTCCCGACATTTAGGTCGTGGTTCTCCGGGTGACCTCTGTGTGCTTTTCCCAATGGTAAGGTTGAGGGTTCTTGACAGAGTCGTCGTGGTTTCACCTGTAGGCAGAGTTGTGTTCACGATAGCGAGATCGTGACCTTACCCCAGACCGCGTAGTCTAGAATGTGGCTTTCGTCGGTGAGGACGGGCCTGCACGACAGAGGTGTCATAGTTCCTTTCTTAGTAGCGTAGGTATGATTTCACCATTAATTTGGCGGTTCTGACTGTGAGGTTGAGGTTTTCCCCATTAAGAGTAGGAGTAGTTTAGAGAGTCGTAGTTCCATCGACTACCATCATTACTGTTCTTGTTACGACTGTTACTCCTGTTGATAATGTTACTATTGCTACTGTTTATTGTCGTTGTTTCGTGGTGGGGATCCACAGGACCCTTACTGAGCCAATGAGATGAGGCTCACCCCTTCCTTTTTAGGTGTAGCGGCTCCTCCTCAAGAGGAGTAGGAGTTGTTCAGCGGTTCGTAGTTGCCAGTCTGCCAGAGCCGGGGGCATGCTCGACGATTGAGTACGCTTCCTTTTCCGTTGATTATACTAGTGGATTGGACTATGTAGTTAGTTTATTAATTGAAATTGTAAATTTATTTCATGTTATTCCAACAGTTAATTGTGTAGTTATTTCTTGCACTATTTTGAATTCCAATGTACCTCCACAACACCCAAAATAACCATTCTGAGCCTTCCGGCTCGTGGGTGACGGGCCATGATTCAAATAGTATCAGGTACATTCCGGTATCCGAATTCTGGGTCGTTACATATAGTCAAGAGACTACAAAATGAAGAGGATGCGTGGCAACGTGGAGAATACTCGAAGGCGTAGAGAGTGCTCGAAACAGAGCAAGGGTTGGGAGAACAAGGTGGAGAACTCTCCACCTTCTACTTCTCTCTTTGTATTGCTCACTCTCTGTGTGGTTTGAGCCAACGTTTATATGTGTTGTGTGGCTGCCTATATGTATGTCCCTGTCTTCTAGGCCCGTATGGGGGACTATTTATACCAGTTGCAAAGGCGTTGTCTCTTCCCTGACTTAGCGATGACGTGGTTAGTAGAGTGGTGTCCTCCTTGATCGTGGGGATCACCCGCTGTCCACTCGTTCACTTTTTAAGGAATGGTATCGTGGCAGACATCTTAGCGCCATGGGAGCGATTCAGTGCTCGTCGAGATAAGTCCCGCAATGGCAGTCTCAACGTTCGTCCGTTGGCGAGTCTTACGGCGTCTGGAATGCATAGAGGCGGTGATCTTGCCTATGGGCTAGTCAGTCCTTGATGGGCCTTAATTGGGCCGAGTTTCATGTTGGTCGACTGGCGACGGCTGCTACGGGCCTGACTACCCTAGATCGTAATGGACCTGGCATTAATGGGCGTGCGGGGCCCGACATATTTTTTCCTCCTCATATGTGTATCATTTATGATAACTTAGAATCTATTATAGTTGGTCTAAAACGTAAAAATAATATTTTAATATGATTTATATATCTAAAGAATGTAAAAGCAGAATATTACGATATAAAGAAAGTTATATAGAGCAAATTTTATTAGAACTATTAAAAACCACTAAAATATTCCCACTCCATTATTATTTTCAGCTCACATGTGGGGAATACATTTTTTCAGAAGCACAAGAACAAATACGTTGATCGTAGGGTAAAATATGAAGGGTTAATTTCACATATATGCCCTCGTCACATGTAAAATATCTAAATTATCATAATTAATTCATATGTATCATCATGATTAACTAAGATATTTAAAATATCATTAAATGACTAAAACACTGTCTAGAGCTTGTATGGAGAGAGTTAGGGTTGATATAAATATTGGAGTTGTTTTAGTCATTTAATAATTTTTATTAAAAATATAATAATGACGAATGTAGAGGTTAGAAAATGTTACATTGGCTCGGTAGTACACTTTTGAGATTTCTTTGGAGGTAAGTGTTTAGCTATCCCTAAAAAATTTGTAAACACTGAACGACGCGTCAGAAGAAGCTCTAAGTGTGATTCTAAAAGATAACCTTCCCATACTTAAGTTAGAGACGTGTGTGAAATTAAATGAGAGAGCATGGAGAGAGAGAGACGAGAATTATAGAGGAGGAGCAAGTGCTCGGTAGGGCATCGAGTGCTCGGAGACGTGGCTGAGATCTGGAGGCAATAAAGATCCCTCTCTCTCTCTCTAGGGTCAGAAGGCGAGTGTGTCGAGGAGTCTGTGTGTCTGTGTATACGTGTATGCGTGTCCTTCTAGGTCCGTCTGGGACCTATTTATATCAATTGCTATAGAGTCGTTCCTTTCTTGACTTAGCGATCGTGTGGTTAGTGGAGCAATGTTCTACTCGATCGTGGGAATCGCCCATTACCTATTTATCCATTCTCTGAGTAAGGGCATCGTGACGGACATCTATACGACGTGGGCATGATTTGGCACTCGTCGAGGTAAGCCTGTTACTATGACCTCAGTGCACACTCGTTGGAGGATCTCATGGCGTTCGAGACGTAAGTGTGTGGGAATTGTGTCTATGGGCCGATTAGTCATGAGTGAGTCTCAATTAGACAACGTTCTTAGATTGTGGGCCGACTGACGATGGCTGCTTTGGGTTGGGTGAAATCAAATCTCACCGGATTTGGAGTTACTGGGCCATGTTAGGCCGGGTCGTTTTTCCCCTCCTCAATGATATATATATATATATATATATTATTTGACAACTAAGAATGGTAATTGTGATATTTTGCATGTAACGCGGTTATATATGAAATTAACTCAAAGATAAAAATTGAGTAATATCCATAGATAAATAAATGAATGATTATACATTTCTGTGTCCTTTAAGCTTCATAAAAAGGTCGGATTTATCGGGCGCCGGTTCCCCTTTACCTCCAAGTCCGCCACAAAACAGCCGCCAAGCGTGGGAAAAGCTCACTCTCGCATCGGCCATGGCGGCAGCTCCAGGGAAGTGCTTCCTCATCACCGGTCCCCCCGTAAGAACCCACTCCCTCCGCTCTCTTCCCGTTGCTACTCGGAGTTTTCACCATGGCCAGTTGGAAGAGATGACGACCAAGTGGGGTGCAGGGCGTGGGGAAGACGACGCTGGTGATGAAGGTGTTAGAGAGTCTCAGGGCCTCCCACCCCGACCTCCGGGTTCGCGGCTTCTACACCCGTGAGCCAGCGTCTCTCCTGTTTCCGTCTCTCTTCGCCTCTTTCTTGCGTTCTCTGGTTTCCGCAACTTGTTGGATTGCCCTCCCCTTTTTTCTCTGTTTAGGGGAAGTGCGAGAAGGGTCGCAAAGGGTGGGCTTTGAGGTTGTGACATTAGACGGCCGGCGCGGACCTCTCGCCACGACTTCGGCGTCCAGGTGGGTGTTTGTTTCCTTATTCGACATTTATGTCCTTTGTTTGTTCTTGGCGGAGATAGAAAATGCCATGTGTGTGCTGTTTTTTTATCATTTTTTTTGGCTATAAGTTTTGTCTTGGCCGACTAGCTGTTGATAGATTATCAAAATGAGGAAATATAGGTGGATATGACTCGAATTCAGAGAGAATTCCCTGCTGGTTTGGTGACGGGAAAGGGGTCAAAGTAAGGCATTGGGGTATAAAAGATCGATATTGTTATGTTGGATGGAAGTATGATTGGATAATGGGAACCTTGTGTATACATAATCGCTACTTGTTTTGTATTCAAGTGCTGACGATCGATGACGTTATGCTGGATGGAAGGATGCTTGCAATGCTGTATTTTTGTCCCAAGGGAAAGAAGGCAAATGAATAACGAATATTTTCAGCTTGTCGTTGCTATCATTCATGTTGAGTAGCCTGTAAATCGGTAATTTGTGAATGGTATACTCAGTAATCAGTCTGCATTGAAAAACTTAGAACTATATGCATCTCTTAATTCACTTTGGAAGCTAAGACGGAGCTGCCAATTTCAAATCCTGTGGACTTGGTTGATCTGGTGAGGTCATTAAAAGTGAATACAGTAACTGGCCAGACAGAAGTAGACCAGTCTGCGATTTGCTTTGAAGTTCACTTATAAGGGGCCATGCCTACGGGTCTTTTATGGAAGTATTGGTGGCAACTAGGAAATTGATAGCATCCATGTCCTATGGTACTACCAGCAAGTGGCTCCACCTCATGTAAACCAGCCCGGGTCTGAAGTGGCAAGGGTTTGGTTGCAGGTGATGGAAAGGCTTGTTGCCTTAATCTGTGATAGAGGGAGTGGGCATGCCTTCTTTGTAATGTAAGCCCTAACAGCTCCGCTATTTTTGCTTTGTTATGGGGGTAGTGGATGTCACACTGTCTTGGTGTGGGCTGTTTTTGTTGTACAGGGATTTTTGTGGACACATTGACTACACTTGCATATCCTTTTTTCTATGTAATACATTAGTGGTACTATCCATTTTCAAAAAAATATTTTTTTATTGATTGTGGAATGTGGTGTTTGTGTCATGCTCTTTTGTATGCAGTTACGTTGTTCATAATGAAAACATGGGGAAAGGTATTGAGATCAGGCAAATAGTTACCTGAATATTTCAGTTTACAAACTTAAGATTTACTAGAGCTTCTAGATGGTTTGAAGCAGCTTGCAAATAGGATTCAATGTTTCCCCTGAGTCTTTAGAAACATCAAGGTGGTTTTGCTACCTGTTGGACTCCATAAAGTTCATAATTAATTTCTGGTTATTACAAAAATTTCAGAAATTAAAAAACTCCAAATGCTGTTCAATTCTTGATTAGCGTGATATGTGCGTGAATATGTTATCGAGCACGACAAGGGGCGGCACGAAGTCATATACACCCGCTCTATGGAAGATCAAGTGCTTGAAATCTATAAGGTCTTTTTGAAGGCACTTTGGACGAGCGCCGGATGTGTAGCGCGAGACCATGAGCCATTTTAAACTGAAAACCCACGACAAGTCGAGCTGTTGGCTCTATTTTTGACGAGTGGGCATTTCAACAAACACCGCATGGGCTGCATGAAAATACACGCCCGTGGGGTTAAATCCATACAAAGAAAACATTGAAGGGACCCATTTGGTGTTCCCATGATATTCCAGTTTAATTCTTCACAACCTGAAGTCAATCCGACAGCAAATCATCGTTTGAGGAACTGTTAACAAACAAAACAAGAATCTCCACGTGAGACGTGAGTCTAGATGCAATAGAAGCCAGAAAATGACAAAAGAATGTTCAAACCCAGGCCCTTTTTATAGGGTTGACAAAGATCTATCAAAAAGGGGGGGGGGGGGGAGGCCCCTCTCTCCCTCTCTTCTCTCCCTGCGCACCGGGGGAGGCCCCCCGGGTCCACCTGCGATCGGGGGAGCACCCCCCGGTTCTCCCTGCAATCGGGGGAAACCCCTCGGCACCACCTCGCGACCGGGGGAGGCCCCCGGCACCACCGGCAACCGGGGGACCTTCCCCCCGGCCCTGTTCGCACCGGGGGAACTCCCCCCCGGTCGATCCTGCACCGGGGGAGCCCCCCGGCACCGCATGCTCCACCGGGGGAGGCCCCCGGCCTCCTGAGCACCGGGGGGGACCTCCCCCCTCCTCCCTGCACCATCGGGGGAGCTAGGGGAGCTCCCCCCGGCCTGCTGCCACCGGGGGAGGCCCCCCGGCCTCCCTGAGCCACCGGGGGGATCTCCCCCCCGCCGTCTGCCACTGGGGGAGGCCCCCCGGTCCCGCCTACAACCGGGGGAGCCCCCTAGGTCCTCCTACGACCAGGGGAGCCCCCTGGGGTCGACCCCGCACCAGGGGAGCCCCCCCGGTCGACCGGCTTGCTGCACCTCCGAAGTGGGGGGGGCTTCCCTGCTCCTCCTGCTCGCTGCTATACCACCGGGGGAGGAAGGAAGGGGAGAGGAAAAGCCGCGGGAGATGAAAGGACCGGAAAGTTACCTTCTTCGAGCTCGGGGGGGGGGGGGTCTCCTCCAAAGTCTCCTACGTCTCCTATAAAAACCAAGCTTCTGATCCTACGCAGGGGAGAGTTTTTGGCAAGAGGAGGGAACTTTTGGGCAAGACGAGAGCTTTTGGCAGAGAGAGTTTGAAAAGGGGAAGAAGGAGAACTTTTGGAGAAGCGGCTGTTGCAAGGTGAAAAGAAATGGGCGCCCTCCTCTCTATGAAGTCATATTTTTTGAAGTCTTTGCAAAAAGGCCCTTAAGTCAGGGTCATCTGTACAAATACCCCATGCGGGGAAGTTTATGTTATTCAAAACAAGAATAAAAAATGCTGCGAATCCTTAAAGTTCAAAAATTTCTCTTTGATATATATGTACATATAATCAAGAGGGACTCCCAGGAATTACAAAAGTACCCCTCGCTTCTGAAAATTGCAGAAATACCCCTCGTCGTCCGGAAATTGCAAAAGTGCGTCCCGCTATGTAGAAAATTGTAAAAATGACACCAATGGTATAGAAATTGTGGAAATACTTTCTGCAGTTGCAGAAAATCACAGAAACGTCTTTAGTGGCAGAAAATTATAGAAACGCCTTTAGTGGCAGAAAATTATAGAAACGCCTTTAGTGGCAGAAAATTATCGAAATGGCCCTAGTGGCAGAAAATTACGAAAATACTCCCGATGACGGAAAAGTGACGGAGATGTCCCTAATGGCTAAAAAATTGCAGATATGCCCCCGAAAAGGGGAGAATTGCAAATATACCCTCCAAAGAGGGAGAATTACAAATATATCCTCGAAAGAGGGAAAATTGCGCATGCATCCCCTGATTTAGGGAAAATTACAAAACACACCAGAAAATGTGTTACAAACGTGCTCCACCTTCAGGCGTGGGGATTCTTTAGGGGTGGACCCATGATATTAGGGCCGACATTGTAATCAAAATTCTTGGTAATTAATCAAAGGTGTTCGGATTTGTCCGATGTAAATTAACACCGACTTCGGTCGGTGGGGAAAGGTCCTGTACACGAACCCTAAATCGTCTGATAAACCAAAATCGCTGAATTAATAAACATGCCAATATATCCGCATATTTCTGCGTGTTAAACAAATTGGCACGCCCGATGGGACCTTTCCCGCCTTTCATCTATTTGCCAAGGGTTTTGTACTTCAATAAAGGCTATGATCTCCTTCTCTACCCCTTTCAGGAGGAAGCGAGGGGAGGACTCAAATACCGAAGGCAGCTTCTCGCCACCAAAGTCTTCAACCTGTGCTGTGGCGGCCGTCACGTACGGACCTCTCGTCATTGCCAACCACGCTAGATATGGCTATCTGGCAACTCCGATCATATTCGGGATTTTCCCAGCCGTGGTGGCGTCCCCCTTCTTCCTAGGGGTGGTCCCCGCTCTTTAAGAGGCATCGGTGGTGCCAACTGTCCATGCAACTGCACGGGGCACCAGGTCCCGGTCACTACTCGACCGAGTTTTCTTGGTCCATGCTGTTTCCTCTTATACCGTCCCCGCGAAATGGGGGCAACAGCTGAGCAGTCAAAGCAGGAAGCCTGCGGCGAAAATCTCTAGGTCCGGGAAGACAGTTCTGGTCGGGACCCTTCGCGTCTGGCTAGACGGCGGTGAGCCGGTCCTACCTCGGGACAACCACGTCCCGACCATACCAACATCTAACCGCTTTGCCCTTCTTCGCCAAGTGCGGGAGGACAAGCCAGACTTCAAAACGAAGTCTAAATCTGAGCATGGGAGCAGCAAAATTTAACAACGCTCCCGAAAGGTTACGAAGATTTGAGTCACCAGTCAAGAGGCCCATGAAATCAAACGAGCCAAGGCAAATAAGCCCGAGCAAGCTCAACTGCTCCACCAGTTATTTGATCAGAAGACTCAAGATGTTAAACCTCTGCCTTTGCAAGGCAAGAAGAGAAAAGGGGTTTATCGTAAACCTAATTCTGCTCCTCGAAGTTTGGAGCTTTCTCAGGCTAAAGGGGCTGTCTGTGCCCAGATGTTACCCAATCGGGTCTCAGTATTTGATAGACTGGCAAAGGCGCCATCGATGCGGCTATCAGTCTTTGACATATTGGGGGCACCCTCCCGCACAGGGTTGTAGCCGCCAAAGAAGCGAAGAATGGTTCGACTCTCGAACACCGGGGATAGCATGAAGGTGTACACCTGTTATACCTCTGGCAGGGAAACAACGGATCCCGTTGGCAATCCCGCCAATTCAAATGAACCTACCCGGTCAAATGACCCGAATCCAACGGTCGATGCAGTGTATCTTAATACCAAGACTGTTGCTAGAAGGAACCTCCAAGTTCAATACAGTGGCCATGCGGGGACCTCTAGCCAGGGACCGCACCGGGAGCAGAATCCGGACTAGGCCTGAAACCAAGAGATCAATTTTGTTCAAGAAGAAAATGACCCCGAGGAGGTCAGGAGCATCCATGGAGAAGGGGGAGCCCAACCCA
Source organism: Amorphophallus konjac (assembly GCA_022559845.1). Lineage (NCBI taxonomy): Eukaryota > Viridiplantae > Streptophyta > Magnoliopsida > Alismatales > Araceae > Amorphophallus > Amorphophallus konjac. The sequence goes on from JAHNEJ010002565.1 coordinate 88,838, forward strand.
TTGGTGGTTATGCCAACCCAATTTTTGAGCCACCTACAAGGGTGGCATTTCAAGCTATGTCTGACGATGCTAAGTTCGAGACTATGCAGCGTTGGCATATAGAAATGACCAATCTCATGCTGGAAATGAGGCACCAGATGAATTTAACTGCCACAAGGCCCCTAACACCAACTCATGATCAAGGCCTTCGGCGAGAGCAGCAGCTGGGTAACCCCGCTGTTGTTGAGCGACAAGTAGGTGTCCCCTACCAGGCAGCCATTGAAGCAGGCGTTGAGCTGCCCCGAGCTCCGCCTAATGCTCAGTCTTCTCGAGCCCCGCCGGTTGAGGACGTCATTGCCCAACGGTGGCTCATAGAAAAAATTGTCGAAGACAAGTTTGCCCAGCGAGGCGAGGGTGTGGCCACTGTCGATTTGTATAGTGTGCCTTATCCCCTTCATCATCAATTTAAGAAGTTACCGTCGGACTGCCCGAAGGCACCCAAATTGCAAAAGTTCAACGGGCTGAGATCTCCCCACGAACATTTGGCCTACTATATAACGGCCATGGGTGATCTTGCACTCGAGGAGTCATATCTCCTCCGCTACTTTGCAACCTCTCTCACGGGCAGTGCCTTCCAATGGTACTCAAGGCTGAAGCCCAATTCTGTCGCTGACTGGGTCGATCTGCAAAAGAAGTTCATTGATCGTTTCCAAGCAGTTGAGAGAAAGGTTTCCCTCACAGAGCTATGCTCACTCAAGCAAAAACGGGGCGAAATCGCACTTGATTTTATCAAACGCTGGAGGGATTTCAGCATGAGGTGTGATAATCCTCCCTCTCAAGATGATGCGATAACCATATGCTGAAGGGGTCTCTTGGCGGAAGTCAGTGAGAAGCTCATGGGGGCAAATATCAAAGGATTTGACCAGTTAAATTCGGTCGTCGCAGAAATAGAAATATTTTTTGCGGATAATCCGACATTCACACCCTCGAAAGGGAAACCTTCCAAGGAGCGGACTGCTGTCGGGAAGGAGACTAAGGAGGTCAACGCCGTTGACTTCTCCCCCACCAATGGGTCCGATGAAGTTACGACCCTAAGCCCCTCCGGCAAAAAGGGCGAAGGGAAAACGTCCACAAGGTTGTCGAAGCGTATGAAGACTCCCTATTCATTTAAGGAGCATACCAAGAGACTCTTTAACCTTTGCCTCAGGAATAAGCTCATATCCTTTCCAGAGCCAAAGAAGCCGGAGGATGCCAACAAAACTGATGACCTCAATTATTGTGTGTACCATCGCATATTGGGCCACACCATTGAAAATTGTTACGTCTTCAAGGACGAGGCAGAGAAGATGATTCGTAACCAACTTATCACGATGAAAAGTAATTTGGTGGATCCTCCACAACCCCATGCATGGGATCGGCCGACATGCTCGGCCAATGTAATTCACCACTCAAACAATGGGGGCTTTAGGGCTGTGGCCTTTACTTTTCCCTACCCCGAAACAGTGGAAGCCGGTCCCAGCCAAGCAAAAGCTGCTTTGTGGTATCCAGGTTGGAGGCTGTCACACCAATGTTCCTTTCCGAAGGAAAATACCTAGAAGATATTTGACCGCCTACTTGAAGATGGTCGAATCATGGTACACGACCCGCCAGCGGGTTACACTGAGGTCGAGAAAAGGCATCCCCGGTATTGTGAGTATCATGCCACAATATCTCATCCCACTGGGAAATGTGAAGAGGTACATGATCTTATTGAAGTTCTCATCCAAAGGGGCGAGATTGATATCCATGGGAACAACATGGTGGAAAAATGGTTGCGGGAAGCTGCGAAGCAGTCCTTAAGCCGACGCTCCAACATGGAAAGCCCGCCTCGACCTCGTACACGAGAAAAATCAAGTTTCTCCATAAATGTGATTCACAAAATCTCGGGAAAGAGCCAGGCGAGGTTCATGGTAAACAAGCTTCAACCATCCCTCCCTGCTGAGCCGCAAGAAGCATCACAAAGGGGCATACCCCTTCTGATGTCTGAATGCTTCGCCATTCGAAAGACAGTCCGAAAAATCAAAAGGGAAATCCGTCATCTACAACACAACCAGCAAAACTTACTCCGGTCTATGGAGCGAATTGAGGACCGCTTGTCGGCGTTGACTCCGGCTCCTTCGACGAGGCCTTCTGTTCCAGCCTTTACCTGTAATTCGAAAAACACGGTAGAGCCTCGAAGGTTGCCAAGAACTGGAGGATGGTTGTCCGATGATGCAACAGATCCCCCCGTCAATCAGGGCCCGCGAAAGCTATACTCTTTCCCTCGGCATAGAACCTTGGAGATATTCCATATGTGTCGTAGGGAAGGGTTGATACAGCTCCCCGGGCCCGACAATGACCCCGGCATCGGCATGGAGCATCGGCACCATTACTGCCTATACCATTGCAACATGGGTCACGTTATCTATGACTGCTCCGTGTTCAAAAACATTGCGGAGGACTTGATTTCCCGCCGGGTAATAAACATAGACGACTCCCTTCAGGGGCCCTCAAGGCCTTCTCAACAGGGCTCGTCGTTTTTCTCAGTTAATGTCATACATGCATCAACTTCCTGTACCCCGACCAGGGCGAAAATGCAGGAGGCAGATCCCAGCTCAAGTCAATCTACCAAGGGGAACTCCGAATGGCGGCCATGGCAGGACTTAGAATCCTTGCCCTTTCCAAAGAAAGAAACCCAAAGACTACTTGAGATCCTCTTAGGGGGGAAAGAAGTCTTGGTACGTGACCCGCCACAATGTCACTCCGAGATAAAGTCTCGGAGTCAACACCGGGATTTACCCGCCTCACTTCTCAACAACGAGGACCAAGTAGTCCGAGAACTCCCCCAACCATAAAAGGTAGTCTTCATTCAAAGGGGAAAGTCTCGGCAAGAACAACTTGGGATGAGCGTCAAGCAAATCTCAAGCAGCAGACTTCTAGAGGAAGATCCCAAGCCTGCTACCCAATTAAGTCGAGAAGGTCAGACCCCTTTAAGGGACCCCAACACATCTGCTAAGCAAAGCCTGAACGGTGACCCCCAGCAAAGAAGTCACAAGGTCATCTCGGCTCCAAGCAAAAAAGATAAAGCCAAATCAGAATCTCTTATGCGGAGATTCGAAATAAAACAAAAATCACCATCTGGAAAGCTTTCTATCCCATCGCTACCTCAAAGCTCCGACCTTTACATGGTCGAATTCCAAGAGCTCCTGCCCGAAATAGTCAGTCAGGCAATCAATGCTACGTTCCAGGAGACCCAAGAGGAAGGCGACTGGGTCAGTGTAACCCCGAAGAAGCACAATCATCCTGGACCCGTAAGGAGAAAGGGAAGATCTCATAGCTCTAATGCTGGGGGCATTCCCCGACCGTCCGCAAAAAATGGACATTCCTTCCCCTATTGAAATGGCACAAGCAAAGAAGCAGGAGAAGAACAGAAGAAAGAATTTGAAGAGGAAGCTAAAGCGACAGGCCGAGCAGGCTGCCGCTATGGAAACCCTCGGCGAGTTAACTCCTCTGCAAAAGCTGCAGAAATTGATTGATGAGCTCGAGGAGTACGTTCCTTCCATGCCCACTAAGGTTGTTCCTCTCGACAAATATATTCCATGGGAAGAACTGGAGCAGAAAACTCGACTTAAGAGCTGGCTCCGACAAATGTACAAACAAGCACAGGAGGGAGAAAAGCTTCCTATCCCGGAGGAACTTTCCATCGTTTATAAAGATGAAGAGCTCACCATAGAAAAGTTAGAGGCTATGTTAAATTTTTTTTCATGCAATATGGTGCCGATTCCTCCTCCCGAAAATCTATAGAGACCAAGTGGGAACAATAACACGGCGTCTCCCGTCGAGGATAGAATCACTATGGCAACCTATCGTCGCCGCAATGCAGAACTCCGAAATCGAGGACGCTGTGGAGATCGTCGCCGCGAACGAGGAAGGCATGCAACATCTTTCGGTGGCAAAAGTGCTAATTCAACACATCCTCAGAATGTCATCATTTTCCGAGGCGAAGAACCAGGTCCTATCCCCGAAGTTCAGGTCCGAACAGATACCTTCCTTTTTGACCCATCAGATGAGGAGGATGGGCCAATAGCGCCAACCCCCCAAAAAGTAGCTACTCCCTCCCAAGCTCAAGGCGGGGTCTCCACCTTCTTCTTTGATCTATCAGATAAAGAGGATGAGACAACAGACTCAGCGCCTCAACGGCAGTCAACTGATACAGCCCAAGTGGGTCCCTTTGGCAAGGACAATGTTGAGCCGCCTCCTCCCGAAGAAGATTCCCTGGCTCCATTATTCCAAGAAGAGTCTAATGATCAAGGGAAGGCTGAGGCATGTAAGAAGCCTAATTATCAACCCAAGCCTCTTTCAGAGATGATTCCTCTGTTGGAACAAGCCCGGGCAAGGGCCGATCGTAAAATCATCCAGCACATGAAGCGGATGCCGACATATGTTACCATATGGGAAGCCATTGCTTGGAGTAAAGAGCTCAGAGAATCACTGATAAAAGTACTTCAAGAACCAGAGGTTTATGAAGCTCATGTAACTGAGCTCCAGACTCAAGCATATGAAGCCCTTGCGGCAACTGTCACTTTCACAGATAAAGAGATGTTGCTGTCTTCTCCTTGTCACAATCGTCCTCTATACATGCAAGGGAAGATAAACGGCCATGAATTGAATCGGATTCTGGTAGATCCCGGGGTGTCTGTCAATATAATGCCCTTGAAGACTCCCAAGTCTTTATTTCTCATACCCTATTTGCAAACAGTCCATGATGTCAAAATTTCGGGATTTAACCAAGATTCAGAAGATGCATTGGATAAGGTAGAGGTGGAAGTAACCATGGACACTTTTGTCACTAAAGCCGCATTCTACATGATTAATGTAAATACATCCTACAAAGCTCTGCTAGGGAGACCCTGGTTACATGAAAATTGGGTCATCCCTCCTACCATTCATCAATGCATTAAATATGCAAAAGGTGGAGAGCAACATACAGTCTTTGCTGATCGGGCTCCTTTCCGTCCGAATGAATGCAATCTGACTGATGCTCAGCTATATTTCGGGGAACCCACTATTAATCCTCACCCCGGGATTAAGAACAAAGAGAAGCAAAAGGCAGTGCCAGAAGAAGAAGATGAAGAAGAGCTCTTCACAGTCAATGAAGATCTTGCTAAACTACACCGACTACACATGCAAGCTGACGCTCCGAATGCCAAGCCGGCTCGGCTAGAAAGGTGGGAGGTCAACTTTGAAGTCAATCTCATCAGTCGGTCCATCGACAAAAGCATCTCCTTGCCGTCAACATGCATACAGCTTCCCTTCTTGAGATGGGAGCATAAAGTTGAACAATTGAAGACATTCATTGTTACTTATCAAAGGAAAGGGAAAAGGAAAAATGCTGAGGCCGCTAGGCCGATCGTTTTTTACAAAGGAGACCTAGTCCCTCGAGACCCCTCCGAGGATGACTTTGATTGGGGCAAGGTACCCCAACATACCTTCAAAACCATTCAAGACATGGGCAACATGCCCGGTCATATCAAAGAAATGTGTCGGAAGCAGCATATTCCCCAAGTTCAAGAAGCTTCCCGGCATGACTATTTTCGGCAACTGTGGTATCCTTCACAAGCCAGAGGGTAACCTCCCTTCTCCAAGAAAGATAGGAGAGAATTGGGCTATGACCTCGAGGCTGATTTTAAGGTATACTACGCTGTCACCACTATAGGGCTGACGGCTTCTCTCATTGACACCAGCCTCAGCTGGAAGGATGATGCCTGCATGGTTGAAAATCCAAGTGACCTCATTCGCCCATCTGATATTGACAAAAGGGACACTTGCCCTGTCAGTCCTAGCAACCAGGAAGAGCGTGTGATACCGCCGCCCATTCCCCCAGAGCTGGGAGATGCTGAACAAGCGGCCCTGTGCCAGTTGGTTGGGCTCGACTTGGAAAAGTCCGAGCAAATCATTGTAGTTGCTCCCTCGGACAGCCAGCAGGAACTGTTAACGACCAGATTAGCAGGATTGGAGCAAGAAAATCAAGCGTTGAAGTCTCTTGTACAAGAACTGTTCCGAGAGCGAGACGTCCTGCTTAGGCATCTCACCTCTTCACCCAATTGTGAAACCAACTACAGGGCCCAAGCCAATGCCAATCCCCCAATAGTTTTGACTGAGTCATCAACTAGCCAACGCAAACCTATGAAGGCCCATCACCCCATTGCGAAGGGGGTAACTAGCACGCTCCTCCTAGTGGACGCCTATCTTCAAAGAAAGACAGGTGCAAGCCAATCTCATGATGATGTTCAGGGAAGGTCTCCTGTTATAACTCTGGCACATCGAATGAAAACACCATATTCTTTTATTAAGGCGCACACCGTACCATTGTTTGAATTTTGCATGGCACGAAACCTCATAATGCTGCCAGAGTCTTGAAGATCAGCCAAGGGGGGAAGAGCCAAAGAGCTCAACTTTTGCCAGTATCATCAAATGTCAGGACATGCCACAGAAGATTGCTACGTCCTCAAAGATAAGGTTGAGAGCCTGATACAGATGGGGGTCATCCAGATTAAAAATCATCGGGTGTCTCCCCCGCAACCTCATCAATGGGAGCGACCTAAGCCGTCGACCAAGCAAAATTTTGCCTTAGCTGCTCCGGCGCTACCCAAGTTTGTGGCGAAGGAACCATCCTCGGGGCAGTTCCCTGTTTCCAGGGGAGATCTGATTGGTCGCACTTGTAGCCGAAGGAGGGAGCCCAAAGCCCATTACTCTGTTAACACTTTGGGGCTGTTATCCCTCTCCGCTAGTTTAGACTCCAGCAAAGAGCCTGCTGACTATACAAATGACCAACCAAAAGAAACAACCTTAGAAGGCCAGGATGAGCAGCTACGCTCGGCTATCATCAATAACTTGGACTACTGCATAGTTGTCAAGACAACAAGGCGACTTAAGACGTTCACGGGGTCCCTAAGCGCTTAGGCGACAAGGCGTCCGCTTAGGCGTCGCCTAGGCGACATTTCGACCAGTGCCACTAATTAAAAAATATAAAATATATATCCTCCAATATATAAATCAAGAATAAAAATGTGGAAAATATAAAAAAATAAATTACATGATGAAATTGATGTAATTAAATTATGTGACAATTATAGAAAACTAAATTGTATAAAAAAATTACAAAAAATTCAGAAGTAAATGCAAAAGATTCAAAAGTAAATGTAAAAAATTCAGAAAAATTACAAAAGAATATAATAACATCAAGAAAATTATAAAAAAGAAAGAGTTAAATGTACATAACCAGGTTGGATCTGGTTCGGACGGGTCACGGTTGGCCCGCCTAGGCGACTGCCCAGCTCGCCTTTTCCAATGTCAACAAGGCGCTGCAGCGCCTAGCCCTTTGAAGAGCGCCTGGGCGCCTAGGCGGCGCCTAGGCGCCCTCCTTGACAACTATGGACTACTGTGACCTTCACGTAGCCCAGGTTGATGACAGCGAAGATTTTATTGACCTACAGCTAGCTCCGCGAGAACTCGAAGACGGCGGACAAGCGACTGTAGATGAATTAGTTGAGCTCAACTTTGGACATGCCGATGATCCCCGACCAATTTTCATTAGTGCCCTCCTCAGTGAGGAAGAAAGGCAGGCATACAAACAACTCCTATTGGAGTTCAAAGATTGTTTTGCCTGGACTTATAAGGAAATGCCCGGGCTAGACCCATCTGTGGCAGAGCACGAATTGTCAATACTTTCCACCGTTAAGCCTGTCAAACAAGCTCAAAGGCGCATGCGACACGAGCTTGAAGTCAGGGTTAATGCTGAGGTTGATAAGCTCTTGGAAGTGGACTTCATAGAGCCTTGTATTTACCCAATCTGGCTCGCCAATATAGTCCATGTTAAAAAGAAAAATGGCCAAGTTCGAGTCTGCATCGATTACAGGGACTTAAACAAAGCTTGTCCAAAGGACGACTTTCCTGTCCCTATTACTGAAACCATGGTCGACATGACCACGGGACATGAGGTTTTATCCTTCATGGATAGATCCTCGGGTTACAATCAAATTTGAATGGCTGTCAAGGACAAGGACCATACGACCTTTCGCTCTCCCAAGGGAATCTTCAATTACAAAAGGATGCCCTTCGGCCTGAAGAATGCCGGTGCCACATACTAAAGAGCAATGACCAATTTTTTTGATGAAATGCTACACGACTTGGTCAAGTGTTATGTTGATGACCTCATCGTTAAAATCCGAAGGCGGGAAGATCACCTGGCTGACTTGCGTCGGGTTTTCGAAAGGCTCCGACAATTTCAACTCAAGATGAACCCGATAAAGTGCGCTTTTGGCGTTTCAAGTGGCAGGTTTCTCGGCTTTATTGTCAGATACCGGGGGATAGAAATAGACCCCGATAAAATCAAGGCCATTCGAGAGTTGCCGCCTCCCAAAAACATAACTGAATTGAGGTCTCTCCAGGGGAGGCTAGCCTACATCGGGCGCTTCATATCCAATCTCTCAGGAAGATGCGCACCTTTCTGGAAATTGATGAAAAAGGGTGCACCATTTACATGGGACCAGGAGTGCTAAAATGCATTTGAGCAAATCAAAGAATATCTTCTCACTCCTCCGGTGTTGGGAGCACCAGTTAAAGGAAGGCCACTAATACTATATATTGCTGCCATGGACTCTTCTTTGGGAGCTCTACTGACACAAATAAATGAAGAAGGCAAGGAGCAGCCGTTATACTACCTTAGTAGGAAGTTGGTTGGCCCTGAGCACTGCTATTCTCCAATGGAAAAGGTATGTCTGGCGTTAGTATTCACCGTGAAGAAAGCTAAGACATTATCTCTTATCCCATCAGGTGGAGTTAATTTCAAAGTACGACCCACTCAAATTTCTCCTTAAACAGCCCGTCCTGTCAGGGAGACTTGGAAAATGGGCGTTACTTCTCATGGAATATGACATAACCTTTGTCCCGCAAAAAGCAATTAAATGACAAGGAATGGCGGAGTTTCTCGCGGCACACCCAATTCCAGCGGACTCTCCTCTCAACATTGGACTCCTTGATGAAGAAACACTCCTGTCCCAATCAGGAACATAAGGCCACATTGAAGATGCGCCATTACAAAAAGAAGAAGATGTCCTTGCAATTGATATCCCTTGCTGCGGGCTTTACTTTGATAGTGCCTCCCGAACAGTTAAGAAGTCTGACGGTACTACGACCCTGACATCAGGGGCGGGTATTGTCTTTGTGACTCCTCACGGAGGAATTTTACACAACTCCTGTACCCTTATGAAACCCTTGACAAATAATGAAGCAGAATATGAAGTATTAATTGTTGGGCTTCAATTAGCTCTTGAAATGGATATTAAATGCATTAAAGTTTATGGAGATTCGCAGCTCGTCGTGCGGCAGGTCGTAGGTGACTATGATGTCCGAAAACAAGAATTAATTCCTTATCATGCCACTGTGATGCGGCTTAAGGAGAAATTTTACCTATTTGAAATAGGTCATGACCCCAGAAGCAAGAATTCGCAAGCAGATGCCCTGGCCATGTTGGCATCTGCCATAAATTTCCACCTTAAGGGAGTTGGACATAACCGTCAGACACAGAAAGCTCATGCCAAGTGTCTTAGACGAAGAAACTGACCCTATAACTCCTGAAGTCAATGCAATTGAAGAAGGCGATCCCGCCGAGGAAGGGCAACAAGATTGGCGTCAACCAATTATCGATATCAAGAATGGTCGCCTCCCTTCAGATCGGGCTCAAAAGGTCCAACTGCTACAAAGGGCAACGTCATACCAGTTGATAGGGGATCAATTGTATAGGCTTGTCCATGAAAAAGACAAGTCTGTTCTCCTGCGTTGTCTCTCACCAAAAGAGGCCAAGATGGTCATGCGCGAGGTCCACTCAGGACTCTGCGGTGCCCATCAAGCAGGGGACAAGATGAAAAACAACATAAAACTCGAGGGTTTTTATTGGCCTACCATGTATGCGGATTGCAATCGGTATGCCCGCACATGCCATCAGTGCCAAGCCTTTGGCCCAGTGCCAAGAAGACCCCCAACCTCGTTACGCCCCACGGCTCCTACATGGCCCTTTGCAGAGTGGGGAATGGATATTGTGGGACCCTTCCCACCGTCCTCTAAAGGCCACAAATTCATATTAGCTGCAGCAAACTACTTCTCTAGGTGGGTCGAGGCTATTCCTTTGCGGGAAGTCATGGGAGAGGCAGTCGCCCAATTTGTTAAACATTATATCATATATAGATTCGGCACTCCCAGTCGGATCATGTCAGACAATGACACCCCATTCAAGAACAGAACAATATATGCATTGGCTGCCAAGTTCCACATAGACTGGAGAACTTCGACTATTTACAATCCTCAAGCTAATGGATTAGCTGAGGCATTCAACAAGACCCTTTGCAAGCTTTTAGTCAAAATTGTCGGCAACCGCAAAAGAGATTGGGGCGAGAAAATACATGAAGCTCTTTGGGCATACCGGATAGTCTACAAGACCCCCACCGGGTGTTCCCCCTTCTCTCTAGTATACGGGACAGAAGCCGTCATACCGATCGAAATTGAAATATCATCCTACCGGGTGGCCCTGTATAATGGCCTCCAAACCCAGGAGCAAGATGAAATAGAGAGAAGGTTGGAAGAACTATCCAACCTAGAAGGAAAAAGATTGGAAGCCTACAAGCATCTTCAAGCATATCAAGCCCGAATGACCCGAGCCTATGACAAGCTTGTGAAGCAGAGGGCATTTAAAGAGGGTGATCTCGTCATGATAAAAGAAAGAGAGGTCATGGTCGGTAAATCCAGTGTCAAACTCCAACCCAATTGGCGTGGGCCCTATGTTGTCTCCAAAGTCTATGAGGGAGGCGCCTATAGAGTTGTTGACCACAAGGGAGAGAGCCCTTTCCCTCCATTAAATGGTAAACATTTAAAGTTGTATCATGCCCCAGAGCACGAATTTCTGCGGCAATCATTGCCGGATGTGTCTTCTCTCAGTGAAGATTGAAAAGAAAAGAAAGAGAGAAAAGAACTGGGTGTGGCTACGTTTAACATCCTTTGTTCCTGTCTCACCGCCCCAAAGTTTAAATCTTAAATTCTGGCTTACAAAACCACGTCGCTGGTCAACCCCAAATCCTAAATGTTAAATCCTAAATTCTGGCTTACAAAACCACGTCGCTAGTCATCCCCAAATCCTAAATGTTAAATCCCAAATTCTGGCTTACAAAATCACTCCGTTGGTCAGCCCCAAATCTCAAGTTTTGACTTACAAAGTCACTTTGCTGGTCAGCCCCAAATCCTAAATCTAAATTCCTAAATCCTGGCTCTGAAACCACGTTGTTGGTCAGCCCCTAATCCTAACCCCGAACTCCGGCTTCTAGACCACTGGTTAGTCTACCCTAAATCCCAAACCCAAGATTCCACTCTGGATCCAGGGAACCTAGATGATATGCTCCAGATTCTCAAAATTAACGGGCAAATTCTCCATCCTCGGCCTTCAGCCTACCAGAGGTCAGCCAGAGGATGGGCCCAAGGTTACTCATCACAAGTTTCAAATTCCTACTTCAAATTTACAGAAATTCCACTTTTCTCATTCAATTTTTTTTTAAAAAAGAAATGGGGCTTAAAATAGAGGTGCCCTGACGGACTTGGGCAGCCAGATTATTGGTCGCTCAAGGGCAAAAAGGTCATAACCTGGCTGAGGTGAAAATCCGGAAGGGCGTTTCAGGCAAAAATGGGTAACCCCTCAGCGTGAAAACCCGAAAGGGAGCGCTGGAAAAAGCTAAAGGGGGTTAGTTTTGGCGAAAACCCGAAAGGGCGCTAGGGCTAGTAAGGTGAAAAAGGAAAAAAAACAAAAAAAAGAGAAAGAAAGGAAAAAGAAAGAAGAAGAAAGAAAGGAAAGAAAAGAAAGAGCAAGGAAAAAAAACAAGGAAAGGAAGAAAAAGATGGAAGAAAAGAGGAAGTTGGTTGATGGCTCGAAGAACATATATACATTTGAGCAACACAAGGTTTTTCCTACTATCAATGAATATCATTCATTTGTAAAATTACAACCCGAGACAAGCCCTCGGGTTAACCGTAGTGACAATGAATGCTGAAATAAGAACATGAGAGAAAAAATGATAGTGCATAAAAAAAACCTCATTGATGACGGGGCTTTTTCTTCATCAATTTCGCAACTTCCGTCTGCCTACAGGCGATCTCACACTGAAGGTTTGAATCTTGTGAAGTGATAGCTGCCTCTTCAGCCTGCAATTGCTGAGCTTCCTCTGCACAGGAATCTGCACTTGCTAGGCATGCTCGAGCTCTGGCTAATAATGCTTCGGCGGCTTGTTGACATTGTGCTGCCTGCCCCCTTTCCTCGGCCATTTGCGCCTCTACCATGTCTCTTCGGTCTCGAATGGCCTCAGCCTTTTTTTTCAATGCCTCAGTCTCCTCTGACAGGACAGTGATTTCACGTTTCAACTACTCAATCCGTAGGCAACAAGTCTTCCATTCCGAAGCTTCATATAAGCATTGGAACTCTTCCCAAGTCTTCTCCACGGCCGCCATCCAAGGCTCCTTGGGTAAACCCATGGCATGATAAGCTCGGGTACTCATCTGAAGGGCATTCCGCATAGCCTCGATGGTGGGAAGGGGCTCCTGCTGAAGTAGTGCCCGTGCGCTACCCATAAGAGCTGTCAACATTAAGTCTACCCCCAAAGGGGTAAGTTGTGGAGAGTCCGGCCATATGATACTGTACCCTGGAAAGTCGGTAGAAAAGGCCAATGCACCATTCGAGGTCCTCCTTTCTGAAAGGGCGCTAGCCTCTGGACCTGCAAAAAGAAAAGCAAGAATCAACAACCACTATATTATGAAGAAAAGATAGAAGATAATATGCTTTGGACGAGGACTGATGCACCACCTAGAGACACCGCGGCCGTAGGAGGCCCCTGATCAGCGGTCGCTCTAAGAGTTTCTTCACCCGCAATTGATGGATCAGTTGGGCCTGAGGAAAAGAATGTCATAAGAGCTTATCATCCCAGCATCAGGAAGTTGAACTCACTAAAAAGGGGATTGAAGCAAAAGAGGACAAGCGAAGAAGAAAATTCATTACCTGTCGGCTCAAGGAGAGTTCCTCCCAGGGGCGTAACTGACCTCTCTCTTACTATAGTGTGAAGTGCGGCATCAGCCTCATTGCTTGGACACCTTGAGACTTGCAATTGTGTCAAAAGTTGAAATTCTGATGCATAAATGGATGAAGCGAGGGAGATTAGTTTACCTTCAATACTCTTGTTCAAGGCTTCAGGATGATCTATCTTTGATCCCCCCTGAGGCTCTATCATGGGTAGCAGATCAGCTCTTATTTTAGGCACCCCGCCTCCATGATCTCCCTCCAGTGAAAGGGTCGCCCCTTGCAAAGCAGGAGCAGAAGACCCAATGATGGCAGAGAGGGTCACTGCATCAAAGCAATAAAAGGAAACGGGCCGGATCAACAAAGTATGCCTGGTAATACTTAATATATAATAAGGAGGTAAGAAAGGTTAATAGTGCTTACTAGCAGAAAAAGAAGTTGGCTGCATGACCAAGTGGCCAGACAGAGGCAATTGACCGTCTTTAAGAGTAAAATGACCGCTTTCAGCCCCCTTTGAAGTTGAACCACCACCTTGGGCACAGAGTTCCGTCAGTAAAGCCTCCTCGTAGCCTGACAATGTGTTGCCCCCAACTGCAGGAGCGTCAGAATAGGCGGGGAGCTCACTATCTAATGTGGCGCCCAATAATGCAGCATATGTCTCCATGGCGCCATCTAAACTCCCTGCTCAAAGACAATAACTAGATCAATTGGTTTACATTCCAAGAGAAAAGAGAAGGTGGCAAGACAAGCTAGTAAAATAGAAAATCTACCTCCACCGTGAGAAGCCATTTCTGGCGAACTATTATCATGAGAAGGGGGAGAGGCATCCGACATTGGGTTATAGTCATAATTCAGCATTCCCAAGTCATCCAGCCCTTTGTCCTCCTTGTCATGCTGGCCAATGTCCACAGGCGCATTTGTATCTATTGAAGGGAGACTCCCCGCAGCCTCGCCAGTGGCATCTGGATCAGCTGAGCAGGGCAAAGAAGCAATCAAAAAAGTCTCCATTACACATGATAAAGCTCTTATAAATGGAGTCAAAAGAGAGAATAACAAGTTACCATGATGCTCGTCTAATGGGGCTTTCCCTTTAGATTGACGACGATGGGTTTTTGCAAGTGGACCATCGTCACCTTCTCCTCTCCGCCGCTTGGTATGATGAGAGCTCTTCTTCTTCTTAAAGGTATCGGCGGGGACAAAACTCACCTGCAAGAAAATTACTTAGCATGCATAATAAACCTTCTTGCTGCCAAATCAAATATGAGAGGATACAAGTTGTAAACACATACCAGCCGGTGTAGGAGAGAAAGAAGGTTGCAATCTACCACCTCTTTCGAGGGGAGGCCAATGCTTTTCCCTGCTTGACAAATACTATCCCAGACGTCACGAAGTGTGGCTCCATTCTCAATTCGCGAGATGTATTCAAGAGCACCCACTCGAGCAGCTACGCTAATCAAATGCCTTTCCCACTTGGGCCAAAGCTCGTTATTGAATCCGGCAGGAAGAAGAGGACTGGATAAAGGAGCATTAGGGGGATGACCACAATCTGAAAGCAAATGTCTCCACCAAGAATAAACCTTGTCACTGGCCGGGGCCTTTCCCTTATCTAAGGGTGAGCCTTCTGGACGTTTCAAGGGCTTCATGGCCCCTACATAAGTGTCTATGTCCACAGGGATAGGCCCATTTGCTACCTCCCATTTGTTGCGAAGCTCCCGAACAGACTGGCGAGGTTAGGAAACTGTGAAAGTAAGAAGGAATGCTCAATAGCAAGTGGAGGTGCATCGACCTTCTTCAGACGGGCCTCCTCGGCTTCTTTCAATTTGTGAGCTGGCTGCCTAAAAATGTTGCTGTGCTGAAACCACCAGCGCGCATAATAAATGTCAATGCGCCCCACTCTGTCCCCAAAAGGAAAAGAACAACCCGACTCGGGCCCTCGTCGGGTGAAATAGTACCACCAGCTGGCTGCTATAAGGTGCCTGTCTTGCCCTCTGTGTAGCCCCACCCCCAAAGGAAAATCAGCATTTGGGGGTACCCCCTGATTGTAACCAAAGTTCCGCGCAAAGCGGTGAGGATAATAAGGCTCCAAAAACGTGCTAGTGCCATTGCGAAAAACAAGAACACCAGGGCGCGTGCAATATAACCAGTCATCATGGAAAGCTCTGCTCGGGCTAGAAGAATGGGGGAGATGATAAGCAATGTCACCAGGCCCCTCAGTGGTGAAGGGGCGATAATCCTGTGTCGCTCATGCAAAATCTCTACCCGGCTGGCCCTGGGTAGGCAAAAAAGACAATGACCTCCGAGCACCTGTCAACTGCTCCAGGGGGCTCTGGTCGGGGCGGTTGCGAAATTGAAAGATCAAAGGAGCTGCAGGGTTGTCCACCCTGACACTCTGGCATAGTCCAGGCAGCAACAAACCTACCCACGCACTCAAGTAGTGTGTCGCCAACTGGACATTGCGGTCTCGTGGCGAACTACAAGTTGTCAAATTGCCCAAGCCATGATATATGTTGGCCAGGGCGGCAGGTGCAAGGGCAAGTTTCTGACCATCAGCAAGGAGGCAGGCCGGATAAATCAGCTCAGGCGTACAATGCCCTCCTCTCCATAAGGCACCACAAAGGTAGCCAACCAATACACCAGATAAGCTGCTAAATAAGTCTTGTCAGGAAGTTTGCGGGGATTCCACCCCTCATTCTTTGGTGCACATAAATATCTCTTATTTTCAGGCGGATCAAGAAGAAGCTGATAATACTGATCTAGGGGCTTATCGTCTTTTGCAAAGCTGTCCTGGAAGCAAAATGGGCCATTGTAGAAATACCTGACCCAGGCATTGAGGCTGACCCTCACGGTGCTGGTGGATGAAGATGGGGTCTTCCTCTTTCCGACGCAAGCAAGGTCTCTCCAGACCTTCATCAAATAATGGAAGCCAAAGGGCAAGTCATTGGAGCCTTCCCCAGTAGAATAGGCCCTGTGCAAGTCATCCAGACAAGCCTCCTCATACATGCAACCAGAAATGGGAAGACCAGAAATTCGATGGAAGCTCCATAAATCCAGAGATGTCTCTCCCTCAGCAGTGGCAAAGGTGTTGAAATGCCTGTTGAATCTTTCTGATAAGCCCTGAAGAAGTCCGATATAGCAAGGGTACCGGTAAAGAGCAGCAGTCACAGCATGTCGAATCCCCACATACTCCAAGATATCACAATAATGGTGTATAACACCCATCAGCCATTCAGATGCCCCCAAGTGAAACCTATGGGAAGCAGTCACTGACCATTTTCCATACCAGCTCGGCGCAGAGCCACTCACAATACGATCAAGAAAGCATAATTTATCATAGTCTTCTGTCACAAATTGAGTACCCGACGGCATCAAGAACAGCCCGAGAGAAGGAGGCTCTGTCTTATGCTGCCCAAATAATTCCCACACAGCTGGGATCACTGTGCAAGATTTAGAATGGCCATGTTCATCTGTCCTGAAAAAGCCTAGCTGGGTAGCCCTTGGAAGTTGAACCTGTGGAGAATAGCCCAGTGGAAAATTAGGATGAGAATAAGTGCAGGTCCCCATCATACTGTCTCTCCCCGCCAAAATGGCTCTCTCAAGTAATACCCTTTCTTCCTGCACTGTTGGATCTTCCTCATCCATATGTTCGGGCACAAAATTCTGAATAAAAGGAAATAAGTGCACATCTAAAGAGAAATGCGGAGGATAGCGCCCTGGTCGCCGATATGTGTAGAAACCCCCCTCCTGGGTGATCAATGAGGGATCAACCTCTCCACCCTCCACGGAGTCTTCAGAAAGGGGGCCTCTCGCAACAACAGTGAAGCCTCGATCAAGTAAGAACATGTTGTCTTTTGAAATCCGAGGAGGGGCCAAAGCAGGCATCAGTTGATTTGACAAGCATGAGGATTTATTTCCCTCCCCCTCTCGGCTGGCACCTCTTCGGGGACTATATCCCTCACGCATAGTCAATACCTGCCAAGTAAAGAAAAAGTAAAGAGGAAGAGGCAAAGAAGAACAAGTTAGCTCAGCATGAAAAGTGGAATATTACTTATAGGACAACAAGCTGATTCAAGACAGTAAGCCATCATGGCCAGGCAAGCATATGGGGCACGGGTCGCCCGCCGTCGCCCTCGGCTCCGACGAGCACCCCGTGGGGGGCATTTGTTGGACCCCATAAAGTTCATAATTAATTTCTGGTTATTACAAAAATTTTAAAAATTTAAAACTCAAAATGCTGTTCAATTCTTGATTAGCGTGATATGTGCGTGAATATGTTATCGAGCACGACAAGGGGCGGCACGAAGTCATATACACCCGCTCTATGGAAGATCAAGTGCTTGAAATCTATAAGGTCCTTTTGAAGGCACTTTGGACGAGCGCCGGATGTGTAGCGCGAGACCATGAGGCATTTTAAACTGAAAACTCACGATAAGTCGAACCGTTGGCTCTATTTTTGACGAGTGGGCATTTCAACAAACATCGCATGGGCTGCATGAAAATACACGCCCATGGGGTTAAATCCATACAAAGAAAACATTGAAGGGACCCATTTGGTGTTCCCGTGATATTCCAGTTTAATTCTTCACAACCTGAAGTCAATCCGACAGCAAATCGTCGTTTGAGGAATTGTTAACAAACAAAACAAGAATCTCCACGTGAGACGTGAGTCTCGATGCAATAGAAGCCAGAAAATGACAAAGGAATGTTCAAACCCAGGCCCTTTTTATAGGGTTGGCAAAGATCTATCAAAAGGGGGGGGGGGGGAGGCCCCTCTCTCCCTCTCTTCTCTCCCTGCGCACCGGGGGAGGCCCCCCCGGGTCCACCTGCGACTGGGGGAGCACCCCCCGGTTCTCCCTGCAACCGGGGGAACCCCCTTGGCACCACCTGCACCAGGGGAGCCCCCCCGGTTCTCCTCGCGATCGGGGGAGGCCCCCGGCACCGTCGGCAACCGGGGGACCCTCCCCCCGACCCTGTCCGCACCGGGGGAACTCCCCCCGGTCGATCCTGCACCGGGGGAGCCCCCCGGCACCGCCTGCGCCACCGGGGGAGGCCCCCAGCCTCCTGAGCATCGGGGGGGACCTCCCCCCGCCTCCCTGCACCCTGCACCACTGGGGGAGCTCCCCCTGGCCTGCTGCCATTGGGGGAGGCCCTCCGGCCTCCTGCTGCCACTGGGGGAGCCCCCCCCCCCGGCCTGCCGCCACCGGGGGAGGCCCCCCGGCCTCCCTGCGCCACCGGGGGGATCTCCCCCCCGCCGTCTGCCATCGGGGGAGGCCCCCCGGTCCCGCCTGCAACCGGGGGACCCCCCGGCTCCTCCTGCGATCGAGGGAGCCCCCCCCCCCCCCCCGGCCTATTGCACCTCCGAAGGGAGGGGGGGGGGCTTCCCTGCTCCTCCTGCTCGCTGCTATACCACCGGGGGAGGAAGGAAGGGGAGAGGAAAAGCCGCGGGAGATGAAAGGATCGGGAAGTTACCTTCTTCGAGCTCCGGGGGGTCTCCTCTAAAGTCTCCTCCGTCTCCTATAAAAACTAAGCTTCTGTTCCTGCACAGGGGAGAGTTTTTGGCAAGAGGAGAGAACTTTTGGGTAAGAAGAGAGCTTTTGGCAGAGAGAGTTTGAAAAAGGGGAAGGAGAACTTTTGGAGAAGAGGCTGCTGCAAGGTGAAAAGAAAAGGGCGCCCTCCTCTCTATGAAGTCATATTTTTTGAAGTCTGTGTAAAATGGCCCTTAAGTCAAGGTCATTTGTACAAATACCTCCATGACCCCGTGCGAGGAAGTTTATGTTATTCAAAACAAGAATAAAAATTGCTGCGAATCCTTAAAGTTCAAAAATTTCTCTTTGATATATATGTACATATAATCAAGAGGGACTCCTGAGAATTACAAAAGTACCCCTCGCTTCTGGAAATTGCAGAAATACCCCTCGTCGTCCGAAAATTGCAAAAGTGCGTCCCGCTATGCAGAAAATTGTAAAAATGACACCAATGGTATAGAAATTGTGAAAATACTTTCTGCAGTTGTAGAAAATCATAGAAATGCCCTTAGTGGCATAAAATTACAGAAACACTCTTAGTGGCAAAAAATTACAGAAACGCCCTTAGTGACAGAAAATTACGGAAATATCCCCGATGACGGAAAAGTGACGGAGATGTCCCTAATGGCTAAAAAATTGCAGATATACCCCCAAAAAGGGGAGAATCACAAATATACCCTCCCAAGAGGGAGAATTATAAATATACCCTCGAAAGAGGGAAAATTGCTGATGCATCTCTTGATTTAGGGAAAATTACAAAACACACCAGAAAATGTGTTACGCACCTGCTCCGCCTTCAGGCGTGGGAATTCTTTAGGGGTGGACCCGTGATATTAGGGCCGACATTGTAATCAAAATTCTTGACAATTAATGGTGTTCTGACTTGTCCGATGTAAATTAAAACCGACTTCGATCGGTGGAGAAAGGTCCTGTACACGAACCTTAAATCGTCTGATAAATAAAAAGCGCGGAATTAATAAACATTCCAAAATATCCGCATATTTCCGCATGTTAAACACTACCTTCATGTTTTATCCTACACATTAATGCATGAGGCATATCGTAAGCAATTTGAAGCAAAACAGGTAAGGATTGACCTAATCATTCCATACTCCGCATGCCGTGTTTTGCGGATGTAGTTTTTTGTATCATTCTTTACAGCCAACCTAGCCACTCCTTTCTGCTGTTACCTGCCAACAACATAACATACTATGATTCCAAATTGTTGATCACAAGATCTGTTCTTAACAAGCCATTTCCAATTCCTTTAGCCACTGAGCGCAGAACCATCTCTCCTTTTACATTCTAACTGTAAACCAACTGAGCCCAGCCAATTACTTCCTTTAACTCACAGTAAAGGAGAACTTGCAACCCGCCCCATCCAATTTTCAGCATATGCTTGATATCCAGAACAAGACCATGGCTGCATCTGCATTGCTATTCATGATGCAAAACTCTGCTCGCAGATTAACCAGTCCAATATTTCTTCCGCCCAACTCCTTTATGTCCTAATTAAGCTTGTGCTTCATGCTGTCCTCGATGCAGTAGCATTGGGACCAAGAGAATGTGAAGGATCAGGCTCTCAAAACAACTCCATATGAGCAGGTAGGCTAGAGATTCCCTGTTCACGGGGGATGCAGTCGTAACAGTGGCACAATTTCATTATTGCCTTTGTTTGGCTAAATCCTTGATCCACCATGACTCACCAGGTTCACTCCCCAATCAACAACTTGATTCATTGAGTTGTCGTCATCCCTTATATGACCACAGCACTCTTGTGTTTATCTTAAGCTTGAATCAGCTTGATCCTGAAACCACTGCTTTTCATCCCATCTCTGACGGGCGGCACTACCAATTACTTTCTATAGCAGGCCTAACGTGAGCACTCTTTGGATGCAACTTAATCTTGACAATTTTTGTGACCACAAAAGGATTGCTAACATCAAATCTATCAACTCTGTCTTCCAATGAAGTACACAGAACAGCCTCCCGAAGAATACCAAAGGCATTGACAAGCTTGTAGAAAACCTTTATAAAGGATAGATGAGGGTGAGGAAACCCTTTGGTGTATCCCTCCTCCCCCCCACCCCCACCCCCCAAAGAAAGAGAAAAAAAAACAGGCTCTGTTGAATCATCTTAAGCTGTATGTCATATTGTGTCATAGGGTCCATCCCTTATTTAAAGCAATACAGTTTTAGTTCACAGCTTGCCAATTTGTTCTATGCATGAGAAATCAGAAAGTAATTGTTCCCAAGTTTGAATCCACCATTCATCATCTAATATTTAATTCTTTGTTCGCTTCCCCAGAAAAAAATCTCTTCCAATGAAAGTTGTGCTACGTGTACTCACCAGACTCCGCTGAAGTCAAAAACCTTTGTGGCATAAAGTTTCCTCCTGCCGAGCATTTACTTAACCTGTTGCAGATAGAAGTCATTTTAGTTACCATTTTAGTTGCCTTTTAGCAACATTTCTTTCCCCGTTCCGTCCCTCCTCTTTGGCTAAAACATATTTCTGCAATTGCAGCACGGAGTCCCTCAGGTGGCCGACTGTTGGAAAATACAAAGTAGACATAGCATCATTCGAATCTTTGGCTTTCCCGGAGTTGCAGGTAAGCTAGCTCGTAACACAAATAGATAGTAACGGCAAGATTGTTCTTGTAACTTGTACATAATTTCGGGATTATTATTTTATTAGGTGAAGGAGGCCACAGAACTCTTTGTCATCGATGAAGTGGGTAAAATGGAATTGTATAGCTCGTCATTTTTCCCTGCTGTTCTAGGAGTTCTTGAATCTGGCATCCCCTTGCTGGCCTCAATACCCATTCCAAAGGCTGGTCGTGACATTCCTGGAGGTATTGCTGACTCCGTGGCTATATTCCAAGACCTCTTTATAAGAAAATGCATCTATAGCGCCTGTTAAATGAATGGGCTTTTTCAGAGAATTAAAGGAAAATGAGTGTACAGTGTCGTTTTTGCACACTAGATCGCTCCTATATCCAACAGCATCCTTCTAGTTCCATCTTTTCGACAACTCCAGTTACTGTAAGAATATTCTTATCAGCTGTTTACATGATTGTATCTGAGATATGAAGTGGAACTGTAGAAGGTTCCATCTTGTCTGGAACTAACATGTCCTTGCTTGATGCGGCAGTTGCAAGGTTGAGGAATCATCCAGGAGCAGCAGTGTACTTGCTCAACACTGGGAACAGAGACGCTGTCAAAGAACAAATTTACTCCCAGCTGGTTAACTTGTTGTCAAAGCACTAGAGTTTCTCTTTCTTCGAACAATGTTCCCTGTTCAGACCTGGCTTAGGATTTTGGATGATATTGCTACGAGTTCTCTTCCTTCAAACATGTGCATACATGTCCTTTTGCAGAAGAGTTTGCAAGGCGGTTGCTCTATATCTGTCTGCACCAAATACTTCATCACCAGCCTTGTTCACATCTTTCATTGGTGCATCAATGGCAAACATCTCGTTGACGTCTTTTACTTTTAGTTTTAACTCATAGGGAACCTAATGTTTCTGTTAATCTTTTCTCGTAAAATTTACGCTTCAGGTCAGGTAAAAAGGATATATTGCTAAAAACATTCAAAATTTTCATAAATCTCTAATACACCCCATATATTTTCAACAGATGGCATCGCAACGTGGGCCAGGTATTCAGGAAATTAGCAGGAAGTACGGAACGAGAAACCCCGGATGATTAAAAGACCCCGTTGAGGTGTCTAGGACTAGGACGGTCGGGCTCAGGTTAGACCGGCTTAGATTTGACTCGTCAATATTAAAAGTTGAGCTCGGACTAGATCTAAATTATGTCGGGTTGTTGAGTCGAATTTGATATTAATAAAAAATGTAAAATTTGACTAAGTCTTGATTAAATCTGAAAATTTAAATAAATATAAAAATTATAAAAATAATATATTTAATAATATTTAACATATAATTTTATTAAATTAATTAAAAAATTGATGTTATTTGTTTAATTTGTTTAAAAAGGGAGTTTTTAATTTTATAGTTAAGTAAAATATCATAATTCTAATAAAATAATTTTTAAAATTTGAAGTGAGAAAAAAAAGTGAACGGGTTGAGTCGGCCCGCGGGTCGAAGGTAAAGTTCGAGTATGACCCGTGGGTTTAGTCCGATCGAATTTTTAGGTCCGACTAAGAGGCCTTATAGAGTGAAAAAGTCTTTGTGATCCAACCAGAAATATGACCAGGTCTGTAGACTTATTATTCCGACTCGACCCATTAACATCCTTACTCAATAGTCACCAATATTTTTTAAAATATTTGAGATCGATTTGTTATTTTTATCACAAGGTTCACACTAAGATTGTTAATGGGTCAGACTCGGGTCGGACTTAGGTTAGTATAGTAAGGGTTTAACTCATCAATATTAAAATTCGAGTCCGATCGGGGCCTGAACTATGTCGGATCGGGTCGAGTTCGACACTATAAAAAATATAAAGTCCGATTAAGATTCGATCCGACTCGAAAATTTAAATAAAATAATATATTTAATAATATAAAACTTATAATCTCATTAAATTAATTAAAAATTTGATGTTAATTATATAATTTACTAGAAAAGAAAATTTTTAATTATGTAAATACGTAAAATAATGTAATTTTAATTAAATAATTTTTAAAATTTAAGGGAAGAAAAAAATGAGTCGAGTCAATCCGTGGATCGAACACAAAACTCTAATTCGACCCATGGATCTAGTTCAGTTATATTTTAAATCCTCGGGAGATTGACCCAAAATCAGACTAGACTCGTGGAACAATCCGATCCATTTACAGTCCCAGTTCACACTCACGAATCAGGAACCCCACGTAGACATTGCTACGATTCATTTTTTTTTCCTACCGTTCAATTTTTAGATCTATACTCGTAAAAGGTGCTGAACAGTCACATTTCACAGAGAGAGAGAGAGAGAGAGAGCGGACAAGAACTGCATGCGGGCTTACGCGAGCAAGGAGCAGGATAACTATATGGGTTCATCTCGCTGCCTCTTGTGACCGTCCCTTGCCAGCTGCGAGTATTGCAGAGGCAGTGGCAGATGCTGTTGGAGAGCTCAGGAGGCTAGGAGGCGGTACATATAGACAGGTAATTAGGCAAGCATTCAGCTACCTTGCAGGAAGATGACGAGGTCGACGGAGCGCAGGGGGGCACGCGGTGGATGACGGCCTGCAGGCATGGATCTGTCAACGGTTGCAGTGGCAGAAGCGGCCAAAGCCGAGGGCGTCTTCTTCGCACTGACCGCCTTCCCGGCACCCGCTGTAGTGGCAGACGTCCCGGCAGGCGGCGTTCGCGTCCGGGCTCCATGGGTCGCACGTCTCCACCGGAATATCGCGGCAGTAGCGGATGCCGGACGGGTAATCCACCCACTCCCCACCTTCACCGCGCAAAAAAAACAAAAAAAAAAGACGATCAAATCTTATTAATCGCATATCTAAACCTACGTACAAATGAGGGCATCAGTAGACATGCATGCAGTACCCGCTCCTCACTTGATCGGAGCAGAGGAATACCACCTTGCTGAGGAAGACATGCAAGTAGGCCATGCATATATACACACCCACAGAATGCAGGGAATAAGATGTTGTTGTGTGTTTTTGAAAGCTTATCGATCATTCAGAGCTTCCCGTAGTTGGAAGTAACAGAAGATCGAAGGCTTGCATGCCCAGCTGGCCTTTCGGAAGTAGAAGAAGCAGCAGCAGCAGTAGTGAAACTCCGAAGAAAGGTAGAGGAGGAGAAGGAGGAGGTGCGGAAGTTGTCTCTTACTGGCAGAGAGCACCATGAACATGACAGCAAGGGCCAGGCCTTCAGCTCCAGGAGTCGCCATGGCCGGAAACACCACTCCTGGAATCAACGGGGAATATTGTGCTAGCTGTCTGGATTTATATGCGTAGCCTCTGTGAAAGGGGGAAGTTGAAAAAGACAGGCTCTCCATGACTCCATCACGTCCCCTCGCAAGTGGGTATTCGAACTTTCTTGATGACGACCAAACCTGCCAGTTTTTTTACCCGGAAGACCTGGAACTCTGTAGCGCGATTAATTAACACCGTGGAGACGAGGCAAACGCGCGTGGCCGCCAACACGAAGCTGCACTAGAAGCTTTATGAGCCCATGCTCCATGTGTCTGTCTGTCGTCAAGATGCGTTAACACAAGGTTGGCTGTACTACCGTCGGCATGCACCTAGCCGGTGCTCCGGTGGAACGGCGTGCCATATATGCTGACAAAGGCAAAGTTCCGCTTCTTTTGGTCTTTATATGATTCACTTAATAAGAAAACGTACGTCATACTTTGGCTGAGGGTGGGTTGTGCAAGTCTAATTAATTAGGCCGTGTTTGTTAACCGAGGTCGAGCACGGTAATCGCCCTCAATTAACCCCTTTTGTGTGAGGAGAGACAAGTTCTGTCGAGATTCCTCTCTCTCCGATTCCCGATAATCGGCCGATCACCCCGCTATCAAAGCGGGCCTTTAGTGTTTAAGATTGACGGCGTTACTCGCATTCTCCACTGACGAATATCTCACACGCATCATAATTAAGATCTTTATGGAGGGTAACATGTTTCTACTTGCTGTATTAATGCGTATTAATTAATGAACAAAGTTTTTGTTAGGGATTTTGACATATATATATTCCCCTGTAATCTGTCAATTTTTCATATAATTAACCATCCATCCCATTGTAATGGTTGCGGTTATATACGTTCCTGTTTTTTGTACCATCATATCTTCAAAGAAATGTTTCTAAAAGATTTTTTTCCTTCCTAAAAGATATTACACAAAATGTTAATAAATGTGAAAAAAATCCAAGATACTCTTTACGTCGATCAAGTGAGGTCATGACGCCCTCATAAAATCTAACTTAATTAAACTAATATTACGTTCGTAGTTTTAACATTTAAACTACATCTAAGAGACATGCATAAGATATATATATATATATACTTGTACGGCTGTTTAGAGGTGTTTAAGAAATGACATCATGGCCTGCTGGAAGCCACCGCGAGAGGCAGGGTGTGGCGGTGCAGGTCCTCATGATTGGCGCCGTTGAAATTAAGATCGGAGCTGATCAAGCGGGTTCTTTGTCCACTTGCACGGTGGGAGCCCTGCAAGCTCTTAAAGCTCGTCCTTCTTGACACCTTCAATCGGGTGCAGAAGTGACCGAATTCCTACTTTACGGTTGCCCACCCAGTCGGCAGCGCAGCAGCCAGCCGCACTGCACTCGCTTGCCGTACGTACAACCCATTTTTTTTATCTTTGAAAATTTTTAGGTAGGTTCTTTGTGAAAGTTATCTATCAATATCGTCCCATCTTAGATGGAACACTTAAAAAAATACTAAAAATAATAAATGATCTTTTTCCACAAAAAAATAGGTTGACCAAAATTAATATGCTAGTTAAGGTCAGTTGTTCTTTTTTTTTTTCGAATTTTTAGATTGGATGATAGGATGAGTAAGTTGCAAAGGAGACTATCCAAAAAAGATTTCAATTTTCTCTTTTTTTGAGAGAAAGAGTGGCATCGCTAGCAATGCATCAGTGCAACATATAAAATTTTTGACGTAAGAATGAGATTAGGAGAGAATACTAAATCAATGAGAGATAAAGTGAGCTCCATTTGAGCCCTCTTCACAAAAACATAGTAATTGAGGCGGGGCACCGTATTCAATTCGGACTTAGGGGGTCGAATAAACTATCCCACTCCGATTTCAAGTAGGTCGCAGCTTCGCATGATTTGCCTTCGTCATTGTTGCATTACGGAGCGCATTTCTTTTAACGATGAAATGGTCTAATTAAGGATATATTCCACTTGAACAAAAGTCAATTTTTAGATGATAATTTTTTACGTCCATAAAATTATATATATATATATAGATACATATTTTTTATTTTTTATAATATTTTGACCTTCGCATGGATTTTTCCTATCATTTTAAACTCTCCCACAATTAGAAAATACTTTTAAATAAAAAATCGACAACTTCTTCCAACATTGTCTTTTTTTTGGGCTTACGTTTTCAAACAATTAGTCCTTAGGCTGCTCTTGATAACGTAAATTTAAACAAACTCTATAAAATGATACAAAGATAAAACATGCATAATTCAAGACTTGGATAATAAATTTTCCGCCAATTTGAGGCTTTAATCTTTCATAATTACTGGGGATATGCGAATCTATTGTCTCTGGCCATATATATCTGGCCCGCGGGATATGATAAAAATCTGGCATTTGATCAAACCCGGGCACGGATCTGATGAGTGTTAAAATTTTGGACCCGGATAGACCAACGGATCTTCAGATTTATTTCCCCTAGGTACTTCCAAGCAAAGTTTGTAATATCACTCTGATACATTATGTACCGCACGTATCGGACTGTACCAACCGTAATTATTGGTACACAACGACCGACACGTGGTACGCAACTGATACGATATTTATATTTATTTTAATATTATATGGTCTATTTTATATTTAATAAATTTTAATAGTTAAATTGGTTGTGGACATGTCTTTGTCTCATTGACCCGGGCTCCAATTGTAGCAGTTGCTTATTTTTTTATTTTCATTTTATCTTTAAAGAAAGGGCCAAAATAAAGGTCGGTTACGAGATTTGAACTCCGATTCTCACATTTATAATACCTAACCAACTAACTTATAAATGATTTTAACACATAATTTATTACAATAAATATTTATTATATAGTTGACACATTGCGATATAATACGGTACAATGTCGTACCATACCAATAAAATATTAATATGACTGGTACGACCGGGTTATCAAACCCTGCTCTCAAGTTGGAGTCGCCCATGAAACGGAGAACCCCACATTATATTGCAACCGGATTGGTGCCGCCAAATTAGTCATGTTGACCATATATATATAAGAAAAAAGATGAAAAATTTATTGATTTTTTTTAAAATTAAATATCTAATAGAGGTACTCTAAATTTAAAATATTTAAAAAAGACACTCTCGTGAGCTTCATATCTAAAAGAGGTAAACTACCAATAGTATATTCTCAACTATTTCAAAAATAAAATTTCTTAATCTAAGTGTGTATACTATATTTTTTACCACCTTCGACTCAAAATATCTAAAAGATGATATGGCTTACTGTCATGTCTAGAATTCTAATTAAATTTAGCCGCTTGGCACATATCGGATATATATATATATGAACGAGTTATTTAAAATATTCATCGTCGCCGTAGTCTTATCTCACTATTTGTTGTTACCTCTATAAATTCTATTTCGTCAAATAATTCTATCAATATAAATAAATCTATTAAAATATAAGATACTCTAAAATATGAAAAATACCATATTTTTCATTAGGTCCTCTTCCCTTATGTATAATAATGTTAATAAGTTAACTTTATATTTTGATCTTAATCAATATAATAAATCATGCCATTCTCCACTTCATTTTAAGTTTTTCAAAATCATATTACATAGATTTAACTTAAAAAATTTACTTGCAAAATAACTGAGGATATTTTCTATTTAAGATAGGGAAAATATGATTTTTGGCCTTTATGGATATGAACTTTCAGAAGAATACCAATTTTAGGTATTTTAAACTTAGAATATCCCTATTTAATATTTTGAAGGTGAGGAGGGTAAATCTGGTTTGACCCAGAAACTGCCCAAGCTCGAGCGGCCCATTCAGGTTCGAGCGCGCTAAGCCCATACAAGGAGCGAATATACACGCTCAATCCAATAAGAGGATCATCGGCCCAACAGAGCATCGGATTCCGTGACGCTGATGAAGCCGGTCCAAGCACAGTTCTTGTCAAAGGACACTCCGACGACCGACCGTTGCCCCCACGACGTCGGCCTTGACCCCGTAACGGGCGAACATGGGCCATGAGTGCCGTAAGACTCGCCCAGGGAACGGCTGACGCCGGGACTATCGCCTTCCAACCGAAAACTCCCGCCAACATAGCGGAGGAACGTTACTATACTAAACGGACCCTTCCCTATCAAAGGATGAGGCCCTCGCTCCATGACAACCCATATAAAAGGGACATCGACAGAAGAGAAGAGCACGGTAGATTCTTCTACTAAACCCCACACTGCTACGCAAGATGAGATACGACGGATACTTCTGTCACCATAGCTTCTTACTGAGAAGAGAGTAACTCGACCTACGACTACGACAGTGGGCCATCCATTACGTCCAGAGAGCCACTTCCTCCCGCACGGCCCTATCACCCAGCGAGCACTCTCCGAGAGCCCACTGGGAGCGGCGAGTACGCGTGAAGAGGACCTACACGTCTCCTGGATCGACTACTGTGGCTTCTACCTCTCTCTTACTTTGCTCCTCTCTGTTGCTCATTAATCCCTTGCTGACTTAAGCATCCGAGGGTTGTCCCCTGGGATAACACCTGGGACTCTTTCTGACGCCTTTATGGTTTCTTGGTGTGTGCAGGTATCCACGGATGCGAGACGACTTCCCCAATAAATAAATAGAGAAGGTGGTATGTAGTCTAAGAACTATTTTCCTGCCGCTACATAAAATTTTCTTTTTCTCAAAGAAATAACTAATGGGATCGATTTCATCGGGTGTTGGACATTGATGCTGGTCAACATCATATTACGTACACGCGCGGGGAGTTCCAAGTGAACTCAAACCTAAATAGAAGACAACGGCCAAATACGTCTAACTCAAATTAAGACAATTGCAGATCGCTAGTTTTCCAACACAAAGAATCATACAAATCAAGTCTAACTCAAATTTAATTCATTTAATAATTAATGTCACAATATTTAACACCTGACCCATTTTAGAACTTGTTAATCCATTTTGACCCATTTTGATCTACATGATATTAAAAAAAGGGTTAAAAATTGCACAATTTGGTTTAATTAATAGATTTTCTTGACATTTACATTATCAATTTCTATTCTATAATAAATGGCTTTCTAATGTAAAACATGCTATACACATTTTACATGTGTTATAATACCATCAAATATGATTTTTCAGCAAATGGCTGTTTAAGGTAAAATTAACATGTTACAAACATATTACATGCGTTAATTATACCATCAAATATGGATTTGACTCATGTATTTGAAAATGCCAGATGAGTCAACCTGTTAAAAGGAAAAAAAGAAATCAATTGGTAGTCATTAGAAGTTCACTAATTTCCTCGTATTCGTGCCAAGTCCCCCGCAAAGAATCGATCGATTAGTAAGAGATTATGGGCAAAGGGATTAGAGAATCAATCAATTGTAAACTGAAAGGTAAGAAACTGCTAGTGCTGGAATTTGACGTTTAGAGTTAAATCGAGTTTCAAAGGTTTCAATGGTTTTCCTTAATTTAGTTTATGGTTTTGTACTGTTTCTTACCTCCTTTGTTTGTAAAAGAATTTCTCAGTTTATACAAAAGGAATACTAGCTACTTGGAGATTATATATGTCTCATGTTCATTCTTACAGTGAGTTGTTCTATATATTGGAACGATAAAAATTAAATTATATATTCTTAATGTCACTTTGATAATATATTAAGATAAATTATCTGAGATGAGTCTGGATGAATTATTTTTTAAGTTTTTTCTTTTTGAGTTTGATAATTTATTTTTATTATGAGAATAACTCGTTCTATGTAAAGTGATAGAATGAGTTATTTTTAAAATATAGATCTTAACCTTAATCGATCTCAGATAATTTAACCTTACTATCAAACTCGATTAAGAACGAATAGACAAAATAACTCGTCATATTCACCTCTTATTATCTTATCAAAGTCGCCCTCGACGAATTCAAATCCGACGTAACTAGACGTGAAAAACTTTAAAGGACAACTATACGAATGTCGTCATGGGATGCAGTGACCTATGAAATATATATAGTTTCTTAGGCCCTCTATTTCCACCGGACCTGCAACATCATTTAATATGAGCGGTTGGTTGGGTTGGGTCCAGGACGGGGCTTTTCCTCTCATCACTTCTGGCTTCTGCAACTGCAGAAGTAAGTACTTCTTCTGGCAGTCAATTCAGCCATGCACAGGTCATCAGGAACTCACCTCCCCACCCCCTCACATGCCCTCATCATTTAGTGGCATCCCATGTCCTTTCCACTCTGCCCTCCTCAACGAGAGAGAGAGAGAGAGGAACCTTAGTGGGTGGCATGAGTTCCTCATGCATGAAGCCTTATTATAGAAGGCATCACCAACTCACATGACACATGCACTGATTATATTATCGAAGTTGAAGATGTTTCAGAGCCTCTCCAAGGATGAAATTAAATGTTATCCTCTTCATGCTTTCTGTGTGTGGGCGCAGCCTCTTGGGTACTCCTTTACAGCCCACCCGGCCCTTCCCTTAATTAGGGCTAGCTGTTAACCCCCAATAAGAAAAACCCAACTTTGTGAACTCCAGATTGCCCATGTAAAAGGATGTGGGATTACAGAAGATCCCCTCTTGAGCTGGTTGGTGGGGTTGGGGGGCTTCCCTGCTCAGAGTTGCAGTGTTGCAGAGATAGTTCTTCCTTGCCATTTATTTATCCATGGAGTCCCCCACCATGTGACGCTACAAAGCTTTGTCCCACCCGGAATACCATTACCAAGGCATGTCAAGTTGTCAACCTCCCAACCCAACAACATACGCTTTCTTGTTTGATTGGATTGAACAGCAAGCTCTTTTATATATAAAAGCCTCCAGATGGCATACTCGTCCTCACCACTGTGACATGGTATTTTTCTTCTTGAAATAATCAGGGTTTAAGATAATTAAGATATAACCATAATTTGAGACAACCGAAATCCCTCTTCAGTGATGTATAATTTCCTTGGTATGGCTACTACATAACAAAGGTCCAAGGATGTATAAAAGTGATTTAACTCGTGTAAAAATCTAATGCCATCTAGAAAATATGAATCGCCAAAATAGATTCAAAAATTCGATCGTCATGGATATGGACATTTAAAATTAAAATAGAAGATATTTTTATGACTTCAACTTTTGCACCAATATTGTGGATATGATCTTAAAATAATATTCATAACTTAAAATATATTTTTAAAAATTTTTAAAATTAAAAAAAATGAAAGGTATGATTAATTATTTTCTCTCACACTCTCTCTCCTTCACAAGGTGTAGAAGAATCTTTTTGATTGACCAGCTCATTGGGCACGCTTCCCGTGGAAGAACAAGAAAAAGCAACTCGATTGTCAGAAGTATATTGACGATGATCGGTGATGTTCAATTTAAAGTAGGATTTTTTATATATGCATCCATGTTAGAAGTAAAATTATGTGAAAATTTATTTTACATTTATGTATGTACCTTTTATACATAAGTTTATTACATATACCTTGCAAATCAGTTCTCGTAAAAAAATTAAGATTTTTTGCTAATAAGTCTCTACAATCTTAATTAATTGCTGATTAATCTCTGAATTATGAAGGATTCCCTATAATCCACTACAATTTTCTAACTCTTAAAAAAATCCATGTGATAGACGGCCATAAAAAAAAACTCTTGAAATATTCCATCACGGAGTGACATGGTACTAGAACACTACAAGAAAAAGAGAAATTAACGACGAACGAGTTCTGTAATTAATCCGTCTCTACTCTATCGTTAAAGACATCAGTGACGGATTAGAGATGAAATAACAAAAGATGCTAATTAACGACCAATTATAAGTGACATATATAAAAAGATGAAAATACCCTTCCACAATATGGGCTCCCTTCTATCTCTCTCTCTACTCCCCCCAAGAATGCCCCCCCCCATGGCGCCGCCACAACAGCAAGGCAAGGGAGAGGCCTCGCCTCTAGAACCCCCCTCCCTTATCGCTAGACCCCCCTCTACAGAACGCCCTCCCCCACCGTCGAGAACCCCCCCCCCCCAACTGTTGGAACTCCTCTATGGAACCTCCTCCCCCACTGTCGCCGGAGTCCCCCCCTCCCCCATTGCCAGTCCCCCCTTTACAACCCCTTCCCCCACCATCAGAAATCCCCCACCCTCTGCAACTCCCCCTCCTCCACCGTCGGAACTCCCCACCCTATGCAACAGCACCACCCTCACCACTGCCGGAGTCACCCCTCCTACAACCTCACTCCCCCACCCTGGAACACCCCCCGTGCAACCCACCTCCCCCCCCACCCCGGAACCCCCCTCTGCATCATTTCCCCACCATACCTTCGCCATAGGTTGAACGCATGGCTGAAAACCTTGAGAGGGTCAGCTAAGTGTTGTTCCTATTGAGCGCTGCCTTGATGATCGAAGAGCTCATCGGTGCCCAAGACTCCAAACCCATTGTTAGTTTTGGTGTGCTACAGGCCAATTTCGGGTTGGGTAGGCCCAATAGTTATACGATCTTGTTCATTATTAATAAAGTGGTGTTTGAGCGTAAATATGCGATTGTGTTACTTTACGTTGTCCCTAGGATATGTGGTTGTAAAGTCAGCTCGAGATGGGATCTCGAACATGAGATTGACTTTACATGTACACATACCTTAAACTGTTCCTGGTTGGAGGGTAATCACTCGGGGGCTTTGATTACCTATTAAACCAGTACACATGATGTGTCAGTGACCAGTCTCATGGTCATTGGTGCGGGGCACCAACACATATGTGTAGGTGTATGTCCTTGGAGGATGTGCACTGAACTGATCCGCTATTGGATCTTCAGATGGTTGATTATACCTAATGTCAACTGAAGATCCAACGGTCACAGTAGCATCGTTGGTCCTTTGACCTGAGACATTGATCGGATCTTACACGAGGACTGGAATGGTTTAATTATTTAGCTAAGTGACTTTAACCATAAGTCATGAGTTGCCGAGTCATTAACCACTCCAGGATACGTGTGAAGATCATCGATGGTCAAGAAGGGATCGCTCACTGTCGGGTATATATCAGACAGTTAATAGGTCATGACATTGACGCTCCGTTAAATCCCTGGCCAGAGTCGTGTGAGTTCGTTTAGAACGGACGTCATACACTTTAAGGAGGTCATAGTCAAATGGCACGATCATGGGGTTTGACAGATACCGTACCCTCGATCGTACCAGACTCATAGAAGGAGCGAGGGATTATATCGATGTGGTAACTGTGGACTTATAGGTACCAGACAGGCTGGTTTAAACCCGGCGTCCTCTAGGATCACGCGGATTTGCTTGACCTAACGTGATCGAAGGTTCGGAATGAATTAAACTATTATTCGGCTCTTGTAGAAGCGAATAGTACGTTTAATTTACTTCTAATTAGGAATTAGAAGTTAATGGGCCTTAAACTAGAGTGACTATGGGCCTAGATGATCACACACATTGGATTCTTGGGTGACGGTTTATTATTATACAATTGTATGTATTAATTCTATTTAATTCCTTTTGGAAAGGAGTGTAAATGGAGCTTAATACATATGTATAATATGAGATAGGACATATATACAGTTTCGGTCTTTTGGAGCCATTTTCTAATAAGCCTAAACTCTATATATATGGCACCTACGTGAGTTCATTCGAACTCTTAGCTTCTTCCTTTCCTTCCCTTAAGCTAACCAAGCATTAAGCTTAAGGGAGAGGTTAAGCCTCCCCCTTTCTCCCCCTTGCTCTCTCTCTCTCTCTAGAAGGTGTTAGAGCAGGGGAAAGTTGTGCCGGGGAGGTACCGTCGCTGCGCAAGGGTCCGTGTGGATATGTTCTAGAGGCCGTACAGCTGTGCGGCTCGGTTTCTCTGCATCGGGCTTAGCGGACAGCGTCGTTCCGCGCAAGGTGAAACACGCAACCCGTAATTAGGGTATTAGAAACACCGATTAGAGCATAGATTAAGCTTTCCATAACACCGGGATCGGACAAATAAAATTTTTATTTTCCGCTGCGTCGCCCGTAGGTGCTGTGCGAAACCTTACACCCATTGCCATGTTCATCGGTGCCCATCGATGTCGACACTCTACGATCACCTTCAGGACTTGGTTGGCATCCTTGGTGCTAGCGAGGCGGCGCCGAAGCAGTTTGTCGTCCAACAACTCGGGGGTGGGTTATGGTAGCAGGGATGGGGAGGGGGCAGATTTTACCAGAGAGGAGATGGATGGAGAGGGGGGGTTTCATTGGAGGGGAGGCAGACCGGGGGGGGGGTGTCGGGGTTTGTGCGGCAAAGGGGCGGCGAGGTTGGGGGGGTTCGCTTGAGGGGAGAGGGATGGGGTGGGAGGGAATGGTGTTTATAAGCAAGGACGAGGGAGGAGGGTTTTCCGACAGGGATGGAGGTGTTCTGTGAGCTAGGAAGGGGGGGTGGGGGTGCTGCTCGTTGAAGGGGGAGAGGGTGGCTGAGAGGCCGCCGGTTGTGGAGGGAGATGGTGGGATTCTTGTGGGGGGTGTTGCTCGTCTGAGGGGGAGAGGGCGGCTGGGAGGGCCGCCAGGGGTGGGGGAGAGGGTGGGATTTCTCTCTCTCTCTCTCTCTCTCTCTCTCTCTCTCTCTCTCTCTCTCTCTCTCTCGGGGTATTTTCATCATTTGATCACCGTAAGTCAAGTTAACCAGAATCGAGTTAGTTTTAGTTGAACGAAATGAATAGCATGGACTTCTTTGTATAACAACGGAGATTTTAGGTGCTTATAGGCAAGCCTTTATGATTCAGAGACTAATCAACAATTAGCTAAGATTATAGAGACTTGTAAGTAAAAATTTCAAAATATTAAAATCCCTTGAGAAGAGATGAAGAAGAAGATAGAATATTCTGTAGATATTTTGATGAAATTTTATCAAAAAGGTACACATGTCATTAAGTTCATGCATATAGAACAAGGTTTGAGAGATCGATCTGGCACCTCGTGCTACTTGTTTGGAGGTATGGTTCAATATCGAATCGAATCGAGAATAATTTTTTTTTTGAAGTCTCAAATGAAAGAAACTCATGGTTTAGAGGTTTATTTATAAAATAACTACACACCTAATCACCCATCCCTCCTTCCCTCCTTCCCTCCTTCTAGATCTCTCCCATTGGGAACCCCAGCCGCCTCCCTCTCCCTAGAGTCTCCCCCTCTCCCTCTCCCTCTCCCCCCCTCCTAGTGAAATCACCCACCGTCTGCCACCACCTCCGACGTCCTCAATTCGAGCCACCGCCGCGTCCCTTGCACGAGCTGACATCCTCTCCATCTTCTTTTTCTTTCCCGGCTCCCCCCAGTCGTCGATGTCCTCAGCTCCACCCAGCTGCCGTTGTCCCCAGCTCGAGCCACTGTCGTCCTCCCATGTTCGACCCAACATCCCCGCCATCTTCTTCTTCGTCTTCCCCTGCTTGAATCACAATCGTCCCCGGCTCCTCCCAATCACCGCCCTCCCAGCCACTGTCTCAGGCCCTCAATCACTCCATCAGTGACCAGGTGTGGTGTATCGTGTGCATGCCACGTGTCAGCCGTGCTAGTAGCGGGCTAGCACGATCCCGCACAGTCGGTATAGGTTACGCGGGAGTGGCACATCAAACCCTGACAGAGAGTATATATACAAATATAAAT
Organism: Amorphophallus konjac; assembly: GCA_022559845.1. Lineage (NCBI taxonomy): Eukaryota > Viridiplantae > Streptophyta > Magnoliopsida > Alismatales > Araceae > Amorphophallus > Amorphophallus konjac. The sequence continues at coordinate 124,947 of JAHNEJ010002565.1, forward strand.
ATTAATAGATTTTTTCACGTAATTTTACTTCTAATAGAGGACATATATGCCAAAAACATCACTCAAACAATACGTGTTAGCGCAAGGGGCCTAACAAAGTGCGGGCCTCACTCCCGGTCCAACCGAGGATGTCACGCCAAGTGTGTTCCCGTCAGTGGCTTCGAGAAATCGAAAAACCTGGGAGCCCGAGAAGACACGGGGATGCCGTTAGGCTGTCTCGCTGCGGAAGATACCCCTGGGATGCCTCTACTTCCTACTTCCTAGGTTGAACTTGGATCTTTTTAAGCCAAATTTTGGTTTACGTTAATTTAAGTAACATTTTTGTTAACATTTAACTCGAATAGACCTGAATTGACTTTATTTAAGGAAAACAGATTCTTTGCCTGGACCTATATTAAGGTCGAAGTAGATATAGATAAAATGAACACAAATAAAAATATATCATCAAGGTCACTTTCAATTACAACTAGTACGATGAATTTCAACTCGGACTAATCCCGACCTGCAGCCTGACACGGTGGACGTGATATAATTTTTGGACACTCACATCTATATTTATCACTCTGTTTTCTTCGATCAAAATATGCACCTCAATAATTCTAAGGAATAATTGTCTGTATGTTATTATTTAGTAACATAATCAATGTTTAGTTAACTTTTTATGTGTTGAATAAAACATGATAATGTACAATGAGGAAATCCCTCAAGTTGCAACGAAGGCTCATGTGACTAGATTTATTATAACCGTCGGATTTAGTCTGGAAATTCCAGCGTAAATTCAGTGCATCGAAGGTGTGCAAAACGCATCTGCTCCTATCTTTTATTACGACTATTAGATGTACATTTGCGCGATCTAACGACTGGAAAAATGAGTGACACAATTTTTTTTTTATTTCTGATAGAAATTCATATCTTATGGTTATATATTTAAAATCTCTTACTACTATACTACATCGGGGCGGACGTTTTGGAAGAGTCCCTAGACTAGACAACAGTCGTCGGACCACAATAACGCTGCCCCCCACCCGCGAGTCGGGGGAAGCGGACCTCCCCCACTCCTGCGCGGCCGAGGAAACGCCAAAAGAAGGCACCGTTTGCGGCGTGGCGCCAAATGGACGCGGCGTGGCGAGGATGATAAAACTAGTAACAACAACAACAACGGCCACGCACCGCTGGCTCATGAGCAGCTACTGCCCACTGGGAGATTTTGATGTCTGTCTCCTTCTCTGTTGCCCATCAAATCTCCCAATTGAACAGACGAAAGCTACCTAACCCTAAACCCTAATTTCTTCTCATCCCATGGGCCATGGCCAAAGTACACAAGCACAGGGAGGAAGCCCTGCTCACGTTTTCATCCCTTTTACCCGGGCCATCTCCCCCACAACGGTAAAAAGGGTTATGATAGATAAAAGAAAGGTGATGATCAAAAAACAAATAAAAGATAGATAGATAACAGAAAGGGTGGGGGGAGTGGGAGAGTGGAGAAGGGAAGGGAGGATTAAAAAAAATGAACATGTTGGTAGAGAGAGATGTGAACGGCACAGATGTATGTATGCTGCGGGAGTAAATAGGGGACGGCGAATGGCTTGGCTTTCTGGGGCCCTTCTTTTTCATGGACAGCATGGATCCTCTCCTCCTCCTCTTCTTCCTACTAAAGCCGCCTCCTCTCGCATTCCCCCACATTCCACCAGGGTCCCCAACTACTCCCTCGTGTGTGACCTTGCCGCTGCCCCCGTCTTCCTGCATACAGTCCATGCCCCCCGGTTCTGCCCATAATTCGTCTGAGGGAGATCCCGTGAGGCTGCCAAGGTATGGGCTTCTTGAGAAACGGGGTGTGGGTAATGTTGGGTTTCAGCATTTCGTGTGTTCCTCTGTTTCTTGTGGGCACTCCAGGAAGCAAAGATAATATGTTTCGCTTACCCTAGATTTGGTGGGTTTGGCTCCGAGTTTGGTTGCTTAATTATAGCTGGGTTTTCCGTTTGCCCTGTTTGGCATCTAAGCCACGCATCACGCATGCCTGAATTGTTGTCCTCAAGTGGTGGGTTGACCTTCGATTTCCGAGGCATCCTGAGTTTTGACGTTGCGGCTGCGAAGGCATGAACTGTTTAAGAAAGAAGATGTGCATAAGATTGACCAGAAAATTTGTGTTTCCCTGTCCCTTACGTGAACTTCAAGGAGCATAAATTTCATATCTTTTTTTCCCCCTACATTAACTTTCTCTCTGGATTTTGGTTGTTTTCCCTCTGTTCTGTTTGGTATGTAAATGATGCGTCACACCTACCAAGTTATGCTTTTCAAGTGGTGTATTGACAATCAACTTGTAGGGCTCGCTCCCTAATCTATGATGTTAGCTGGTTCTTGGGCCCAGATTATCATTGATGTTGATCAATACTCTGACTCTTATAGCTCACCCTGGGACAAGCATGTTCTTAAATTCTATAGCTTGTTCCTGGGCTTATATTCTCTTAGATCTTTGACAAGCATGGTCTCGGGAAAGTTTTCTCTTTTAGCTCTTTTTTTGGGGGTGTGTTTGCGACTGTTCATACTTGGCAAAACAGATCAGCTTGGGGAACTGGATTTTGTGATACACTCATGGATTAGCTGTTATTTTCTTAGTTTGATGCTCAAGATGACATGTGATAATTCTGTTACTACAATTTTTTTCTCATCGGACATACATTTGGGCTAATCTTCTCAATTCTTAGATGGAAACATGTGCAATGGTCCATGTCCAGGCTTAGCTTTATGAAGAAAGAGGAAGAGATTCATACTTCAGAAGTATAATTATTTCTTTGTTTGCATGTTAAAGCTGTTACCAGAGTTCAGATGTGCATTGAAATAAGTCACCTTCTAGATTGGCTTCCCGGGACTTTCTAAAAGTGTAATTCATATAATTTCAAAAACCAAGGAGAAAATGAAACAGTGACCCCTTTAATTTTTGGCCTTTCACCAAATTTCTGCATTGCACTGAATTCACTTGTCAATTCTGCAAGATTTTTACCTTTTTGGATTTTTGCCAAAATAAATGTCTTCTTACCTCAGAACCCGATACTTTTAGCAGCTACAACAAATAATACATAATATCTATGTTATTTAATCTTTGATGCAAGCAACTTCAGAAGAAACTTGTTTCATCAGGCTTAACTCTCTCGCTCTCTCTCTCTCTTTCTCACACACACATTATTACAAGAGTGATTGATTTTTTACCCTTAAAATGAGTCTCACAGTTGAACTCTGCTATGGGTTTTCAGGTTTAGACTGAACAGTTGACCTTGAAGTATCTTATTAGCTGATCATGGTATAAATAAAAAGTATGTGGACTACTAGAGGGCATTCTGTCTCTCAGAAAGGACCTTCTCACTACATTGAGGGCATATTACAGTTCCATGACTTTAATCAGGGGAGTGAACCACGGAAGATGTGGATAAGCAGGAGGCACACTGATGGTGAGAGCTGTTATTAGTGATTCATAGTACTAGTGGTTGGAGATTATCGGAACTTCTATTCATAACTGTATGTTTAGTCTCATGATGTTTTCTTAATTCAAAGCTCGGCAACAAGTCAGTGAATGAAAATTGTATTTGATTACACTTTCTCTTGTGTGCCCATGGATACATCTCATTAGACTTCATGTTTTCCCTTCTTGCAGGACTGGAAGCTCCTAGGAATAGCTTGGAGCTAACTACAGAAATGTCTAAGAGTTACCATAGGGTTCACGAGAGCATTCCGGTACTTATGCATTTTTGTATCTGTGTTATTAGAAATACAGCAGTGCATGTTTTTTTTAATTAACTGAAATTGGAGAAGACCCATAAAGCATCCTGAGGTATGGCAAGTCACATTGCCTCTCACCCAAACTAGAAAACTGGATTACCACTTCATATCTTTTCATCCTCTAACAAGATTTCCTTAATATAGAGAACTCCAACTTGCAGAAGTCCAGGGCTGAAGAATATACAGTATCCAGGTTGAAAAGTTTTATGCATAAAAAAATGAAAATGGAAGGCTGATCTCTGTGGCTGTTTATCAAAGACCCAATAAGTTACCATCTCTTAATCATTTGTGAAATTTCTTCTACATCACTTCATTGGTATTTGGACCATACTTCCTTGTGATTCTGTTGATAGATCTGTTCCTTGAGAACCTGCTGTCTGTTCTCAAATGATTCTGCACTTTCAGCCATGTAAAATGCAGGAGGCATGGAATGAGCATGTGACATTCTTGTAAAAGGCAAGAGGCATGGAATGAGCATGTGACATGTAAATGGGCCTTCCATTGTCACTTGCTGTATATTAAATAGCTTGTAAAAATATCTATGCTTATGAGACAGCAGATGTCTTGCAAATTTGGGTCAAATCTCCTTGCACAATTCATAAAAGGTATGCAGTAAAGAGATGATCCTTTGATAGGCAAGGTTCATGATACAGGAGCATCTCCACTTAATTAGAAAAATAATAAGTGCAAGGAGTCATGTTTGATGTGTTTTAGGAAGCTCAAAGGATTCGTAAGACTTGAGGATGGCTTTTGAGTTTTGATTACCCTAGATTTGAATATGGGGTGCACTACACGTCCTATATAACACCTTATGAATTTGCATTCAAGGATCAAGAATCAAGCAATGGAGTTTAGTTATTTCTCTTTTGTATATGGATTCCTCTAGTTTTCCTTTTGGAAGCAAGCTTCTTTCTTGACTCTTCTTCCATCTTCCTTCTTTAGTGCCTTATTCTTTGAGTGGTGACTTTTACTTGTCCGGAGATCCATGTCTTTATTTGCTTCGTCATCTTTTGCATGTAAATTGTAAAGAGTGATGTCGTGGTTTTCCCTTAAAAGATACATGGGATGTGGTCTACAATGCTGTGGGACATTGTCACACATGTTGGATCTGGTAAAGTATTAGAAAGAGGACGCAACGACACAGAAAATACTCAAATATTGGCATAGTCATATGCACCACATATACATAGTAAAGTACATTTAATCAAAATTTGTTTAGAACTTGTAAATAAATAGAATATTAAGCAAATCATTGAACTTTCACATTCAAACAACTATTTTAAAGACTCATTTAGGTGTTCATTTTAAAATTCTAATATAAAGTGACAGATATGTGTGTTTAAATTTTGCAGCTTTCTAGTGTAAATAGAAGTGCCTGGTCAGCTGCTGAGCGAGTCCATCCTGGGTGAGAATATTGTAATTGCTCACTCGGAAATGCAAACAAATACCTAAAGATAATCTCAGATGCCACAGTACCTTAACTTGTGCAGTTTTTCCTTTCTGATCATTAACTCTCTCTGGCACATGCTAAGTGGCGATAATCAGATTGCACACATTGCAATTAATTCAGCTTTAGTCTATAGGATATTGAAACTAGGTTCTTACTATAATTCATTTCCACTCAAGTAGCTTCTAGTCCAGTGATAAATTCATCTGTTTTCGGATAATACTCCTCGCCGTCCATGCAGATAATCAGACAACAACTTTTGTATATGACGTAAATCCACCTGTTAGTCAATTTACTTATTTTCATTTCCAGAGTTTGAATATTTTGAGGAGGGGTTTGCTATGGATTAGAATGAATGTTTAACAATGTATCATACACTCTGGATTTCAGTTTTCATTGCAAGTGAAGCAGCACCCTATCAAACGGCACTTTCTTCATCTTGGTGGGGTTACCATGAAGAAGTTGATTGACAAGGAGATGTCTAGTAACACTAGGCACAGTGCACCCAGTGTTGTTGCCCGTTTGATGGGAATGGATGCACTACCATCAGAAGGGAAGCAACCGATCCATTCTAATGATCATGGAAATGAAAATTCAAGAAACTATTTATCAGGAAAAAACAATGTTGACGAAGCTTCTACACGCCATAAGCAACCTGGAGTGATGCCCTTTAAGCAGAAAAAACAAGAGTTGCTTGCATACGGTATCAAGCAAGATAGCAATGCATCCAGAAAAAGTCCAAGAGTGTCTAAACCACATCGTCGTGAACATCCACAAGAAGAGCTACTGCAGAAATTCAAGAAAGAATTTGAGGCATGGCAAGCAGCCAAGGTATGGGAACATTCAAGGGCTGTCGGACTGGATGACAGCCACATGAAGGAAAGAAACAATCAAACCCCTGCAAGAGAAAAATTTGAAAAGCAAAAGAAGGCTCTATATGCCAACACTGAAAGAAATTCGTCTCATGGAAAATCTGCAGAATACTTGACCTCTTCAACAGCTATTTTGGGAAAAAAATTGCAAAGAAGCAGTTTACAACATGAAGGATATATGAGTAAGGAAGACCTACCTAGCCTGATGGAAACTATAAATTCCAGAAACAGAACAAAATTCAGCGATTCAGTACAGTATTCAGAACTGAAGTGCAATGGGAGGCAGGATAGATCTTCCTCCCCGACAAGAATAGTAATTTTGAAGCCTAGCACTGAAAGAACCGAGGACACTGAGGAATCCTGGCCTTGTTCATCTGGGTTAATGGAAATGGAAGGGAGTATTGAACATTTCCTTGAGGAGGTAAGAGAGAGGCTAAGACTGGAAATACAAGGGAAGGCTCGAAATGAGATTAGGGCAAGCACATGCTCAGGTGAGATTCCATTCAGTGAGAAGTTAACTGACCCAAAACAAATTGCTCAACATATAGCAAAACAAATCAGGGAAAATATCACAAGGGATCTTGGAAAAACTCTAATGCGATCAGAATCCACACGATCCTATAGAAATGAATCTCAACCAAATGGTCCTGATTCTCCAGAGTTCATCAACAGGAACACTAGAAAACTCCTGTGTGAGAGACTGAGGAATGTTTTACAAAATGAAGCACACATCGGCATTGACACTGTTTCCAATGGAAAGCTTAGATCACCATCGACAGTCAGAGAAAGAACTACATTAAGACAATTGGCTGATTCTCCAAAGTTAGCAAAGAGAAACCATTCTGAAGATATAAAAGGTGTGACAGAAATGACGACTATGTCCTTCAGGGAAGAGCAAGTGGATAATGTGGGATGTGGTGCTGGAGATCTGTCACCAAGGAATCTTGTGAGATCATTATCTGCGCCAGTGTCAGGAACAGCTTTCGGAAAGCTTCTTTTGGAGGATCAAAGTGTACTGGCAGGTGTTCCCATCCGAAGGAAACATGAATCAACTGAAAATACTTCAGTGGAAGTGCATAAATTAAGGAAAGATGTCTTCGACTTAAAAGGTAGAGTCTCAAATCTGAGACATAATCTCACTCTTCGAGGTAAATTATTTGGAAGGAAGATGCAGTCAGCAGATGAATCAGGTGAAAAGAGAATTGATTCTACGAACAGTGTTGCAACGTCACCGTCAATTGTATTGAACTTAGGCATTGCACAGGCAAGAGTTATACTAAATCTATCTATTTGTTTGAAATGCCCTATGGAATAGGAATGGTTTTGGTTTTCCTTTATTCCACCTTTTCAATGGTCTTTTGTCCATGCACAGGAGAACTCCACTGAGGTGCCTCCTAGCCCTGCTTCAGTGTCCAGCAGTTCCTTTGATGAATTGTGCAAGCCAAGCCATCCAAGTCCAGTGTCTCCTCTGGAGATGCCTTTCACCGAAGACCACCCCTCTTTGGAAGTTGCTGGGGAGATTAGCTCTACCCTCCCTGGTAAGAAGAGTTACGTTTTGTTTTTCCATTTACTTGTGTGTTTTCGTGGTGTGAAGTTGCATACACTCTGAATTCTGTAGGACATATGCAAAAAGAAAGTCTAAACTACGAATGGCCATGCAGTGAAGCCCATAAAGGTGAAACAACTGAGCTAGCAGTACAGGAGTAACCGTCTGAGCCTCAAGGAGGAATAGACCTTTCATCTTAACCTAACGAAGAATATACCTCTTTCCTCATCCAAGAATTGGACTTATTTTTCTATACAAGCCTCTCCAAGCAAGAAACTATCTGAAGAAGAAATATGTTTACCTTCTGTAGACATGCAACAGCGATATCCTCTCTTAGGTGTAGGCTACCACCTTATAAAACAGCTGCCTGCATCAAATGCTTGCTGGACTTTTACTTTTGAAATGCCCCCCAGAACTACCTGTATTAGCAGTATGATCCTGTGCAGCTGTGTTCCTCATTTGATACCCACGGCAACCATTCTAGATCCTACACTGGATAAGATGCTCTTTTCTATTTCTTCCTTACTAGACCTAGTTCCTGTAGCATGTGCAACTATATGATTCCATGTTCTTACTCAGAAAACATATTTGAGAATATCTGATTGGAGATTCTATGTGTTGATGCATAAAAATGGGGCCCCCAAATAATCCCACATCAGTTATTGAAAAGACAATTGTGTACTTATAATAAGAGGTATCCTTTAAAGGATAAAACCCCACCTTTGCTCTAGGGAACAATACCTCTTGGAGGCCTCAAAAATCTTCCTGCAACATTGGTGCCATGCCATCTAGGGGAACCCCCAGCCCTCACATGCTCCCCTTCAGGGGGAGGGGGGGCATAGAGGCACAAAAACTGGGGCTCTGAAAGTTGATTGCTGAGAAGATGATTGCATGCTTATATGACCAGTCTCACCTCCTAACCCAAGAGGTGCCTTTTAATGGACAAAACCCCACCTATCCTGTAGGGACCATACCTCTTGGGGGCCACAAAAATCTTCCCGTAAGACCATGATATTCACAAGATAGAAGGGCAAACCAAGGTTCTCCGAGCCGGATCCCTACTGATTAGATACAAGTCGGCCTGACTCGGGCCCGACTCGGTCGAGTCGCATGTTTGAAATTTTTTATTATTTTCTTTTATAAAATTAGAACTTGTTGCAATGTTTGGATTATTTACCCTATATTTTAAGATGTGGAATACTATTTCATCAATCTAAAGTATGTATGCATTATTTAATCAATTTTTTATTTTTAACTAATTTTTGAACATTATATATTGTTATTAGATAATCAATAAATGAATAAACTTGATAATAGAGTTTAATGTTCTTCATCTAATGAAATGCAAAGGCTGTGACTATTGTTGTATCATTATATGATTACTATATTTTTCAATTTTAAAAATTTTAGAGTGATTTTTAGATATTATATTATTATTTAAATAATTTGTAGTGACTCATATGATCCTTAGTTGATCACATATCGGGTTCGCCCAATACGATCCGAGTCGCCTAAGTCGGCCCGAGTCAGACTCAGTTGGCAAACCATGGGGCAAACATGGTCCACTGGTCTTTCATCATGTTGCTTTCAGACGAACATGGCCATTTCCAACTCTTTGATAGCAAAATTGGTAGAACATAACCAAACAACTACTACAAGTAACAGTACCAAAATTATTACTAATATAGGTATTTAATACAGCGACTAAACACCCTGTTAGTTTCTATAATTCTTATTAGATATTTGCATGTTTACCTGAAACTTGTGTGAAAATTCAAATCACAGCCACCCTCTCAGTTTCTATAATGTTTATTAGGTATTATATATTTGCTTGTTTGCCTGAGACTTGTGTGAAAATTCAAATCATAGTCGTCCACCAACACCACAGGGCTCTCTCACAGATTCTAAACATAGTTCCAGCCCTAAGAAGCTTCTGGCAAGCCTAAAATTGGCGGCATCCCTCACTGTCTCTCTCTCACCCACACAGAGGATGAGTAAAAATGCGATTGTGTGAACTTGTGTTATCAAGACTATCACTACCGTACGACAGCATAACCACCCTTCCAAAAAAACGAGCACATAACATTTTAGTCTTCTTGTGCACAGAAATGCAGGATCAGCCAGAGCCAATCGAGAATGCCAGATTTGAAGAAATACCCAAAGGGGAAGAAGTCTACGATGCTGCGGACATGGCGTGCCCAGGGGAAGCTTACCTAAGAGATATCCTCATCACTGCCGGGCTTTATGACAAGCCACTTGACAAACTCTTCACGCATTGCGATGTAGTGACAATGCCAATTGCTGAATCAGTGTTTGAGGAAGTAGAAGAGGCTTATGCCAAATGTGATAAGGTTAATGATGACATGTGCCCCAGTCAGACGGTAGCTTGCCGGAAAGTCCTATTTGATTTGTTGAACGAAGAACTCCTCCATGTCTTGAACTTGCCGATTTCCAGCTCAGTTCTGAAGAGACATCTGGGAAGCACTCATGTGTTTCAGGGCAAAAAACTACTGGACGATGTGTGGAGAAGAGTGGAGATACGCTTGCACCCCCCACTTGATGAATCTTGTTCACTAGAAAGCTTGGTAGCATATGATCTGAGGGTGACAACCTGGCCTACAATGTTGCAGGAGGACATTGATGTAGTTGGTGGGGAGTTGGAGTGCATGATCTTACTGGAGTTGGTCGACGAATTTGTGAGTGATGTGTGCCGTTAAGCATGGAAAGGGTTGTTCTTGGGTTGCAGGTGGTTGTTTAACCTTGTGACATGGTTTTCTTATGTGTGGCATTGGTGTACATGGCCATGGGAATGTAAGAAATGGATTTTGCTTCCAATTCTATCTCAATAATAGAGATTTTGATGATCTTTTGTACTACCTTTTTGATGATTAATGATTCTTTTGTGTGAGAGGGGGGTCCTTTTAAATGAATTTTTTTTTCTAAATTTTTTCCCTCCACTGTAGCTGGTCACATTTTATGTAAGAAATGGATTTACTTCAAATCTATCTCAAGGATAGAGCTTTTGATGTTTTGTTATGCTACCTTGTGATGATAAATGATTCTTTATGTGTAAGAGGGGATTAAACGTTCAGATGTCAGAGCTTTAGACGTTTTAGTCAAATGATTCCACCCCAACATCTCCTGTTTTGTCTAGAAAGAGACGGATCCAATATAGAGTTTGCACAGTTAAAGACAGTAAGAGAGATAAGATTTGAAGCCATTGAGAAAATGACAAATCTTCAGAAACAAAAAACCCTAAACCCAATTCAAGGCCGAGAACAGGTCCCGGTTTAGGGTCATTAAAGTGACCCACCCCAACAATAAACAAAATCACTAAGTTTAATGTAAACATTTACAATTCAAATAATCTCATAAATGTACTGGTTTAAGGTAAAAATGTTCTTGTACCTGACCCTTTCATTTCTTGCGCATTTAATGGCTAGCATTTCAAAATCAAAAGTATACGATATATAAAGTATTCACTAATAGCAGAAGAAATTTAATTCTTTAAATTTAACATTTGATATCTAGTTATGAAATATTTAGAATAAAGTGAATCGCATTTTGAGGACGCGAAGCAATAGATACCCTCCCGGGCCCATGTTCCCAAACGTCACCTTAAATAACTGAAGTCTGGATTGGAACTACGCCAACAAACTGCAATACAAAAAAAAAAGGGGGGGGGAAGGCAAAGATCATATCATGATGGAGCGTAAGATTACGAGCACATGTTTTTAGGAATTTTTACATATAAATTATTGTTAAGATAAAAATCGCAGTTTTTGTGGAAAAAATATAGAATAATCTTTTGCACTATTTTAAATGGTCTTTGTTCACATAGAAATAGTGCATACAGATCATTTCATAACCTTTTTATACAATAGCGACAATTTTAGTGATATATGTGCAAATACAAGTACATGAATGGCAAACTTGAAAATTTTATCTTAAACCTTGATTCATATATAATATATATATATATATATATATATATATATTACTACTCTTTTATTGATTTCATCCATGAAGAACTTAAGTTTGGTAGTCTCAAACTTGAGAACACTAAACTGAAGTCCATATTTTTATTATTATTTAATTTTTAAATCAAATAACGGAATTAAAAATGCATTTCTATTATGACACAGAAATGAGACCCCTCTATAATCCATATACACATTTCTATTGTCAGCTTCTCCTTTTGGGAAGGGCTTCGGCGTGTGCTCGCGGATCCCGGCATGCAGCTCTTACACACCACCGCGAGCGAGACGAGGAAGGCGGCGCCGCCCAGAGGCAGAGGCGCCGAACAAGTGGTGGACGAGACACGCCCAGAGGCAGAGGTCTGGGTTTAGGTTGGCTAAATTTAATTCCTAGAAACTGTTAAACCCTAGTTCCTTTCATGTCGCTTACTTCGGTCACCCAAGTTAAGCAAATAGCATTTAGAGCTAGAAATAGCAATTTTGAATCTTGCTATGCTGACACGGTCTTAGATCATAGGTAAAGGTCTGTTCCAATTGGTTTTTGCTACCAAAATTTTCCGTTGCGTCGCGTCTCCCAAACATTTCTGTAGCAATCCGCCCTTTGATTTCTATCCATCGCTTCAAGGAACCATGCGTTATGCGAACCGAAATTTCGTCAGTAACACGCCATGTTAGAATTGTAGTGTACGAGTAAATCATACACAGTCACTAAGGTAGCTGCCACAGCGTAATGAAGTTGACTGTGATTGAAATGTACGCAAATGGCTGCAATTTCTTCTCACTTCCCTCTTTTACATGCCGCATCAGTGTTATACAAGACTTTGAGTGGGTCTTTCCACACATCAGTGAAATGCTGCAATTTGCTGATTCAACGAAGAGTTGAGATTAATTGTCATTTCATGGAAATTATAATGGACGCAAACAAATATTAAAAATAATTCTGTCTCAGGAAAGGTTTTCTCCATCTCTCTCGCAATCACTTGGAAGTCCAGCCTGAAAATGGGAATATCAGTTGCCCCTGCAACGATGGGATTCTCGCGGCTCAACTCCGCCAAGCGGAAGAGACCTCCAAATCAACATCTTCCTCCCACCAAGTAGCGTTCTGAGTTTCAAAGTTACGTAACAGAGTATTACATGAATTAACAGGCATATAAGAATGGAATGGGAATTAGTATTGTAAATGCATGAAGAAAGGTCGAGGGAGAAAAAGAACCAAATACGATCTCGAAGAAAACAGCACATTTATACATACTTCTGTACAAAATGGATGTATACAAACTCGTTCTGGTAAACAAACACAGATTTCATGCATACTGAGGACAAGTTAGATCCAGCATGGAACTCACAGCTGGAACGTTACGGCAAAATGTAGTTGGGTGGCATCTAGCTATTAGGACAAGGACTATTTGCAGCTGTGAATACTGAGCCTGTTGCCATCTCCATGTGATTCACAAGGAGAACATCTTCATTTCCAAAAATGAAAAAATGGTTTATTTAGTGAGCATATGTTGCATGATGGGTCTTACTGGGATTAAAAGAATTGAATGCACTTCTAAAGATACTGTCATTTCTAGAAGCAAAAATACTACTAGGATGCTATAAATTTACCCAGGTGAAACTTCGACTAGCAATGTCACTGCCATAATGTATATTGGTGAAAAGAGAAGGAGACATTACAAACCTTATAACCTCTCCTCAGAAACTCCAATGAGCTCCCTTGTTCCTCTTGCAGCCCAAGAACTCTCAGAAGTTCTTCCTTGGCCTATTGCAACAACAAAAAAAACATTGCAGGATATTGAATTTTTTACATTAAGGGGAAAGATGTGGTGCTACATGTATGGGGGCAAGTACTACCTCACCCAACGTAAAGCGAGTGGCACTCTCAGCTATGCATGCGTAGGAACCATCACCTTGTTTAAGCATCACTTGCCAAGGACCTACATAAGAACCATTTCCATATGCTCAATAGGTATTGTGCGGAAACCGCATGATCATTTCATTCCTTTTGGAGGTTGAATGAAAATACTACTTTGCTTCCTTCAATTTATTGTCTAAGTAAAATTCTGCTTCTTCTAATGCAAGTATTTTGGTTGAAGCCCATGAGCTCCCTTTCAGCACTGAAAACTATCAGGATGCACAAATTAACCATGAACCTAAGTAGAAACTTTAACATGAACATTCATGGTTTATGACATCAAAAATTATTGTTGAGCTTGAACATAACCATACTGCATATCTTCACAAGTCAAAAATGACGTGCTTCGCTGTGTGCTTATTGGATAGGCAGTTATGATGTAGCCAGTGGTAAAACAGAAATTCAAGTACCTGGGTTCACTCTCTTGACATTGTGTGATGGTAATTTTAAAATCCAGTGGCTGTAAAAAGTCATATACCATGACCAGATGAAAAAATGCAGAGAATTTTCTTCCTTTATACCCTAGCATAATTTCTGTTTGGGCAATCCTCCAACAGAACTACATCAGTGGATCTGATTACACAACTAGATTACAAGAAACGTCAAAGAATTCTGTACCTCAGCTAAACATCAAGATGGCACCTTCTTACCTGGATACTGCCGAAAGAGTGCTCCACTGTAATTCACTACGAAAGGCGCAACTGCAATTGTCTTTAGTATCAAGAAGAGAGAGGTTACTGTATGCAATGGAGGAAGCAAATACAAAACCTAATGGATACCTTAGAGTAGTCCCTTGTTCGAATATAAAATACTGGAATGAACTGAGAGAGAAACCGATAATGCAAATCCTTGCTTGGGAACCCCAAAAGCCCCAGATCAGAACTGCAAAATTAAAAGATATGTATGTTCAGCCTAATAAAACATGGTGGGCCAAAGAATCATCTTGCATACATATTAAGGTTGCACAGTCATCTTGCATACATGTTACATACCGCAAAGTGTCAAGCTCCAAATTAAAAAGTAGAGCTGGGGTGGATGCAGCAAATTTTTCCTGCAGATACAATATGGTCATAGCACATTAAACAATGTTCATCAAATGCCTAATAATGTCATCATATCATCATGAGAGTGTTATACCAATTCTCATAAATTTGGTCAGCTTAGGGCTTAAAGGATGACATCCAACACAGCATTAGACAGTTTTTCTTGGCATATACTAACCTGATGCCAAGTCCCCATGGAACATGGATTCACTGTTCCCATGGAAATAGCTGTCAACCAGACACCTCACGTTTCATGCATTTCCTTGACAACATAGAAGATATTGTGCACCTCCTCTATGACTCAACTACCAAATTGCTGATGTATAGTTCTTAAAGCACCACATCTCCCCAGTGAGGCTTCACGAACAAAATGTCCTCCTAATGAGATCCCTAGCTATTTCAACTTGGGTAAAAAATGGTCCTAAGAGTGAGCCAGTTCAGGCTATGACTAGATGTGGGATGAGAATAAGCCAAGAGTTCAAAAGAATCACTTAACATGAAAAATTGCAACTACATTGTTTATGTTTAGACCAATACACAAATGTTCTTTCCTTTAAATGAGAGGCATGCTACTATGGCACCTTTCTGCTACCCTTTTTATCACACTCACTGGCAGCCACCCAGACATTTGATCATAAGGCTCTTAGTAAATGTGTCATTTGCATTAAAAAAAGTGCTAAAGGTGCCTTTAACAAGAGCCATCTGGTTGTTTGGCCAGAGGTCTCTCAAAGAGGGTGGTGAAATGGCAAAAAAGTGTGAGATAATAGAATTCTCCCAGAAGGGGATGGATAAAGGCCATGCTTTTTTGTTCCAGGAATCAGCACATGACATGCTTATGGTGATTACGTGGACTAATTAAGTTGCTAAACCACTAGTACTTCTATATAGATAGTGTTGTAGAGAAACAATTTCCTTGCATCTCTTTCTAGTTTTGCAGAAAATAGGTAAAGTGGACACAATCTAATTCACTTACGCAAACTATTTCATGTGCAAGATACAGATTTAAGTTTTAAGTTGGTGTGGGCATGATAATAAAAAGAATTAACTAACAACCAATTCAAATTTGACATGACCATAAGCATTTAATTTGTACGAGACAAGAATTTATAATCTGTTGAACACTATTGGTAGTAAGTGGAAACCTACTCTGTGGCCGACTCAAGGCTACATGTGAAAAAGTGGAAATGTTTTCTCATTACTCTTCTGCTCAATCCTAAAATCCGGGTTCCATGTTGAAACACGTCTAGATGTTGCTAAATCTCCAAGAACTATGATCGAACTCAATGGCCTATCTTTAACAAGGTTAAAAGAAGAGGCTGACAGATCCCCCTCCCAATACCCCCACCCCAAAAAAAGCTCACGTTATGGGTAAAATTATTTCCTGTTGGAAATACAGCAAATTCTTTTAGTAATCATGATGTTTTTCTTTCTAGTAAGCAGCATAAATTTAGAGGTGAGGAGAAAAAAGGACAAGAACTTATTATAAAAACATAATTTATGAAAGAATGCCGAGGAAAAAGAGCATACCACATACTTCTCTATAACAGAAAGATCACGTGTGCTACAATTGATGAAGACATATAAAGAAGGTGGCTCATCTGAGGTCGAACAGCCTGCATCTGTGGCATGATGCTAATAATGTCATGGGACACAGTTTCTTTATTAGCTAAAATGGGTATGCAGTGCATTACTTTTTTTCTGAAAGCAAAAGGAAAAAAAACGCTCTTTTGAAAGTCCCACACTGTATTGTAAACTTAAGCCAAAGACTCTAAAATGTCCATTTAAAAGATATGTTATTAGTGAATTATATACTGAAAAGTAGTTGAGAAAGTACGGCAATATTATTATCAATTTCAAAATAAACCTTCATTTTCATCAGGGAAATCAAAGTCCAAGGTATTCCTGATTGACTTGAAGAAGCTGGTGACAGGCCCAACAGGTACATCATCCAGGGAACCAATGTTGACATCACTAATCTGAATATAATAATAGGTATTAGAAAGCAGAACATTTGAATGGGTTCTGGGCTATTACTGAAATATGTTTAAAATATAAACAAAAGCCACTACATAGGACTTCAAAAATAGTGGGCTAAAGGGAAAAAAGATCATACCATGTCAAGTGCTGTCTTGAACAGCTGAGAAGCCCTTCGTCTTTCTGGCTGATCAGGAAACACCTAACTCCTCCCCACCACCAAGAAAAAAGGAAGAAGAAAAAAGAAAAGGAAAGGAGACATTTAGGGCTGACGATATGGGTATCCAACATGGGAATTTATGAACTCACGATCATATCACCCCTGCAAAAATAATCATATTAGAAAAACTTACTATGCAAGCTCTGACTCCTCTAAGTTCTTGAACCTTTCTAACAATGGCAAGGGCAAGTTGGATATTGGCATCGATAAACTCATCTGAAGATCCCTTCATTGAGTCAAAAGATTGTAGAAATTTAAATATACCAAATACAGTCAGTCTTCTGGTACTCGAAAGATACAGAATTGAAGGAGACATTCCTGCCTCTTTCATAGGCATTCCACATTAGAAATCAACAATTATTAGTGGCATAAAGTGCAAACTGCCAACACTCTTCCTTCACAAAGCTCCGGAGAAGGATCAGAACTAACAGGCTCTAATAGTCTAGAAATATCATTCTTGTCTTTTAGACCAGAGAAGACATGACTTTTAAAATTCTTCAAAAATGATAACATCCATATGGGACGAAACCTCCGCAGGAAATTATTCCACAATACATCATATTAGATTAAGGCATGGCTTGCAGCAAAGCTTGTGTTTTTCTTTAATAAACATCTTCCCAAAAATTAGCGTTAGTAGCTGAAAGACAATAATATTTGTCAAGTTCTCCTGACAAAATGAATGCAACGATGTTTTCTGTTTCTTGTATTCATATCCTAATTCAGCTTGGTTTAACCATATTTTGTCATTTTATAACTGAAAAATCTTGATTTTAAGAGAACGCCCACAGGGCAACTTGTATGCAATTAACCCACAGCTTCATGATGATTGGTTCAGATATTCCCAGCCAAGATGGCACGTATTACACAAAATTTTCAATCTTTCCAAGGTGTGCAAAAGCAAAACAGTATTCCAGGAGGTAGAGAATTGTTGTGTTCAAGAAACTGGAACAGATTCAATAGACTTCTTGAATGTGAGAGTGAAGTTCTGACACGTTAGCATAATGCTCTTCTTCTAAAGAATTTCTGCTACCCAGATATTACATAGTAGCAGGGCTAGCAAGGTAGAAATAGAAAAAGGTTGGACACAACTTGGCTACTGCATCAAGCTAGCAATCATTTTATGGCACCATAAAAATCACTTTTGAAATTAATATGCTAGTCAACTGGCATAGTGTCCTAATGGACTAGAAATGGAAAAAGAGCATACTCATTTTCTTAAGGGCAAAGGGGACAGGAAGAAAAATGCCCACAAAAACTGATTGACCTATGATTCAGAGCATCCACTTGTACTTCCTTACCTCCTCTAATATCGCTGATCTCTTTCTTGTCATTGGCACTGGATCTATGAGATAGACAGGAGACGTTTTATGACTTCCATTTTACCTGGAATCCAAAGATTTGAGTTGATAAGGGGTGGTGATGGCTGGATATACTGATGCTTTCTACTTAAGAGCTGATAACCATAAGGCTAAGAAATGTCTAGAGGAACTAGCCAACTATTCAGCAGCACCATAACTAACATAGACAACGATGATATAAACTCTCTTTTGGTCAACTTAGAATGTGCATGTACGTTTCTAATTGTATCTGTGTGACAGCTGTCCATGCAGTCATCCCCACTCCATCCCATACAGTGGTAGAGCCGTAGAGGTCTGAAGATACAAGGAGGTGACCACTTAGTAAACTTCCATCATGGGACTGAATGGCTTTTGCCAAACACCTTCCCCCAACCCAACAGTGAGGGACTCATCTATGAACGTTATAACCCCAAAACACAAAGACATCAAGGGTGAAAGGAATGAGGCACAGAGAAGTGATAACAATGAAATCTAGCGTTCTTATATTACATGCTGTGCCAATGCCATCCCAAAACCATGATGTTTGGGTAACTGTCCAGTTTAGTAACATGTCATCAGAGCCAATTCACTCCTCGGGTTTCCTCATTTAGTCTTGCAGTTTTGGGGAGTGCTGCTAGTCGTACGACTCTACCTGATTTTGTTAAAAGGGGAGATAGTGGAAGCCATAATCTCACAATAGGTATTCACGAGCCACTCCATGCCTATCATCCAATTGTACTAGGAAATTTCCCATCACAGTTAATAGTAGCAAGCCATAAATTTGTTATGCTAATGCCATTATTGAACTACCTATTTTGCAATCTCCCACTGTCTTTTTCTTTTTGAAGTTGATGTCAAGTGGCAATTCTGTAGCACCAAGGAAAAAATAAAAAAAACTTGCACTAGTGCTTGTATTTATCATCTCATAATGGTCCTTCAAGAAATGCCTTAATTATCTTCTGCAGTTGTATGTCATCTCATAATGGTCCTTCAAGAAATGCCTTAATTATCTTCTGCAGTTGTATGTCAGCATGTCCGTAGGATGATAGATTGTGCACTGAATGTAGAACAGCTTGTAATCCTATTCATGTTCTAGAACTTGACAACACACTTAGGCCGACTTTGATAATCGACTAGGATAAGGGTAGGTCGGGTGTGCCATTCGACTCTGTTAAGCCTTTTTGATTTAACCCTACCCGGGGTCAAACAAGCCATTTGACTCCTTTACATCGAACCAGTTAGCAGAATGGCGGGAGAAAAGAAATGTAATTTGTGATTGATGATGGTTTTTGCTAGGTGCTTTTAGGTTTGTGTGAGTGTATGTGTTCTGTGAGCGTGCCAGTTGAGTTTCAACAATTGCCGCAGAATTATATTTCAACTGGGATGTGCCTCTAGAACACGACACATGTGAGTAAACGTATGGACGACACGTGGATGAGGGCAGGTGGAGCGCATGGTAGCTGTTTAGGTAGCAAGCGCAGGTTTGATTCCGCGGGTGAAGATGTATTAGACGATGTGGGATTCGAGTGCATGACATTTTCCCACCAACCGTAAGCGATCGATGTTTATTTACATCGGAAATAATCCGAACACCCTTGTTTCTACTGTCGAAGGAAGAGAATCAGGAATCCTGGGGGCCGCGACGTCGGGAGAGCTTCACTCATGTTACAACAACGAAGCAACAGCAACGCAGCAGAGATGAGTAAAGGTAGGGAGATCAGTCCCAGTGTGGGCACTGGAGAGGACATAGACTCCGGGTTTATGAAAGCGAGGTATTGGCTCAAAAAGTGGAGCGGCGGGCACTGGCTCGACATGGAGCTTACAGGTTCTGGCTCGGGTGTGGAGCTGCTGACACTGGCTCGGCTAGGAGCAGTCATGTACTAGCTGAGGTGCGGAGCTGTCGACACTGGCTCGGTTAGGAGCAGGCAGGTATTGGCTCAGGTGTGGGGTCCATTCCGTTGGACGGGTAGGAACCGAGCGGTAAGGCAGACAACAATCCGACGACGGTGTTGAGACTAGCAGCCGATGAAGATGGGAGTGAATTCCCTGACTAGACATCATTGATACATGCGGTGAAAGACTTTATATTGGGCATTGAGAGCACGATTACAAGTTGTGCGCAAGTCACAGGATACTTCCGTTATTGATGTCGATCCCCGGGTCATTGCGTTGTTACGCGGGTATTTTCGCCTTTGTACATAATGTCCACTGGAGGGGTTGTGATTTAGCAGGACGCCATTTGAGAGATGACTGCGCAACATTCCCTTGGCGTGTACTTGCCGATCACCGAACCGAGAACGACTCCTGCATCGGAGAGCTTGAATGCCCGCCATCCGACGTTGGAGTGCGCTTGCAAGTTCCTTGATGATTGTCTGCTAGGTGTTGTTAAGTGTTGTCAGAAATTCCGTATGTTCGGAAGTTCTGCCTATTTTTTCGGGGACCCGGGTGGAGCAGTCGGAAACTGCTGTGACTGGAATAGTTGAGCGTCGTCGAGACTGGGACAGTCGGGTACCGTGGGCACCGTTGTGGCTGGAGTAGTTGGGTACCGTTGGTACCGCTGACTAGGGCGGTCTGACGCCGTTGAGACTAGAGTAACCGAGCGCTGTTAAGACCGGAGTAGTTGGGTGCCGTGGGCACCGTTTTGACTGGAGTAGTCGGGTGCTGTTGGCATCGCTGACTAGGGCGGTCTGGCGCCGTTGAGACTAGAGCAGCCGAGCACTGTTAAGACCGGAGTAGTTGGGTACCGCGGACACCGTTGTGACTGGAGTAGTCGGGTGCGTGACTGGAGTAGTCGGGTGTCGTGGGCACTGGTGTGACTGGAGTGGTCGGGCGCCATTTAGACTGGAGCAGCCAAGCGCCGTTAAGACCAGGGCAGTCGGGTGCCGTGGGCACTGTTGTGACTAGAGTAGTTGAGTGCCGTGGGCACCGTTGTGACTGAAGTAGTTAGGTGTCGTGGACATTGCTGTGACTGGAGCGGCCGGGCGCCGTTGAGATTGTAGTTGAGGGTCGCTAAGATAAGGGTAGTCGGTTGTCGTGAACACCGTTGTGGCTTGAGTAGTTGGGTGCCGTGGGCAACGTTGTGACTGGAGTAGTTGGATGTCGTGATCACCGCTGTGACTGGAGCGGCCGAGCGCCGTTGAGACTGGAGTAGCCGGGCGCTGTTAAGACCAAGGTAGTCGGGTGCCATGGGCATCGTTGTGACTAGAGTAGTTGGGTGCCGTGGGCACCGTTGTGATTGGAGAAGCCGGGCGCCGTAGAGACTGGAGCAACCGGGCATCGTTAAGATCGGAAGATCGACAGGAGCCATTGTGACTGGGATAGTCAGGCGCCATCTGAGGGTTATTTGACGAAGATGAACTCAGCCGACGTGACAACCATCGGACAGTTGTTAGGGCTTGAATGCGGTCTTCGACAGTGGCGCGTTTTCAGATGAATGCGATCGTCTATGTGACCGTGTCCTGGTCATGGCCTCTAGGTGGGGAGCGTTCTGACCACAGCTTCTGAGTAAGGCACATTCTTCGAGATAGAAGATTAAGATCCCATGTGTTCGATGGAGCGTGTAGCCCTTGAGCATACACTGTATATTCTCATAAGATGAGACTTGTGACTTGTCTAAGTGTCGTTTAGAGGGGTGCCATCATGACGTATCCTCGGCATATCAAAGACTAAAGCCAAAGCGAGCCGAATCGCCTTCCTCGCGGAGACCGCCTTGGACCCATTAGGGGTTCTCCCTAGGTATGCACGCTGTTGCAGCTGTTTTTTTAGCCCTCTAGGGGGGTATTTGTAGGCCCAAAACTGGCCAAAAGAGGGGGTACCTAGTTCGGTTAGTGCACTCAAAGGAGGCACCTGGTCTGGTTGGTGTGCTCAAGGGAGGCACCTGGTCCAGTTGGGGGGCTGGCAGGGGTCACTTGGTCCGGTAGGCACGGTGGGAGGACCCCCTTGTCCAGCTGGTGCATGGGTTGAGTGGGCGCACAAGCAAGGGCCACCTGGTCTGGTGGAGGCGTTGGGAGGACCCAACTGGTCTGGTTGAGTCGCTGGGAGCCCCCTAGTCCGGTTGAGGCGAGGGCAAAGTGGGGTAGCGCTAGGAGCCCAACCGGACTGGGTAGGGTGGCCTAAGAAGGTCACCTGGTCCGGTGGAAGAGATGGCAGGGTGGAGTGACGCTAGAAGCCCAACCGGACTGGGTAGGGTGGCCCAAAGAGGCCACCCAGTCTAGTGGAGGCGCTGGGAGGGGCTACCCAGCCCAGTTGAAGTGCTGGTAGGGACTACCTAGCTCAGTTGAAGCGCTGGTAGGGGCTACTCAGCCCAGGGGAGAATTTTAGCTTGAACGCGTCGCTCCGAGGAGCCGCGTTCTTGAATGCGGCTACGCGATATGCTGCGTTTCCTCTTGATCGCGACTAGTCGGGGGACCGCGATCTTGAACCTTGGCAGGGGGGATACCTAGCCCGGTGGAGGAGCTGGCAAGACCTACTTGGTCCGGTTGGGGGGCCGACAGGGCTTACCTGGTCCGGTTGGTGCATGGGCTGAATGGGCGGCGCCAGGTAGGGCCACCAGGTCCTGTGGCGGCGTTGGGAGGACCCATCTGGTCCAGTGGAGGAGCGGGTTGAGTGGAGTGACTCCAGAAGGGGCTACCCAGCCCAGTGGGAGGGTTGGCCGGAGGGGCCCAGCCCGGTGGAGGAGGGCACGACACTGGTGGACCCTACCTGGTCCAGTGGAGGCACTGGGAGGCGTACCCAGTCCGATAGAGGCGCCGGCAGGGACTACCCAGTCCAGTAGGGGATTTCAGCTTGAACGCGGCCCTAACAGACGACGCGTTCTGAACGCGGCTATACGACAGGCTACGACTGATGGTGATCGTGGCCAATCTGGCGACCGCGTTTAGAATAAGCCCTCCAAGTGGCTCCGGAACCCAAGTTTGACTCGGCTGTTGGAACTAATGGTGTTGGGCTACTTGCAAGGGGCATTTTGGGAGTCATTCCTTGCCTTTTTGTCATGTGGCATGCGACACGGCGAGTGGTCTTGAGTCCAAGGCCAGGATGTTACAGGATTTTCGACGCGGCCAAGTGTTCGGGGGTGGTCCCTGCTCCTTTAGAGGGTGCCATGGGACATGGCTAGTTGTCCCGAGTCCCGGGTTGGGTTCGGTTCTCGAGGGACGGTCGGCGTGGTGCTGTTCATTTGGGAGTAATTCCCGTTTGCTATGTTGTGCCATTTGTCGTGGCAAAATGTTCTGGTTTGCGAACTTGGCTTGGCCGGCAGAGAGTCCTCGGCATCATGCTGTCTTCCAATGTTTATGGAGTAATTCTCTTTGCTTAAGTCTCGATTAGCTCGAGAAAATAAGTGGGTGCAACAGCCCCTTAACCCTGTTTGAGGCTGAACAAGCTAACCCGTGTACCAAACTCGGTTTGGCCGAACAACTCACCCTAACCCGGTGGTATTCGGTTATCAAAGTTGGCCTGAAAAAAAAATGCTAAAGCGACTGGAACTGCTCATATGCATTCAGCTTCCATAGGCAAAATAATTATTTGGCATCCCTGACTTCCGAGCAAACTGCAACCAATTTACTTTTCTCTGGTTATTTACAGTATTTCTGCACAAAAGATTATATCTCATTTGCTTCTTGTGAGTATTACTTTTATAAAAGAAAAATCACAAGCCCATATGTTGGACGTGAAAAATGCATGTAGCAATTTATATCAGAGCCAAAATGCAACATTAAGGAGAATTACAATGTTTGACAAATGGGGATGTCCTCACTCATAGTTAAACATATCGTAAAGCGAAGTTGCAAAAAGTCGATTCAATTTAGTAATGTTAAAGCTGGTAACATAAGAACTACCTTGTAAGAGGAAATGCTGCTTGGTAAGGGCCTGTGAAGTAAACAAGCAGATAGGGAAATTAGTAATGAAATGATGCTTTCGGAATTCTTGACATGCAACAAAAAGTTTTTTTTTTTTAAAAAGAACAAAGTAACAATCAAGAACTCGGGAAGATAAAAAGGAAGACCGTGTCAACACGTAAACCAGCAACTAATACCAGCAAAAGTTTTAACATTCATAAGACAGAAGCAATCAGAATCCTCTAGAACCAAACAGAGGTTACTGGAAGTCTAATAGCTGCTTAATTCACCAAATGTAAACAAGAAAAGGAAGTCATTTTGTACAAATCAAGGAAATGGGGGAAAAAGTCCAAGTTCGACCGAGTTATCTTCATGTTAACTCGCAGTGTTAAATAATAGAAAATGATCTGCACAGAGTTGCATTGAAATGAGAAGTTCCACACTATAAATCACTCTTCTTGAAGGGAGAAAACATTGAATCAACACATAGGGAAAGTGAAATTTCGCAAAAAGCACGAAAAAGATAACTCACGGGAAATCTATCTCGAGGCGGGTCTTGCCGTCATCCAGGGCGTAGACGAGGGACCTGGCCGCGTCCGAGACAAGCACGTCGTAGGTCCTGGGCTTGTAGACGGGAACCCCGGCTCTGGGATCGAATTCAGAGGTTCCGTTCCCCGCCATGGCACGGATCGAGAGGGGCGCATGGATGGCCACAGAGCCCGAGTAAGGCACCGCGCCGATCTCAGGAGGCAAACGGACAGAAGAAAGCGAGCGCCGCAGGAGGAGGAGGGAGCGGAAACGAGACGAAGGTAATGTGGGAGGGGTCGAGGTGGAGCAGGAGAAGGCCATTCCTCGCTGCAGGAGCACAGAAGAAGAGCAGGAGGAGGAGAGCTCACGGCAGCGAGGAAGTGTGGATAATGGATTCCAGTACTGGCCGTTGGAAATTTTCGCATTTTGGAGGCTCGGAGCAATATATTTGGCGTAAGGCCAGTTCAACAGCGCCCGGTGGCGCTGTGCGCCCGATCTATCGTGCATGGGATTCTCGCTAATATGTCCCTAGATTACAATCTAACCTAATTGTTTATTAGTCTCTTTATTCTTAATACGTGAATATAAGTCCCTGTAATCTTTGAACCCTTAAAACAAACTCATGTGGTTAACCACTGTCACAAAAAGACATTTTGAAGGTGGCATAGCACATGAAATGTCTAAAATGCCCTTTCTCAAAGCGGGCCCCCTACTCACTCTCTCTCCCCTAGGCGCTCAGGTTGGCCCAAGAAGGCACCCCGACAGTGGCACATGTGGCGGTGCTACCCTTACCTGTCGGAAACCCCCTCCCCCATTGCCCACCTACTACCCTCGCCGATCGAAACCCCCCTCCCCTCCCCCACATGCTACCTTGCCAGTAGGACCCCTCTCCCCTCACCTGCTACCCAAGTCGGATGGACTGCCCTCCCCTCTGCAAACCCCTCCTCACCTGCTACCCCCGTTGGCAGAACCCCCCTCCCCTCTGCAACCCGCCGGAGCCTCTCCCCCACCACCTACAAAAGAAATCTCACATTAGCCATGAATATTTCGATGACAAAAGATTGTCTGAAATGACATAAAACAAGATGAACAAAGCTTTTGCGATATTACATTTATGTTCGCATTATTACGGTAGTACACATATTTCCACTCGTAGCGATCTACAAGATGAACAAAGCTTTTGCGCTCAGTAAATGGCTGACTCAGAGAGGGGTGAATAGATATTTAAAAATTAATCGTGATAAAACAATGCTTATAGATCGGTACGAGTGGAAATATGTGTACTGCAGTAATAATGCGAACATAAATGTAAATGCTGAAGCAATCACACAAATGGACATAAATATTTTATACTGGTTTGGCCCTGACCTCCAGTCAATCTTATGGCCAGTCTCCATCAACTACTGGGATTTCCATTATCTCCCCAACCGGGAATAATTATCCTTGGCTATTTTTGATCATGTGTTCAGTCACACCACACGCACTCTCTTATACTAGAGCCTCAGCTATTTTTGATCAGGTGTTTAGTCACACCACGGGTGCTCTCTCACTAGAGTCCCAACTTATTTTCAGATACAACCAAACCTACAAGATATCAACCTCCTGTTGGTCACCCTACATGATATAGACCTCCTACCGGTCCTCTTGCCGGCAGGCAAGAGCTTCTCTCCCTAAGGAGAAGATCACCACTTTTACAAGTGGGATTTACACAGAGATTACCTCTTGATAGGTAGATTTGTGTATAGTTATTATAACAAGTTCAAGATGAAAAATAAGAGTGAAATCAATCGATCTAGAATAGGAAAGAAAAAGCCTTCTAGAGATAAAATCAAAGAATCGTAGAAGGTTTTGAGAAGAAGTTAAGAAGATTTAGTAGGAAGTCACAGTTGCTTCTTCTTCTTCTTCTCTTGACCACGCAGCAGCTATATGGTTGAGAAAGGATTGAGCTCTTGTTTCTCCCAATGCTTGCAATGAAGGCTTGTGCTGGAGATTGGGTTGCTAGATTGCTCGCTAGGTTCAGTTCGTATAATCTTGGCACACAGCTTCGCTTGGCTCAGCTCGTATGTGTGCGTGCGTGTTTGCTCAATCAACTCTGCTATCCCACTTTATTTTCACTCAACTGCTGCACATATATATATAGCTCTTGTTTGAATGCTGGTTCCGTTAGATACAACTTGGTGATCGTTTAGACTCATCATGATATTCGTTGGACTCAGCCAGGTACATGTTAGACTCATCCTTGTAATCGTTAGAGAGACTTCGTGTTTTTTCCTATAGCTTGTAGCTATCTATCAGAGAGGTTTTTCTGTGTTCGCGAAAAATGACATTCTTTCTTCGAAAGTAGCAGATCCTATATGATAGCTATTTTGACTTCGTGTATTTTTGAGGGAAAGATCTCCCTTTCGGCGCTTACTTTGCAGCAGAGTCCTTTTTGGAGGTTTCTTCTTTTTTCCTATGAGCGACAGATTGCAGAAGGTATTTGTTTATCTTATAAAGGATAAAATCAAAGAATACTGCATTAAAATACTCCATTCTTTCTATAGAGACTAAAACGTGTTTGTATTATTGTGTTGTGTTGCTTTCCTTTCACTCTGTTTCTCCTAAAATAGAGTATAAACACTGACCTTTCCAGGTCATCAGTCAAGTGGAATTCATAGAAAAAGAAACATAGCTTTCGTGTTCGTTCATACGCTGCATGTGTAGTATTTAATGTCTACAGAGCTGCATTTATTGCTTTTGAAATTTGAATTTTGTTATGATAGTCGCTTGATCATTGTCTTAGTCGATTAAGAAGTGTAACTTAATTTATACTATCGACTAAGTCATTTTGACATAGGTGATGTACTGCAGCTATCACAAATATAAGGATATAGCTTTAAACTGTAAGAATAGTCAGATATCTGATGTCTTGTGTGACTATGTTATTGACTAAGTGAAGATAGGCGATTTTTTGAAAGTTGAGATAGATGATTATCTCATAGGCGTTTAAACAATAAGATAGTTGATTATATAGGCGATCCTTTAAAAGATGAGATATGCAATGTTATGATAGGTGAAGCAGACAATGTTGCTTATGATAGTTGAAGGAAGCTAGCACCTATGTCATTGTGCACCTATGTTCTTTAAGTGCGCCTATGTTAACTTCCAGCACCTATGTTATTTTAAGTGCGCCTATGTGACCTCTACGTATGTTAACTTCAAGTGCGCCTATGTTAACTGTGCTTATGTTAACTTCGAGTGCGCCTATGTTGAGATAGTTGCGCCTATGTTAACTGTTTGTGCACCTATGTTAACTTTAAGTGCACCTATGTTAACTTTTAGTTATGCGGCTAAGTGAACTTAGCTAGATTTCATACGTCTATGTTGAGATAGCCGCAAGTTCTTGCAGCTAAGTAAACTTTGGCTTTTAGTCCAGTGCCTATGTGACTTTAGTTTCTAGTTCAGTGCTTATATGAACTTATAGTGCACCTATATGAGTGCGCTTATGTTATTTTTAGCTACTGTTCCAACGGTTAAGTGATTGCAACTATGTTCTTCTGTGCCTTAGTCATAGAGCCTTTAAGTTACAACGCCTATGTAAGTTTAGTTGCGCCTAAGTTGAGATAGCTGCAAGCATGCTGCGACTATGTGAGTTTAACTGTGCCTATGTAAACTTCGCCTAAGTTCTTGTGACTAACTTATCATAGTTGGAAGTTCATCGACTAAGTCAACTTAGCTTCATTTATGCTATGCCTATGTGAGATTTAATCGATCTTTGTGCCTATTTGACTTAGTTCTGAATTGTTGCGCCTATGTAATGCTTAAGGTTTTTTGCAAATAAGTAATGCTCAGGATTTTTTGCAAATAAACTACTGTTAAACATCTATTGCTAATATAGCATCCCTAGATTTGCATTAGCAAATATATCCCTGGTTCACCAAAATAGTGCAAAAGATCATCGTCGTAATCTCTCGCTATCCGCCGTGAATCTAACTCTAGTTGAGTCTAATTATACTTGACAAAAGACAATAATACCCGTGGTTTGAAAAAATAAGACCGGGCTCTCTCATCTCCCTCTCACCTCTAACTTCGACAAGAGAGAGGTGACAGAGAGGAGAGGTCGCAGGGTTTTTACCCCTCCCCTCCCTCATCCATGACCCATTTCTTAGCTCCACTTCCTACCTCAACTTCTATTGTTGTTCCTACTGCTACTGTTGCTGCTCTTGCTAGTGTCGGAGGGGAAGCCTAGAGAGCAAAAAGAGGAGCTGGGAGGTGAGATTGCAGTACGTCGACGGCGGGGGTTTGGAGAGCAAGAAGAAGAACGACTAGGGGGTGTTATCAAGGAGACACTAAGTGGGGGAGGGAGCATCATCGTGAGGGGGTGGGGGTGGGTTCCCATGGAGACGGCCAAGGGGAGGGGCCTCACTGTGAGGGTTTGGAGCCTAGATCTTTGTGGGAGGTGCATTGAGAGTAGTATATTTGTTCAGGATTGGAGAGGATCTACGGGGTTTAATGGCGGCACGGAGTTGATAGATCGCCAGAGGTGTGGTCGTTTGAGACCATCAATTGGGGTGTTTGAAGGCTGGAGTCTGAGGTTTGGATGAGAGTGATGATTCCTGAGAAGAACGAGCGATAATAGTCCGCCTCCCTGGAGAGGACGGATCCTTGTGGCAGACGTTTAATGGCTGC
Organism: Amorphophallus konjac; assembly: GCA_022559845.1. Lineage (NCBI taxonomy): Eukaryota > Viridiplantae > Streptophyta > Magnoliopsida > Alismatales > Araceae > Amorphophallus > Amorphophallus konjac. The sequence continues at coordinate 154,082 of JAHNEJ010002565.1, forward strand.
GAAGACGAAGAAGGAGATGATGGAGGAGGCAAGATCCCCTGAGGGCCGTGTGTCTCCCTTCCCTGACGAAGTCCTAGAGTATGTCCTTGCATTCGTGAAGTTTGAGCGGCCTCCGGTGCATCCAATGGGAGCGGTAGTAGGGGAGACGTGAGATTCGAGTGGCGGTTGGAGGTGGTCTTTGGTGACTGTTGGAGACGGTTCGAGGGAGGCAGATCAACAACCATAGAGAGAGAGAGAGAGAGAGAGAGAGAGAGAGAGAGAGAGAGAGAGAGAGAGAGAGAGAGAGAGAGAGGAAAGTTACTCTGTGTGGGAGCGACTTCAAATGAAAGTCGTTTCCACACATAGCGACTTTCATTTTAAAAATGAAAAAAAATAAAAAATTGAACTCTCTCTATCACACCTCTCTGCTCTCCCCCCTCTCTCTCAGACCCACTCTGACCATCTCTCTAACCTCTCTGCTCTCTCTCCCTCTCTCTCTCTCAGACCCCCACCCCACCCGATAGACTCACCCCCCACTCAGGTCATCTCTCTCTCTCACCTCTCTACTCTCCCCCCCTCTCTCACCTCTCTACTCTCTCTCCCCCTCTCTCTCTCTCTCTCAGACCCCCACCCTCTCTCTCACCTCTCTGCTCTCTCACCCTCTCTCACCCCCACCGCACTCGGCGGACCCCCACCCCGGCCATCTCTCTCTCTCTTACCTCTATGCTCGGTCTCATCTCTCTTCTCTCTCTCTTAGACCCCCACCCACCGGCATCTCTCTCTCACCTCTCTGCTCTCCCTTAGACCCGCTCTTTCTCTCTGAGACCCCACTAGGGCCATATCTCTCTCTCTCACCTCTCTATCTCACAGTCTCTCCCTCACATTCCCCTCTCTCTCTACAACTCATCTCTCTTTTGATGTGGGAAATTTGAGATTCATGATGGATATTTTAGTCTTTCAATTATCAAATAGAGGGAATATTCGAATCTTTATAGAATATTTGTCGGTCCGTGGACAGAAGTTAACTACAATGGTATTTTTGCACTATTTTGACGAAATCAAGGATATATTTCCTAATGCAAGATCAGAGATGATCTGTTTGCAAATAGGCATTTAATAGTGATTTATTTATTAAAAACCCTAATACTTAGCTAAGATCTTCCGTGCCTATATGGACTTAGTCTCTAGTTCCAGCGCCTAACTGAGGATAGCTTTATTCCTTTGCGCTATATTACACTTAGATGATTTTCATGCTGCTTCTACTTTTCAGAGGGCTTTATATATGAAGGCTTTTGGTATCATCACAGTTTTGTTGTCATCATCACAAAAATTAGAGTTTTATTATAACTGATCACAATTGATCCAAAGTTTTATTATCATCAAAACTAATGTAATTAAGTTCATATTTGGATTTTACCCTAAATATACTCAATCGGTTCTTCCTGACGATTCCCAAGGGTGACTATGGCATGATCCCTAGATTCTGCATCCAAGTTAAGCACCGAGATCCACAGGCAGAGTCCCTCCGCAGGAGGAATCTGAGCATAAAAAACAGAAGAAGAGGCTGGTGTCATTGTCTCCTTCCCACATAATGGTTGGATCCAACCCATGACCCAGATAATTCCCATTTGAAGTTGGGATCCGCAGCCACTGGGCACCCTTGTAACAATGTTCACAAAAGCATCCCCCTCCCCCTGCTGTCAGATGCCCCCCCTCTGCAACCCACTTCTCCCATGGCCAGACGCCCCACCTTCTACAACCCCCTCCCCCTAGGCGGACGCCCTCTGCTCTCTCTCTCTCTCTCTCTCTCTCTCTCTCTCTCTCTCTCTCTCTCTCTCTCTCTCTAACTAGAGATATTTTAGTCATTTGGTCTTGAGTCAAATTAACCAAAGTTTGGTTACCTTTTGTTGAACGAAACAGATGACATGGACTTTATAATATATATATATATATATATATATATATATATATATATATATATTATCTGGTAACAAAACCCGTACCTTGTTTCTCTCCCCTTCTTATTTATTACTTTTGCCAACTATATGGTTCTGTTTGATCGGAGAATAGGTTAAGGGGGATATCATAACCCGGGTTAAGGTGTACCAAAAAATAAACAATATTACTTTGATTGTATCCGGGTTAGCTTATTCCACCCTTTTACTAGAATATACTTAACCCACCTTTTGGCCCTTAACCCACCTTTTTGTCGGAATACCTTATTTCTGTAACCAAATCAATTAGCGTGAATAAGGATGGGGTACCCCACCTTATTCTTCAATCAAAGAGGGCTAAAGAATAAGTATGAGTTTACTTAAATAACCATAGTCTTTATCACTGTAGTATTTTACCTTTACTACTGTAGAGATGAGAAAATGGTCCTTAGACCTATTCTCATACTTTCAAGATTTATTTTGTTGGGAAGGACGTCCAGCCACCCATGGAAGCCTGCAAGCACTAGAAAGATGATGTCATAAGGAGCCATGGACATTACCCCAAGGAACAACCTTTCGATGGTTAAGTCATGATCATACTGAGGGGAAGAAAGAGTAAAGTGAACAAGCCTAGGTGTGGGAGCTGGGTCCTCGGATGTGCTCGCCGCGTCTGGCAAATGCTCAGAGGATGCTCACTGGGCAGAAGGAGTGCTCGAAGAGTCATGTAGATGTGGTGGAATGATGGAACTAGCTTCCCTGAATGAGCTTTGGCTTTCGTCTTCATATCTCTCTCCTTTCTCTCTGCATGTGTCTAAGTACGTCCTTCTCTGTGTGTCCCCGTTGTCATCTGATCAAAGGCCTATTTATATAGGTCGCCCTGGTGCTGGAGGTCCGTTCCCTAACGGGGAAAGGCTTAGGTCATGGGGTAACACCTCATTGATCATGGGGGGGAGTTTTCTGTTGTGCTCCTGCTTAAGCGGGAAGTGCGACCTCAGGGCGAGGATCTTGACATCGTGAGTGTGACCTCATCCCTACCGGAGAAGAGGCCTATAATGGCGAGAGCAACGTTCGGTCGCTGGAGAGTCGTCTGGCACCCTGGATGCCAGTGTCGATGCCTCTTGTGGGGTGGCGAATGCCTCTATTGGGCCATCAAGTTTTGAGCTGCAGGCTATCGGGTAGCCTGCTTTGATCCTAAACTGGGCCGGACTGTAGCGGGCTCGATGCTGGTGGGCCGCGATAGGCCTCGCGACTTTTACCCTTCTCAACTATGCTATATAAAATTATTCCCATCAATAACATATATATCCAATTACATTAAGTCGCCACCACCTAAATAAAACAAGGGGTTAATTTTATTATGTATAATAATATCGATAAATGTAGTTTTGTAATTTATAAAAAAATTTTAATTCCAATATCAAGTATAAATTCCAAAGTTAAAAGATAAGATCAAGAGCTATTTTGCACCACGTTAGTTATTTCCCAGAAGTCACCAAAAAAATCACCTATTAACATATACTAAATACGCTTGCACACTTAATGGCAAACCTATAATTTTACTGGTAACTTAATTTCGTATTTGTCATTTTTGACCTAGTATATGTCATAATTAACAAAAGTGATTAGCACGAGATTAATAGATAATTAGATTATATTTCTAATGAACTTAATATAGACTCATTCGGATGATTTTTACATGTAATTAACTTTAATAAGGGTAATTTTATAATTCACATACGTCTTTAATCTTGTTTTGATAGTTAATTATAATATATATTTTATTATTTATCCTTTCTATTGTCTATTTCTTCAATTTATCATCAATATATCGTCTATCTATCCAATGTATCATTTATCTCTTTACTATATATTTTATATCTCTTATCTATTTAATATACCGTATATCTCTTCAATATATTGTTTATCTCTCCAATATATCATATAGACTCATTCGGATGATTTTTACATGTAATTAACTTTAATAAGGGTAATTTTATAATTCACATACGTCTTTAATCTTGTTTTGATAGTTAATTATAATATATATTTTATTATTTATCCTTTCTATTGTCTATTTCTTCAATTTATCATCAATATATCGTCTATCTATCCAATGTATCATTTATCTCTTTACTATATATTTTATATCTCTTATCTATTTAATATACCGTATATCTCTTCAATATATTGTTTATCTCTCCAATATATCATATATTTTATCAAAATATCATGTATCTTTTCAATGTATCATCTATTAGCTATTTGAGACGATAACTTCGTCTAACTGTTTCTCCACTTAGATGATACTTCATCTAACTTCTTCGCCACTTACATGATACTTTATCTAACTCTTTTCCCACTTAGACAATGTTTCGTCTAACTATCCAATTTAGATAATATTTTATTTATTTTTTGTTTCATCTATTTAAAGTCAAAAATTAACATCCAATGCTACATTTCGTTATGCGACATTTTTAACCCATTAAATGTTAGAATCTAAAAAAGGTGCTCGACATGAAAGTTGTAGATAATTGACATATCTTTCCAATGAGCCTAATTTCATCTCATTTGGACATTCTATGTTATAAATAATGGGCTACTCATTTAAACTTATAAATTAGGCTTAATGGGCTCAAATCTAGTAAAATGGGCTGACTTATTAGATTTTTATCATAAAAAATCTAATTATTCTTGGAATTCCTAAAATCGAGATGTTACACCCAAAGGTTGCACCTGAGTGGCATCACGACGGACTCTATGCCACTGTTGTTGAAGCTTTGGTATCGGTGGTTGAGGAGTAGAATCTCATTTACCGTCCACAATAGCAAGTGTTGCAACTTGTAGGTCTTGGCGGTGAAGTTTTCGACACTCTAGCTCAAGATGGCCGATCTTGTGACAAGAGGAGTAGAAGGACGACAAGTCCAGATAGGAGATCGGTTGCCAAAATCGTCCCCTAGAGATGCCAAGTCAAATTTGAGTAAGAGAAGGTCTAGCTCGACACAAACCTTGGCTGGTGTTATATTCATCAGATTTTTGGTATTTGAGTTGACCTTTGGAGCAACACCCAGATTGCCGGCTATCGAATGGATGAATGGCGTGTTGTTGATATAGATTTGCAGGTTGAGGAGGGTAAAACTGTAAGGTTCCATAAAGCACTGTTCGGGCAACGCAGCGGATAACAAAAATTCATTTACCTGAACCCGGCTTGATGGAATCCTAGATCCATGCTCTAATCGATACATTAAAATACCCTAACCCCTAACTACGGGTTGCAGATTTCACCTTGCGCGGAATGACGTTGTCCACACTGCTCGATGCAGAATTTCACGAACACCAAGTCGCACAGAAGTACGGCCTCTAGAACAGATCCACACGGATCCTCGCGCAGCGACGGTATCCCCCGATCACGATCTTCCCTTTACTTCCCTTTCTAGAGAGAGAAAGCTTCTAGGGAGAGAGAGAGCAAGAGGGAGGAAGGGGGGACAGAAAACCTCTCTTCCCTTTGCTGTTAATGCTTGCTTGAGCGAAGGGGGGAAGAGTTCTCGTAAGTGACAGATATATAGGATTAGGCCCCTTTTGAAAAGAACCCATAAGGACCAAAATCGTATATATATCCTTTTCATTATTTTACATATATATTAAGCCCCTCTTATATGCCTTTCCAAAAGGATTTCAAGGGAATTAATATATATATTTGTACAATAATAATCTGTCACCCAAGAATCCATTGTGTATGATCCTCTAGGCCTATAGTCACGCTAGTTTAAGGCCCATTAACTTCTAATTCCTAATTAGAAGTAAATTAAACTTAGTATTCACTTCTACTAGAGTTGAATAATAGTTTAATTTATTCCGAACCTTTGATCACGTTGGGTCAAACAAATCCGCGTGATCTTAGAGGATGCCGGGTTTAAACCCGCATGTCTGGTACCTGTAAGTCTACAGTTGAAGTATTGCTATAATCCCTCGCTCCTTCTATGAGTCTGGTTCGATCGAGTGTATGGTTTCTGTCAAATCCCATGATCGTGCCATTTGACCATGACCTCCTTTAAAGTGTATGACGTCCGTTCTAAATGAACTCACACGACCCTGGTCAGTGATTTAATGGAGCGTCAGTGTCATGACTCATTAACTGTCTGATATATACCCGACAGTGAGCGATCCCCTCTTGACCATTGATGATTTTCACACGTATCCTGAAATGGTTAATGACTCGGCAATTCGTGACTTATGGTTAAAGAAATTAGCCAAGTAATTAAACTATCCCAGTCCTTGTGTAAGATCCGATCAACGTCTCGGGTCAAAGGACCAACGATGCTACTAAGACCATTGGATCTTCAGTTGACATTAAGTATAATCAATCATCTGAAGATCTAATAGCGGATCAGTTCAGTGTACATCCTCCAAGGACATACACCTACACATATGTGTTGGTGCCCCGTACTAATGACCATGAGACTGGTCACTCACACATCATGTGTACTAGTTTAATAGGTAATCAAAGTCCCCGAGTGATTACCCTCCAACCAGGAACAGTTTAAGATATGTGTCCATGTAAAGTCAGTCTCATGATTGAGATCCCATCTCGAGTTGACTTTACAACCACATATCCTAGGGACATCGTAAAGTAATATACAATCACATATTTACTCTCAAATAGCACTTTATTAACAAAGAACAAGATCATACATCTATCGGGCCTACCCGACCCAAAATTGGCCTGTAACATACCAATACTAACAATCTCCCACTTGAACTACAGCCAATTGCCCATAACTTTGAGGCACATCTTATCCCGATGGCGCTCAAATACAGTCTGTGTCAAAGGCTTAGTCAATGGATCTGCTATGTTGTCTTCTGACGGTACACGCTCTACCGCCACATCTCCACAATCAACAATCTCCCGAATAAGGTGGAAGCGCCTCAGAATATGCTTCGACCTTTGGTGAGATCTAGGTTCCCTCGCCTGGGCGATCGCCCCATTATTATCATAAAATAATAGGATGGGAGCTGATATCTCGGGAACTACGCCGAGTTCCAAGATGAATTTCTTCATCTAGACGGCTTCCTTAGCAGCTTCAGCTACAACAATATATTCTGCCTCCATCATCGAATCTGCAGTCGTATCTTGTTTGGAACTTCTCCAACTGACTGCCCCTCCATTCAACATGAATACAAATCCAGATATGGATTTGCAGTCATTTGGATCTGACTGGAAACTAGAGTCTGTGTAAGCTCTAAACTGTAGGTCCTTTCCTCCATAAAGTAGAAAAAGATCCTTAGCCCTTCGCAAGTACTTAAGGATGCCCTTTACTACCTTCCAGTGTTCTTCATCTGGATTTGCCTGATATCTACTGACAATGCTCAAAGCATTATCAACATCAGGCCGTGTACATAGCATTGCATACATGATTGATCCTATGGCCGAAGCATAGGGTACCTTATTCATGTGTGCCACCTCCTCAGATGTTTTAGGGCTCATCCCCTTATATAGGCAAATTCCATATCTCATAGGAATGAGACATCTCTTGGAATTTTTCATCCTAAACCTTTTGAGGATAGTATCTATGTACATGGATTGAGATAATCCTATATATCATCCTTTTAGATATATCTCGATATATCCTTATGCCCAGCACATACGATGCTTCTCCCAAATCCTTCATGGAGAAGGTCTTGGACAATCAAGATTTAGTTGATGTCAACATCCCTACATCATTCCCAATAAGTAAGATGTCATCAACATAAAGGACCAAGAATGTTACAGAGCTCCCACTGACATTCTTATAAACACAGGGTTCATCTTCATTCCGAATGAAGTTGAAAGATTTGACAGCTTCATCAAATCTTAAGTTCTAGCTTCGAGATACCTGCTTCAATCCATAAATGGACCTCTGAAGTTTACATGGAAGTGAATCCTTCAGACTGTACCATGTACACCTCTTCTGACAGATTTCCATTCAGAAAAGTTGTCTTCACATCTATTTGTCAAATCTCATAATCCAGGCATGCAGCAATGGCAAGGAGGATTCTGATTGACTTAACCATGGTCACAGGTGAAAATGTCTCGTCATAGTCAATACCTTGTCTTTGACGATACCATTTCGCCACTAATCTGGCCTTGTATGTGTCAATCTGTCCATCTGCACCGATTTTCCTTTTGAAAATCCATTTGCAGCCGATAGGGACTGTCCCTTCGGGTACATCAACCAAGTTTCAAACTTTGTTGGTGTACATGGACTGGATCTTTGAATCTATTACCTCTTACCATTTCTCGGAGTCCGCACTACGGATTGCATCCTGGTAGGATTGAGGATCTTCATCCTCATCGATACATACCTTAGAGGACCTCTCTAAGACATGTCCAACATATCTCTTAGGTTTTCTTGGTAGTCTACCAGATCTCCGTAGTGTCAGTGTTTCACTCTGAATAGGATCAACCGATACAGTCTCATCTAATGAGTTTGTGTCTACGGGTTGTGGTTCTTGGACCTCGTCCAATTCTATTTGGCTCCCACTGTCTTTCTAGAGAAGATATTCTCTTTCTAGAAATACAGCTCTCTTAGCCACTAAGACCCTTTGCTCAGAAGGGTGATAGAAATAATATCCAAATGTCTCATTTGGATATCCCACAAACCTACACTTATCGGTTCTAGACTCAAGTTTATCACTATCGTTCCTTTTCACATGAGCAGGACAACCCCAAATTTTAATGTGATTAAAATTTGGTTTCCTACCCTTCCATATCTCATATGGTATAGAAGGAACATATTTACTTGAGATTCTATTCAGTAAATAGGCTGCAGTCTCTAAGGCATAGTCCCAGAGAGACAAGGTAGTCCTGGCATAGACATCATGGATCGGACCATGTCTAACAAGGTCATATTTCTCCTTTCAAATACACCATTGTGCTGTGGTGTATACGGTGGAGTCCACTAAGAAATAATTCCATTATATTTAAGATAAGAAGTGAATTCATGGCTAATGTATTCACCTCCTCGATCCGATCAAAGAGCCTTAATACTCTTGCCAGTATGTTTCTCTACTTCATTCTTATATTCCTTAAACTTCTCAAAGGCTTGTGATTTATGTCTCATTAAATACACATAGCCATATCTCGAGAAGTCATCAATAAAAGAAATGAAATAGAGGTGACCCCCTTTTGCTTCCATGGACATGGGTCTACACACATCCGAGTGTATGAGCTCGAGAAGGTCAGCAGCCCTCTCACCATGTCCACTAAAGGGTGCCTTGGTCATCTTCCCCATGAGACACGACTCACATGTATCAAATGACTTGTATTCGAATGAATTCAAATACCCATTTGAGTGTAGGTGAGAGATTTTTTTCCCACCTACATGACCAAGCCTGCAATGCCATAGATCTGCAGAATTCACTTCATTAGCATTGGAAACCTGGATAACATTAGAATATGTATCTAATCAATAAAGACCATTGACTAATGAACCATTGGCTATTATCAAACCATTATTCATTATTGAGCACCCAGTGTTATTAAAAGCCAATGTATATCCAACGTTATACAAACCAGAGATTGAAATAATGTTCTTAATAATATTAGGAACATAATAATAGTCATTCAGCTCCAGAATGACTCCTGAAGGTAAACTGAGGCGTGCAGTCCCAACAGCTTTGGCAGAAACTAAAGTTCCATTGCCCATCCTTAGTTCAATCTCCTTTTTGCCCAGCCGCCTTCTATTTGCCAGCACCTGCACAGAGTTGCAGATATGAGATGCACATCCAGTATCCAATATCTATGATGTGGATTCCATATATGACAAATTAAGGTCTATGACAAAAATACCTTCATTTAGAATTGCCTTGCAATTCCTTTTCCAATGCCATGTTTCCCCGCATCGAAAACACTTGTCTTCTTTTTCATTCTTCTTGCCCTTCCCTTTGTCAACTTTGGCGAGTTGCTTACCCATGACCTTCTTCTTTCCCTTCCCTTTGTCACCTTTGGTGGATATCTGGGTGGTCTTCCTTTTCTTATTGACCCGGCCAACAATCATTACAGAAGAAGATGGTTTATCTTTCTGCATGGTCCCTTCAGCACTCTTTAACATGTTGAGTAGCTCCGGGAGAGTTGCATCAATCCTATTCATGTTAAAGTTTATGATGAAGGAAGAAAATGAATCGGGCAATGACTGGAGTATAAGATCAATGCACAGTTCAAGATCCAACTTGAACCCCAGTGCATTGAGTCTCTTAATCCACTCCATCATTTTCAGTACATGAGCCTGTACTGAAGCACCCTCTGACATCCGTGTCCTGAAAAACTTTTTTGAGATGTCATATCTCTCAATCCTACCCTGCTCCCCGAAGAGCTGACGTAGATTAAGAAGTATGCTTCTACAATCAGTCTTTTCGAATTACCTCTACAGCTCGGGAGCCATAGAGGCCAGCATGTAACATTGGGTAAGGGAAGAGTCTTCTGACCATTTGGCATAAGTCATCAACTCGCCCTCGTCGACATCGGGAGCTGGTTCAGAATGAACCGTGTCCAACACGTAGACTATTTTTTCGACGGTGAAGACTATGCGTAGATTACGCAGCCAATCCGAGTAGTTCGATCCAGTCAGTCTGTTGGCATCCAAGATGCCGCGAAGGGGGTTGGACGATGGCATTATAATCTGGATGAGAAATAAAAGACAACTTAGCATATGTTTAAATTCTAACTCAGATGTAGTTTTCTATCTTAGTTAGTTCCACTATTTTTCGATCGAACTATATAACCCTCAGTATATAGAACGGGAGATCAACGAGATCAACCTAGTGAGTCGGAATCCCAACGAGACTGATGTATGACCTTGTGGAAAGCACAACAAGCCATACTTCATCTCAAGGGCAGTCAACAAGCATTTGCATCCAATGCAATATCCGATTTCGGCCCTCGAGAAATCATCCCCTTGTGGAAAGCACAGCAAGGGATACTCTCGGTTAGATCTAACCATCATTATGATATGGCAATGAGTTCATGATCCGACCCTTGTGGAAAGCACAACAAGGTCGGGTTTAATTCCTCACCCCATTGAGGCCTAGCCTTAGGGTTACATCCCGCCTCCAAGCCTATGAACCTTGTGGAAATCACAACAAATCCATAAGTTGAAGACGTTCATTAACCCTATAATGATGGAGGGCCACGACGACTCCTAGAGCCACGTTTACCAGATCTAAAATTAAATCGCGATGGAATTTGATTTTATCTTGATCTCACCCTAGATGGTAATATAAATATATCCAATATATTTACTGTACCTAGTAGTTTGCACAAAATAAATGCATCCAATGCAGAAATTAAATCGCAAGTGATCATGGACTTTATTCCCAATGTAACTAAGACATCCGACCCGCTTCCGAAGCAGCTGGATCGTCCTCGTCGGGTGTGCTCCACACTTTCAAACTTCGACGCCGCATTAATTACAACTTTTACACGGCACGCAGGCCGGCAAAATATAAATTACATGTCAATAAAATTTCAACAGCCCTTAGGGCGAGTACAACTGTAAAGAGAGATAGAAGTACATAAGAATTTTAACAGAGAGAGAAAGGAGGTTCGTAGACCCCAATTAATTACATTAACCAAGTCCATGATCACTTGCCAACCCATTCGTGTAAAATAAATCAAGGGTTATTTCAGAAAATAATCCTTACTTTTGGATTTAAAAATGGGATGTGCAAACAAAAATAGGCTAGCTTTGTTTAATTTTAAAAATCGAAGTTGGATTAACTAAAACTAAACACTTAAGCAAGCCAATACAAGGTAAATTAAGCAACTCACGTAAAGAACCATCATTTATAACAGGGGCATGCATATTTGAATCTAATTCAAATAATTCAGATAATTGAGATAATTATTTAAATTTAAATTTAAATTTAATTATCTAATAATCAAATTTAAAACTAAAATTTAAATATGATAATTATTTAAATTCAAATTAATTATCCAATAATTATATTTGAAAGTAAATTTAAATAATACAATTATCCTCAATTATCATTTTTTAAAATTCAAAATTTGAATTTAACAATTATCTAATAATTAAAAATCTAAATATTTGAATTTTATACAAATAACTTGAATGAAATTCAAATTCTGAATTTACTAATTATCTAATAATTAAAATTTTGAAAATTGAATTTCACAGAATTACCTTCAATTATTAACCTTTTTATCTCAAACTAAAAAGATAATTATCTCACCTCATTAAATTCAAAAGTTAAATAAAATTTAAGTTTTGAATTTTCTTTAATGAGAATAGATAATTAATATTTAAGATAAAAATTTAAATTAATTTATTATGCATATATATATATATCATATATATATACTAGCACAATTAAATTAAATAAAAGCAAATTTTTTATTTAAAAAAATAAACGGTCAACCCTCGGCGACGCCCGCCCCGCGCGCGGGGCCGACGCCAGCGCAGGCGCTGACCCTCCACGTGGGTCGGTGCCCGCGGGCGGGTGCTGACTCGCGTGGAGGCCCGTGTGCGTCGCCCTTGCCCCACAGGGCACAGTGTGCCCAAACGCACCAATATATATTTTTTTTACAAAAAAATTTACTTCAGATGCCCAGCATCCTGGAAGAATAGAAATGCCCAGCACCCTTATCTTCTAATAATAATTGAAGATTTTTGATTACCCCTAAAAACATGGTTCTATACGGCGATAAAACACCGACCGGAGCGCGAACCTAGCTCTGATACCACAGTAAGGTTCCACAAAGCACTGTTCGGGTAGCGCAGTGGATAACAAAAAATTATTTACCCGAACCTGGCTTGATGGAATCCTAGATCCATGCTCTAATCGATGCATTAAAATACCCCAACCCCTAACTACGGGTTGCAGATTTCACCTTGCGCGGAACGACACTGTCCGCACTGCCCAATGCAGAATTTCACGAACATCGAGTCGCATAGAAGTACGGCCTCTAGAACAGATCCACACGGATCGTCGTGCAACGACGGTATCCCCCGACCACGATCTTCCCTTTACTTCCCTTTCTAGAGAGAGAAAGCTTCTAGGGAGAGAGAGAGCAAGAGGGAGGAAGGGGGGACAGAAAACCTTTCTTCCCTTTGCTGTTAATGCTTGCTTAAGCCAGGGGGGGAAGAGTTCTCGTAAGTGGCATATATATAGGATTAGGCCCATTTTGAAAAGAACCCATAGGGACCAAAATCGTATATATATCATTTTCATTATTGTACATATATAATGATTTCAAGGGAATTAATATATACATTTGTACAATAATAATCCGTCACCCAAGAATCCATTGTGTGTGATCCTCTAGCGCCATAGTCACTCTAGTTTAAGGCCCATTAAACTTAGTATTCGCTTCTACTAGAGCCGAATAATAGTTTAATTTATTCTGAACCTTTGATCACGTTGGGTCAAGCAAATCTGCGTGATCCTAAAGGACGCCGGGTTTAAACCAGCATATCTGGTACCTGTAAGTCTACAGTTGCCGCATCGCTATAATCTCTCGCTCCTTCTATGAGTCTGGTTCGATCGAGGGTATGATTTCTGTCAATCCCCATGATCATGCCATTTGACCATGACCTCCTTTAAAGTGTATGGCGTCCGTTCTAAATGACCTCACACGACCCTGGCCAAGAATTTAATGGAGCGTCAGTGTCATGACTCATTAACTGTCTGATATATACCCGACAGTGAGCGATCCCCTCTTGACCATTGATGATCTTCACACGTATCCTGAAATGGTTAATGACTCAGCAATTCGTGACTTATGGTTAAAGTCACTTAGCCAAGTAATTAAACCATCACCCACAGCTTTTTTAAATAAAATTTATTTACCCGAATCCGACTTGATGGAATCCTAGATCCATACTCTAATCGATGCATTAAAATACCCCAACCCCTAACTACGGGTTGCAGATTTCACCTTGCGCGGAACGACGCTGTCCGCACTGCCCGATGTAGAATTTCACGAACACCGAGCCGCACAGAAGTTCGGCCTCTAGAACAGATCCATACGGATCCTCGCCCAGCGACGGTATCCCCCGACCACGATCTTCCCTTTGCTTCCCTTTCTAGAGAGAGAAAGCTTCTAGGGAGAGAGAGAGCAAGAGGGAGGAAGGGGGGACAGAAAACCTCTCTCCCCTTTACTGTTAATGCTTGCTTAAGCCAAGGGGGGAAAGAGTTCTCGTAAGTGACATATATATACGATTAGGCCCCTTTTGAAAAGAACCCATAAGGACCAAAATCGTATATATATCATTTTCATTATTGTACATATATATTAAGCCCCTCTTATTATATGCCTTTCCAAAAGGATTTCAAGGGAATTAATATATACATTTGTACAATAATAATCTGTCACTCAAGAATCCATTGTGTGTGATCCTCTAGTCCCATAGTCACTCTAGTTTAAGGCCCATTAACTTCTAATTCCCAATTAGAAGTAAATTAAACTTAGTATTCGCTTCTACTAGAGCCGAATAATAGTTTAATTTATTCCGAACATTTGATCACGTTGGGTCAAGCAAATCTACGTGATCTTAGAGTACGCCATGTTTAAACCAACATGTCTGGTACCTGTAAGTCTACATTTGCCACATCGCTATAATCCCTCGCTCCTTCTATGAGTCTGGTTCGGTCGAGGGTATGGTTTCTGTCAAACCCCATGACCGTGCCATTTGACCATGACCTCCTTTAAAGTGTATGACGTTCGTTCTAAACGAACTCACACGACCCTGGCCAGGGATTTAATGGAGCGTCAGTGTCATGACTTATTAACTGTCTGATATATACCCGACAGTGAGCGATCCCCTCTTGATCATTGATGATCTTCACACATATCCTGAAATGGTTAATGACTCGGCAATTCGTGACTTATGGTTAAAGTCACTTAGCCAAGTAATTAAATCATCCCAGTTCTCGTGTAAGATCCGATCAATTTCTCAGGTCAAAGGACCAACGATGCTACTGAGATCGTTGGATCTTCAGTTGACATTAGGTATAATCAACCATCTGAAGATCCAATAGCTGATCAGTTCAGTGTACATCCTCCAAGGACATACACCTACACATATGTGTTGGTGCCCCGCACCAATGACCATGAGGCTGGTCACTCACACATCATGTGTACTGGTTTAATAGGTAATCAAAGTCCCCGAGTGCTTACCCTCCAACCAGGAACAGTTTAAGGTATATGTCAATGTAAAGTCAGTCTCATGATCGAGATCCTATCTCGAGTTGACTTTACAACCACATATCCTAGGGACATCGTAAAGTAATATACAATCACATATTTACGCTCAAATACCACTTTATTAACAAAGGACAAGATCATACATCTATCGGGCCTACCCGACCCAAAATTGACCTGTAGCACACTAATACTAACAAAAACCTACCAGGCCCACTGTGGCCCACCAACAATAGGCCCGCGGCGGCACGGCCTAGTGAGGCTCAGAGCAGGCCACCTGATGGCTTACGGCCTAGGCCAGGTGGCCCAAGAGAGGCCCACATAGAATTTGCTAGCCCACGGGAAGCATCGACGCGGGCATCTCGGGCGTCAGGAGACTCTCCAGCAACCGAACATTGCTCCCGCCATTATAGGCCCCTTCCCCGGTAAGGACAAGGTCACGCCCACCGCGCCAAGATCCTTGTCCCGAGGCCGTTCTTCTCGAATAAACAAGTGTACAATAGGAAACTCCCCCACGATCAAGGAGGCGTTTGTGACGACCCGAGATCCGAGTACCGAAAAGGAACCGACACGTCTCGAATCTCGGCCCGCCAACCCACGAGCCCGAAAACTTTGAAGGGTAAAAAGGGATGGTGTGGGAGTACAAGAGAAGCTGAAACAACTGCAGGGATATCACAATAGTCTAAAAATAAAGTGCACAACATAACATAAATAAATAAACTGCTACAAGGTCCAGTGTATCTCATGTCCAAATAAAGTACATTCAACAGAAGGAAAAGTGCAACTACACGGGGCATCCCCCGGTGTACAACTACACGGTGCATCCCCCGGCTCTGGCAGACTAGCGACTAACCCTGGCGAGAAGAACCACGCTGAAACTCAGCCGCACCTCTCGACGACCCCGCCTCACCAGAAAAGCAGGGGTGAGCCTCATTTCATAGGCCCAGTAGGGATCCCTCGAACCCCCACCGCACAACGAGGAAAATGGCAGTAAGGCGCGAAAACCGCTGAAGGTAACACTACCTAACAGGAGTATGGTAGAACCAACAAGCTGGAATAAATAAACGGAAAAGCTATCTAACCAATCATACCGTACAACCAAACCTTGGTCCGTAAAAACTCAAGTCCATACCTGCCAGTAGACAGGAGCATCACCCACTAGAAGAACGACCGGATGCGTCCCCTGACGTCTTACACCGCGTCACAAGTGTCTAGCTACAACGTCCCGGACGCGAGACTCAGACACACACAATAACTAGTAGTACCACAAAATAAGGACTAGCTGAGGTCGCGCTCGTCAGCGCGGGTCCGAAGCCCTCAGCCCTGTGTGCACACTCAGACCATCCGCCTACGCCCTAGGCCTATCCTCTAGCTAGTAATTCCCCCTAAGCCCGGACTTGGCTGTACATGGGGGCCCTACGGTAACCAGCCTACTCACCGTCTCTCTCAGGTAAGCCGCTCCACCACTCCCGGGTGGGTCAGCACCGCGTGCCGTAAGAAGGCTACGACTAGTGGACGTGTCACCGGAGGTGAGACTCGACTCACGGAAACCACCGACCACACACTGACACAGACTCTCGGTAACCAAAACAGTGAGTACAGATGCCGGGGACACGTACGAGGTCCGATCGTCCCTCACGTCACGCGGCATCCCTACCGAGGTAACTGATCCTCCAGGGACCCCTGGGCGCCCCTGTGGCTCACACTGGGTGCCCATGGCAACCCTCGGGCCACATGCCGCAACAGGGCCCAAAGCTCACTCGACCGGAGACTAGACTGCTCAAAAGAAGCACGACTCGGGGAGGGGATGAACGCGCTAGGGCCCCTGGGCGTGACACTGTAGCGCTCAGGTCCCCTAGCACGACGATCTGAAGAACGCGCTATCAGAGGATAGCGCGTTCTCCAAGAAGGCGCTAGCAGAGGCTAGCACGTTCTTCAAGAACGCGCTAGCAGTGGCTAGCGCGTTCTCCAAGAACACGCTACCCGACCCTGGTGTGACAAAAATTGGTAAACTGTTCATCTTATTCGATGAACGCGCTCGAACGACACAGCGCGTTCAACAAGAACGCGCCCTTGGATCATAGCGCGACAGTGGGCCGAGCCCGGTTAGCGCAGTTCGCTCGGGAAGCTCGATCCCACGCCCCATTCACCCCCTGGCGAAGGGGAAACAAAAGGGGGAACCTCCCCCAACCTTCCTAGCATGCATCTAAACCCTTAGATCGGTCAAAAACTCCAAGAATCAACGAATCCGGCGCTCAAACCCTTGGCATGGAAATTCCCTTCCCGGCACGAAATAACCCGCTCTCGGCCTCCCCTCGGCCTACAAAATGCGGGGAATGCTGTAAAGAGGGCAAGGATCCGTCCCCCTACGTCAAAGAAGCTTGAAATCCGCCGGGAAGCCGCCGATCTTCAAATCTAGCTCGAACACAAACTCCACCCACGCGCCACGAAAAGGGCACCGCCACGATCCACTCATCGCCACCGCGCCGCCGCCTTGGTCCGCCACCCGTCACCGGAGGAGGAGGGGGCGTCGCGAGCTCGAACGGGGAGAGGGGGGTTGCAACGGTCGGCCGTGGCTCACGGGGTAACAGAAAGAAGAAGAAAGAAAAAGAAAAGGAAAAAGGGTTATATATAGAAAATCTGGAAAATTAAAAAAATCTAAAAAAATAGAAAAATATATTTTCTCGATCCTCGGAACGCGCTGATCACAACGGTACCACCCGCAGGTAAGTGGACGACCCGATTCACCCGCTACGGGGTTCCGTAGGTTCTCCCGAAACACACACGCGGGAATCAAAAAACACGCGAAACACGTCCCGCGGCCTCCGAAACTTACCCGAATCACACGGATCCGAGCACGGAAGATGTCCAGAAAATAATTCCGGGCATAAAAGGAAACAAATCCTCTGGAAAAATAGATCCGAGACCCGAGAAGAAGGATCCGAAGGGTCCAGGATATTATAGCATTACTCTATGACCTACACCCTTCCCTGTTAAGAAACAGACCTTCACCGTCAGGGCAACCTATATAAATAGGCCTCCGATAAGACGCCAAGGGAGAGATACTCAGACGCACACATAGAAAAAGGAGAAAGAAAGATAGACAAGAGGAGAGGCATACATAGAGGAGCACACTCCGTCGTTCTGAGCATCCCCACAACTCTCCGAGCGCGCCTTGTGTACAGCGAGCACTCGCCAGATGCGACAAACACCTCTGAGGACCTGGTTCCCATGCCCAGGCTCGTCTATTCCACTCTCACGCTCTCTTTCACTCTCTACCTCCTACTTTTTTCTACTTAGTGTGATCCTAACTTAAGCATCGCAGGGTTGTCCCTTGGGGTAACGCCCAGAGCTCCTTCTGACATTGTCTTCCTAGTGCTTGCAAACTTCCACGGGTAGCTAGACGACCTTCCCCAACAAAGAAATCTTAAAAGTGTGATACGATGTATATGGACCATTTTCTCATCTTTACATAGGTAGTCCACGGAACTCCACCTTGACCGAAAAAAATGAAGAATTTGAAGTTGGGGAGAAATCTATGGTCCACTTGAAAAATCTAAAGAATCTGCCCTGAACATATAAAGATTCATGTAGCAATAATTCTCATACTCCTGAAACCTAAACAAGAGGTGTCTAGAGTCCAGGGCGCTAAGGATGAAGTCCTTCTGGAATCTACATCTGTTGGAGACATAAGATCGAATCCCTTGAAATGCTGGTCGACCCTGTGGAGTGTGAGCAACTATAGCGTATTCAAAGGGCCTCAAGGATTGTTTAATGTCCTTAATAGTGAAGAAGACTACTTGTTATCCTTCATCAATGAACGCTAATGAATGGACTAGAAGCTTGAAAGGAGGCAACACAAGCGATGAGAGCAGGACTAGGGTGAAAGAGTAGGTAGCACCTGACACTATAGGATGCTCAATCCGATTCTCGAGGGGATTGGATGGGTTGTGAGAGGTGGCTAGGGAGGAGAAAGGGGTGGGAGCAACAATAAGAGATGAGAGCAGAGAGGGCAAGGGAGGTGCAAGGCCTCCTTGAGGCAGGCGATGGCCAATGGTGGCTAGACAACTAGGAAACCCTAGTAGAGCACCGTGGGAAGGATGATGGTAGGATCCAAGAACATTATCAGTATTGTCATCATCAAGTTACATAGATCATAATATTAGAGTTTCTTAATTTTTAGTTCTCATGAAATAATATATTTGATTTGTAATCGTTATCAGTTTACTATTTAGTGTTGGTTCCAAGGAATTTGTCATTTCTAATGGGTGTGGAAAGGTTGTTGGGAGGGATTTTGGAGATTCCAATCATTGGAATCTCCACCCTTTTAAAATTGTAATTGTAATCTCCACCTTTTCGAATTTTCTTCTAATTATTCTAGTGTCCCGTCCACTTTTAACTTTATGTAAATTTTAAGGTTTAGATAAAGATAGAGACGTAGGGGCAGATTTCAAAATCTTTAAAACTGCCCTCAAAACAGTTGACTATCTCTCTGGTGACTTTGAAAATAACCGCACACCCAACATTGTTACCAATCGTGCACCCCCAGCCGCACCTCTCTCTCTCTCTCTCACAACATCTACTGGGCAGCCAAGGCCGCTTGCTCTCTCTCTCTCTCCTCATTGGGCGGGATGTGTTGTGCTCTCTCCCCCCTCCCTCTCTCGTTGCTCTTTGTAGTTCATTCCTACCACACTCCTCTCTCTCTTGCTATCGAGTGGATGAATGGATGCTGATATAGATTTGTAGGTAGTCCACAAAACTCCATCTAGACCGAAAAAATTGAAGAATTTGAAGTTGAGGAGAAATCCATGGCCCACTTGAAAAATCTAAATAATCTGCCCTGAACATATAAAGATTCATGTATCAATAATTCTCATACTCCTGAAACCTAAACAAGAGGTGTCCAGAGTCCAAGGCGCTAAGGATGAAGTCCTTCTAAAATCTGCATCCGTTGGAGACATAAGATCGAATCCCTTGAAATGCTGGTCGACCTTGAGTAATGTGAGCAACTATAGCATATTCAAAGGGCCCCTATCCTCAATAGTGAAGAAGACTATTGGTTCTCCTCCATCAACGAACGCTAATGAATGGACTAGAAGCTTGAGGGACGACAACACAAGCGATGAGAGCAGGGCTTGGGTGGAAGACACCTGACACTATAGCAGGCTCAATCCGATTCTCTAGGGATTGGATGGGTTGTGAAAGGTGGTTGGGGAGGAGGAAGGGCCGGGAGCAACATTAGGAGATCAGAGTAGAGAGGGCAAGGGAGATGCAAGACCTCCTCGAGCCATGCCATGGCCGATGGTGGCTTGACAACTAGGAAACCCTAGTAGAGCACCGTGGGACAGATGATGGTAGGATCCAAGAGCATTATCAGCATTGTCATCACCAGGTTAATATTGAAGTTTTTTAAATTTTTAGTTCCCATAAAATAATATATTTGATTTTTAATCTTTGTAACTCTACTATTTAGTGTTGATTTCAAGGAATTTATCATTTCTAATGGGTGTGGAAAGGTTGTTCGGAGAGATTTTGGATATTTCAATTATTGGAATCTACGTATTTTCAAAATTGTGATTGGAATCTCCACTTTTAAAAAATTCTTCTAATTGTTCTAGTGTCCCATCCACTTTTAATTTATGTAAATTTCAAGGTTTAGATAAAGATAAAGACGTAAGAGCAGATTTCAAAATCTTTAAAAACTACCCTCGAAACAGTTGAATATCCCTCCGGTGACTTTGAAAATAACCGCACACCCAACATTGTTACCAATCGGGCATCCCCAGCCACACCTCTCTCTCTCACAACATCTGCTGGGCAGCCAAGTCCGCTGGCTCTCTCTCCTCACTAGGCGGGATGTGATGTGCTCTCCCCCCCTCCCTCTCTCGCTCCTCTTTGCAGTTCACTCCCACCGCACTCCCCTCTCTCTCACAGTCGCTATTATGTGGGCTCTCTGGGGCCGACCCCCCATCCCAACCGGGGGTATGGACTCGAAGTGGGGATTTCTTCATGAATGGGGCTGGGAATAGGGGGTCGTATGTTAGAGAGGTGAGGATCTCGAGGAGGGATGGTACATACAGTGGGAGCGGTGGACGGGGGGTGGATAGGGAGGCCCAGTTTGCTGCACCTTATCAGGGCCGGTTGGGCGTCCGAGACTCGTTGGGCAACGAATCTTTGGCTACAGTGGTAATGTCGAGTTTGGCTACGGGGACGAGTTTGACGATGAGGAGGAGGATGGGCGGGTGTTATTTTGGGAATGATCACTTTGGAGGTACATTCTCTCTCTCTCTCTCTCTCTCTCTCTCTTGCTGCTCCGGCGCTCTGCTGTCTACCTCCTCCCTATCTCTCGTTGCTCTTTGCACCCACCCCTACCCCACCCCCCTCTCTCTCATAGCCCCTGATGGGCAGGGAAGTCGACGACGTAGGGGCCGCTCCGTCGCTCTCCCTCTCTTTCTGCTCTATGTCCCTGCCCCCACCACCTCTCTCTCTTCCCTACACAAGCAACCGCAACCCCGACTCCCCGACCACCCGCTTCCGGCACATAAATACAACTGCCGCCAGCTCCCCCCTCCCCCAAGGAAGCCCATCTCCTACCCGCATAGCACCAATGCGGACTACGCGACCCCCCCTTCCCGGCCCCCAGTCGCCGGTGCCACCCCCTCCCACTGCAATAACAAGAGTTGCCGATGCCCACTCTCTCTCTCTCTCTCTCTCGCACACTTTACGCTAAGGGTAAATATGATTAACTATGGTTAATATTAAACTATGGTTAAATTGATAGAAATATGCGGTACGATTCAAAATTTTGTGGAGTAAAGATTAAATAGTTAATTTAAAGATATTAGAATTTAAATGTAATATTTTATAAGAATTAAAAAAAATCTTTGAAAATCAATTGCCAAACAATGAACTTAAATTTGATACTCCCGAACTTGAAACACTAAGGTCGGGTTAGTGAGACGTGTAATTCAATTCAGTCTAGTGAATCGTATTTCATCAATGAATATATTTCACTGAGATTTTAATTATGAATTACATTTCACACGTTAATGAGTTAATTGAGAATTCATTATGAATTGCATTCACATCTTTTGGAAAAGTTTCATCTGCTAGTCTTCTTCCTTCATCAATTTGCTCAATTAGAAGTATAAGAAGGCATTTGTCAAGTTCGGTTTCCCAAGAAAAATAACCTCTATCCCTCCGTACAGGAAGCTTTTCCTTCCTTCGATCAACATTATTTGAAAATTCATCCATCTAAAATTAAATGTTTGAAAGGTAGTAAATTCTCAAGCATGTTAAATGATTTGACATAATCAAAAAGTTATTAAAATAAAATATATTAATTATATTACATGCATCTACAATAGGGAAAAAAAGAAAGACCATACAAACGTATACATGATCTGAAATAAAACCCAAATATCAATATTCATAAGAGGCGTAAGTTTTGTAAGTTAATTTAAACAAGAAAAAATATGCACAAGTTTAGCACGTTAACTTAAACAAACTAGCATATGTATCGCATGGGCACATAAGATAATTAATAGAAATCAGCCAAATAAAAAATATAAAAAGAATAAAGTCACAGGTGGTGGTGTTCTTAGATCAAGTTCCAAAATAAAAGTAGAAGATAATCCTACCTTATCTTCCTCCTATTCCTCTTACAGCGATGGAGACTTTTTGCTTTAGCACAATAGATGAACTCCCGGCATAAACTTCTCACATAAGCCATCACACGTGGAAGAAGAAAACTCATATAGCAAGAGAGACAAAGGGTTGCAAATTGCACATGAGTCTTATTTGGAGTAGGAGATAAGAAGTATTGTTGGAATTGCATTCTCACGTATCTGGAGTGAGAAATAAATTCTCCACTTTTGTTCTCTATCTCTATTTTCACAGAGATTGTACATTCCTAGTGAAATACGATTCCCTAATACTAATATACGGTTGACTAACCCATGATTTTAATTCTCACCCCATGAGAATTACAAATCTTATCTCACTAACGGGGCCTAAATTTAAGTTATTCACCTAACAGATTAGACCATCAAGACGAACGTGGTACAAATAATGGAACAAAATATGGCGCAATATTATTTCTCTCGTATATTGGATTTAAAGTAAAACATAAAATAAAGATATGATTTTCATAGATTGGAGTGGACGTGGCGTTCTCCAATTTGTCGGGCGCAAGAACAACGGCTCAGAGAATTACACCTGAAGCATAATTACCCTCTCTCTGTAATCTCTATTGCCATAATGTCCCTTTCAACTTCCGACTTTCCGCCTTCACGTAATCGCAGATTTCCCTCGAATCTGGATCGCGTTTGTGGAGCCGAAAGCCCGATTCCCCCCCAAAACCCATGCGCTGCCTCCTCTCTGCCATTACCAAACCCTCGAGCTCCGCGAGCTCCACCAGAGCCCATCTCAAGCCTCTCCTCCTCCTCGCCCTCCTCCCCTCCCGGGAGCCCCTTCCTGTCGGCGTCCATAGCCACCGCCACCGCGACCCACGAAGACGTCGCCCACCTCATCCTCCAGCAGAGGTCCCCCGCCCAGGCCCTCCAGACCTTCCGATGGGCCTCCCACCTCCCCTCGTTCCGCCACGACGCCTCCACATACCGGGCCCTCGTGCGCGCCCTCGTTTCTTTCCGCCGCTTCGACGCCGCCAAGGAGGTCCTCGCCGAGATCCCCGGCGTCACCGGCCGCCCGCCCGACGACGACACCTTCGTTGCCGTCGTCCGCGGCCTCGGCCGGGCGGGGAAGGCCCGCGAAGCGGTCAAAGTCGCCGACTTGGCGGCGTTTCCTCGCTTCGGCATCGAGAAGCCATCCCTGAAGGTGTTCAACTCGATCCTTAACGTGCTCGTCAGGGAGAGCATCGATCTTGCCAGGGACTTCTATAGGGAGAAGATGATGGGCTGCGGCGTCCGCGGCGACGAGTACACATTTGGGATTCTGATGAAGGGTCTCTGCCGGACGAACAGGATCGGCGAAGGTTTCAAGCTTCTGGCGCTGATGAAGACGAGTGGGATCGCCCCGAACCCGGTGGTGTACAACACGCTGATCCATGCGCTCTGCAGGAACGGCAAGGTGGGGAGGGCGAGGAGCCTGATGAGGGAGATGGAGTTCCCCACCGAGGTCACCTTCAACATTCTGATCTCGGCTTACTGTGGGGATGGCAATCTGGTGCAGGCCCTGGTGATGCTGGAGAAGTGCTTCGACCTCGGGCTCGTTCCAGATGTGGTTGCGGTGACGAAGATTTTGGAGGTTCTCTGCAACGAGGGTCGATGTATGGAGGCGGTGGAGATTCTGGAGAGGGCGGAGAAGAAAGGCGGAGCCATTGATGTGGTGGCGTATAACACTCTGATCGAAGGGTTTTGCAGGCAAGGGAAGCCCGGGGTGGGGCAGCGCGTTGTGAAGGAGATGGAGAGCAAGGGTTGTCTCCCCAATGTACACACCTACAATGCACTAGTCTCTGGTTTCTGTGCCGTCAACAACATGGATTCAGCTACTGATGTGTTTAGAGAAATGGAACAAGATGGGGTTTTCCCAGATTTTGAGACATTCCATACAATCATAGAAGGTTTCTGTTCTACTGGTAGAGTTGAGGATGGCCTGAAGTTCTTGGGGATGATGGAAGAGCTGAGAGGGGAATGTGGGAGGTCAATTGGCCCTTACAATAGCATTATATATGGTCTGTACAGGGAGAATAGACTGGAGGAAGCACATGAGTTTCTGGAGAAGGTGGGGGAAAGTTTTCCTAGGGTTGTTGATAGGAGCAAGAAGGTTTTTGCATTCTGTCTAGAAGGCCTCCTTGAGGAGGCCATGAAAGTTTATGAACAAATGGTTGGGGAAGGAGGCATTCCTTGTGTACTTGTTTATGTTTGCTTGATTGATGGGCTGTGCAGAGCAAGGAGTGTGCGTGAAGCATTTAATCTGATGAATGAGATGGTTGGAAGGGGTTTCATTCCCGTAGTTTCAACATTCAATTCTTTAATTAGTGGATTCTGTGTGGAAGCAAAATGGATGAGCGCTGAGAAGCTCCTGGGTGAAATGGTTAGCAGAGGCTGCTCACCGAATTCGGCTAGTTATAGTCCTGTCATCGATGTTTTGTGCAGGCAAGGGAACCTGCACAAAGCCTTTGATTTGCTTGTGGAAATGGTGGAGAAGGGTATATATCCTGATCCTGCTATATGGGAGTCTTTGGTTCTCTGCTTAACTCAAAAAACACCTTGGATGGAGAACGAGCAGGTAGCTCATTTGACTATGTGTGAAATGATCTCAGCCAGAGTTGATCAAATGTTTGATGCAGCTACCATGGATGCTAGCAAAGTTATCTGAATTAGGTTTACTGTTGTTTTCAGAGGACCTGCTTCACGAAGCCAAGAACGCTTGTAATTAGGTGGCTTGTGGGTGGCTTTATGAATGTACCATGTTAGTCTACTTGGTTAATGAAATTTGCATAAGGGACTAGCCCTCAATATGATAGGTGAGATTGCTATGAGAAATTAAGTTTTTCTTATTTTGATATTCAATCACTTCACAGCCAAAGATTTGCAAGGAAAGGAAAGAGAGAATCACATTGAAGTTCTTGGAGGACTTTGTTGATAGAGATCTCTTTGTTGCTGGAAGATTGCAGCATAGAGATGTTTGTAACTAGTAGTCCTCTAATTGAGATTTTTCACATTTTTTAGTGCCCACAATGCTTCCATCAAATTTTCATGTTTTCAATGTCCTTGCTTACTGCTTGCAATCTTGTGTCCACAAACTTTGACAGAGTTAGGATTCAAGTTATATCCGCATACAATTAGTTTTGATTAACGTTTGGATCAGTATATTATTCCGATATTTCCATCAGTCATCTTTTGATTGACGTTTGTATCAACCTTGCTTACGAAGGCTATTGTCTTGAACGTTTTGATGGAGTAGTTTAACTTTTGTTCATTCTCTCTAGCTTACCTTGCTTTGGGTTCGAATCACGTAAATTTCCCTAGGCGAATAGAATTCCGAAGGAAGAGCACATCTATTTTTGCCAGAGCTAAGGAATTTGATATAGGTTGTTCTCAGTGAAGCCTCACTTAAAAATGCACTGATTTAGGACTTGGGGGTCAGCCGATCACTGGACTGTCTAGACCTTTGGGGAATCAAGAGGCTATCAAAAGTTAATTGCCGGAGGGTTTTGGTATCCAAAATGTCAGGCTTAATTGGTCATCAAATACTGGCCTGGAAGCTGATTGAAATGTGAATATTTGGATTATGCGAAATGTGAATATTTTCCGACTTCCGGCATTTGCACCATGCAGCATCATTAGGCAACTCACAGCTGAATTAATTGATGAAGATTGATGCTAATCCAGCCATGGGTTTGTTGGTTCGTGCTCTGCTTTGGGCATTTTGGTCTTAGGTTTTGAATTTGGTAGTTGTAAAACGTGGGTTTTTGTCTTTGAAAGTTACTGTAGTTTGTAGATGGGAAATTACCCATGTTCTTCCCCATTCTCTCTGGTTTTGTGTACTGTAACTGCCGCTATTTGTGGCTCTTTGTTGGGTGTTTAGATGTATGATTTGCAGTTTGTATCCCCTCCATTTATGCAATAGAATCAGTCCCATTTCACCCTTTGTTTTGTTCCCTGTTCTGTTGCAACTTTGTTGTCTCTTCTCATTCCTCCAACATCTTTGGTGTTAGAGCCTTGTTTGACCATTGCTGGGCGAAGAAGTGCTGTGTGAAGGTTGCTTATAGTGGTGAAGAACCTTGGAGAAAGTTTGGGACAGAAGTCTGAAAGTCAAGAGAAGGAAAAGACGTTCGCACACAAAGTGTTCGATAGAAGTTCCAGTTAAAGTTTTTCGGTCGAAATAGAAGCTTCCGGTGCTGATTTTCAAAATGGCCAATGGTATGACTACTCCGAATCTTTCTCAATCGTTGATATCCAGTTTTTGTGGAGAAAATTATGACTTTTGAAGTGTCAAAATGAGGACATTTTTCATTTCACAAGATCTTTGGGATCTAGTTGAAGTTGGATGTGCAGAGGTTGAAAGATTAACGAATGCAGATCTAGAGGTATTCCGTAAGAAATATGCAAAGGCATTGTTGGCTCTCCAACAAGCGGTGGCTGATTCTATATTTCCTCGGATTGTACATGCTACACGTGCAAATGAAGCATGGGTGATTCTAAAGAATGAATTTCCTGGAGATGGAAAGGTAACTATGATAAAACTTAAAAAACTTTGTAGAGATTTTGAAACACTTCTTATGAAAAATTCAAAATCGGTGCAAGAATTTTTCACTAGAGTTTCTGGTATTATCAACCAAATGAGAATCCTTGGAGAAAATATTTCAGACCAGAAAGTTGTGGAGAAAGTCTTGAGAAGTCTCCCAACAATGTTTGATCCCATTGTTGCAGCTATAGACTACTCCAAGGATTTATCTACTTATTCCTTGACTGAACTAATGGGTTCTCTTTTAGCACATGAAGAAAGATTCAACAGGGCATCTGAAAAAAATGTGGAAAATGCATTCCAATCAAAAGTTGATGTGTCAAACTCCAAGAAACCAGCAAGTGAACAAGGATGAAGAGGCCGTGGAAGAGGTGGTTTCTGTGGTTGTGGTAGAGGTAGAGGCAATCTCATTCGTCAAGGACAAGATTAGAAAATGATAGGAGCAACCAAAAGTTGATTTACAAGAATAAACAGTGTTACCATTGCAAGAAGTATGGGCATATGGAAGCTAAGCCAATGTTATTGAAAAGAAAGAGGAGGAAGGTAATCTTTTTCTGACACATGTTAATTCCAAAGAAAGTAAGGTTGATTTATGGTTTCTAGATAGCGGTTGCAGTAACCATATGACAGAGATCAAAGATTTGTTTTGTAGTCTTGATGAATCGATTAGACAAAGTGTCTGACTTGGGGATGACAACGAAGTAAAAATTGAAAGACAAGGGACTATGTGTGAGAACAAAATCATGTATGCAGAAATTGACTATGTATCCGGTTTAGCACACAACTTGTTAAGTGTTGGACGGCTCTTGATTAGAGGATATAGAGATGGTAATTTCTGTAAAATCAGGAGTAAGAAATCTGATCACTGCCTTAAGGTTCACATGACTGCAAACAAGATGTTTCGTCTTGAAATTTCATATTTAGATGACTTCTTATTGGCTGCTTGTGTGAGAGATTAGTCTTGATTTTGGCATTTGAGGTATGGTCATTTGAATTTTAGTGGTTTGAAGTTATTAAAGTAGAAAAATATGGTCTGTGGTTTGCCTCACATAGAATATAGTGATGATATTTGTGAAGGTTGTGTATGGCAAGCAACATCGCTTAGCATTTCTTGTGGGAAAATCTTGGAGGGCAAAAATTCCTCTAGAGTTGATACATGCTGATATATATGGTCCAATGAATACACCTTCTTTGAGTAAAAGTATATACTTCTTGTTCATTGATGATTTTACTCGTATGTGTTGGGTATACTTTCTTGTTTAGAAATCAGAGGCACTAGAAAATTATCAAGAATTCAAAGCCTATGCTGAAAAGGAATGTGGACACATGTTAAAAAAACTTTGCACTGATAGAGGGGGAGAGTTTTTATCTGATGAGTTTGATTCTTTTTGTAAGAAACTAGAATACACAGGCAATGGACAGTGAGAAAAACACCAGAGCAAAATGGAGTTGCTGAAAGAAAAAATCGAACTATTATAGAGATGGCTCGGTGTATGTTGAAAGAGAAGAAGATGCCAAACGAGTTTTGGTTTCAGTAGCTACATCAGTCAACATTCTCAACATCTCTCCAACTAAAGCCGTGCAAAACATGACCCATTTGAAGCCTGGTACAAGAGGAAACCTGAGGTAAATGGTTTAAAAGTGTTTGGATGTATTGCTTGCTCTCTTATTAGTTCTAAAAATCAAAAGAAATTAAATCAAAAAAGTGAAAAGTGTATTTTTGTTGGGTGGGTATGGCATTCAAAGGAAGGCTTATTGGTTGTATAATTATGAAACTAAAAGACTTATTAAAAGAGATGTTGTGTTTAATGAGAATAGTTTTTGATACTAGAATGAAGTTCAAAATTAGCAACCAACACAGAATTGAAGGTCAGAAATTTCAGAAACAGAGGAAGAAGTTCTGCCATCAAATCATCCTATGTTTAGCCCTCCAAACAGTGTGGACAGCAGCACTACTCCTCTAAGAAAGGTAAAATCTCTTTGCGATACCAAATAACTAACTTTGCTCTCATAGTTGTAGAACCAGCATGCTATGAAGATGCTAAAGGCAAAGAAGAATAGGAATCTTCAATGAAAGAAGAGATGGATGCAATTGAAAGAAACAAGACATGGGACCTTGTAAGCTTACCACCTGGAAACGATGTAATTGGTGTCAAATGGGTGTACAAAATTAAGTACAATGCTGATGGGAGTTTATAGAAGTATAAATCAAGGTTAGTTGCCAAAAGGTATATGCAGAAATATGGTGTGGATTTTTTCTGAAACTTTTCACCTGTTGCTCGGTTTGAAACTATTCGTATTGTGTTAATCGAAGCAACTCAGTTTAAATGGAATGCTTATCAATTTGATGTTAAATCTTCATCTTAAATTGCTGTTTGGAAGAGGATGTGTATGTTGAATAACTGCAGGGATTTGTCATCACAGGAGAAGAGGAGAAGATATATAAATTGAACAAGTTGCTCTACGGTCTTAAGCAAGCACCTAGAGCATGGTATGGCAGGTTGGATTCCTACTTCAAACACAATGGCTTTCATGAAGTGAAAGTGAGCCAACTTTGTATGTGAAGGTGAGAAGTATTGATGATATTCTCGTTGTTTGTCTATATGTGGATTTCAGATTCATCAAACTGATCATGGTATCTTTATTTGTCAAGAGAAGTATGCTTTAGAACTGCTCAAAAAGTTTAACATGCTAAAATACAAGACTTCTTCTCTACACCAATGAATCTGAATGAGAAATTGACACTTGATGATGGGACAGTAAGGGCAGATGCAAAGAATTTCAGAAGTTTAGTTGGTGGACTGATGTATTTGACTAATTCTTGGCTTGATATCATGTTCTCTGTCAACTTAATTGCTAGGTTTATGCATAATACTTAAATGCATCACTTTGGAGCAGCAAAGAGGATTCTTCGTTATATCTAGGCAACAACCAACTTTGGAATTTGATACATGACTGATACTAATTTTAAATTAGTTGGTTTTTATGACTGTAGATTTCTAGATGATAGAAAAAGCGCTAGTGGGTTTGTATTTAACTTTGGTTTGGGAGTTGTAGTATGGAGTTCAAAGAAGCAAAGCACCACTGCATTATCTTCAGCTGAAGCAGAGTATGTTGTTGCCGCCTCCACTGCATGCCAAGCTGTTTGGATGCAGTGTTTGTTGAAAGATTTGGGACAAGAGCAAGTGCAGGCCAGCAAAGTGTTTTGTGACAACAAGACAACTGTTGCAATGTGCAAAAATCCAGTCTTCCACGGGAGAACCAAACTATAGAGATCCGTCATCACTTCATTCGGGATCTTGTTGCCGAAGGAGAGATCATGATGAAACATTGCTCCACCAATGATCAAGTTACGGATGGATTTATAAAAGCACTGCCCCTATAAAGTTTTTCTAGTTCAGAGATGAACTTGGTATGGCCAGCTTTGCATCAAGAGGGAGTGATGAAGATTGATGCAAATCCAGCCATGGGTTTGCTGGTTCGTGCTCTGTTTTATGTGTTTGATTTGGTCTTAGGTATTGAATTTGGTAGTTGTAAAACGTGGGGTTATGTCTAGGAAAGTTACTGTGGTTTGTAGATGGGAAGTTGCCCACGTTCTTTCCCTTTCTCTCTGGTTTTGTGTACATTAACTGCTGCTATCTGTCTTTATATAGCAGTTCTTTGTTGGGTGTTTAGATGTATGATTTTCAGTTTGTACCCTCTCCGTTTATGCAATAGAATCAGTCCCATTTCACCCTCTGTTTTGTGCCCTGTTCTGCTACGACTTTGTCGCCTCTTCTCATTCCTCCAACATTAATCCTCTTCTGTTTGTTAGATCAGGTCTTTCACAGGCAAATGATGGAAGTCATGCCCGTGTTTGGCAACAATGAGGGTAAAACTCACATGTGTTGCATGAAAATTCACTTTGAACCTTTCAGTTAGTAGATTGACATGTTCTCCTGAAAATAACTTATTTCACAATTACAGACACCTAAAAATATTTCCAACTAAAAACTTACATCAATTGTACACTTCAACCATTTCCTCTGCATCGTCTCCACAGCCTCGGGTCTCTGACATGACAAGCAGCATGAGAACGTCTAAGTTCTTCCCCAGTTTCGTTTTAATTACTCCCAAGATGAAGTGGCACTCCGAAGACTTGGGGAGATCCAAAGGGATGGCTGCCAAACCGAACCAGGATCCACCGGGCGACACGGCACCCTCTCAACATGGCCGTCCCCAAGGTGGAAGATCCCAAAATCTGGCCCTCCATGGACAGCAGCCGCGTGCCTCCCTGGCCTGTAGTCGCT
Organism: Amorphophallus konjac; assembly: GCA_022559845.1. Classification (NCBI taxonomy): domain Eukaryota; kingdom Viridiplantae; phylum Streptophyta; class Magnoliopsida; order Alismatales; family Araceae; genus Amorphophallus; species Amorphophallus konjac. The sequence continues at coordinate 185,689 of JAHNEJ010002565.1, forward strand.
GAAGTATATGCTATTGCCTGGACATCCGTCCATGAAGTCTCCGGCCGGGAGGGAGAAAGAGTGACCGGGCCCCAAGAACAGAACTTGGTCGCCCAAGCTCTCCAGCTCCACCCACCGGGGTGGCTCTGCTTCCCCTCTCTGATCCAGCTTGTAAACTTCGAAGTCGAGCATGGGGTGGTCCTCGTCTTCTTCGTCTCCGCCGCCGGGGGTTGCAAAGACGTCGTCGTAGGTCTTCAGCACCATCAAGAGGTCGCCGCAGGACTCCACCAGGTAGGCCCTCTCGATGACCTCCGCCCGCCTTCTCCTCCCCCGGACGAGGCGTCCCCCCGTGGGGCCCGCCGCCACGTCTCCTCCGGAAAATGGGAATTCTTGGATCCTCGCCGGAGGTCCGACGACGCAGACGTAGAGCGCCAGCCGGGTGTCCACGGCGTATAATCTACCCATGTAAAAGACCATGTCATGGAAGCTCGAGAACGGACCGGTGGTTAAGGTAGTCCAGGAGGAGTCGGCGCCTCCGGGCCTACAGAAGGCGAACGTCACCCCATGGCAGAAGCTGGCCATGGCGACGCAGTCGCGGGAGGTGGGGTCGGACGACAAGACGAACCTGCTCACGAGGTGTCTGCGGATGTACTCCAAGTCGCAGGAGAAGTCCGGGCCAGGGCGCCCCCGGACAACGTAGCCACCGCCGGGCTCCAACGCCAGGTTCTGCAGCACCTCGCGGGTGTTCAGCGGGGGAAGCGGAATCCGCTCGCGGGTGAGGGGGTTGAGGAGAAAGAACCCGAGGGGCGTGTCCAGATCGGAACTGCAACCCCACTGCTTCGATCGACGGGACGCGTAGAGAGACAATCCTAGCAGGTCGTCAGCTCGAGACCTGCGATGAACACCTGCAAAGAAGGATGGCACTTCTCCCAGACCATGATCCACGTAATGAAGAAGAAAGTTGATGGGAGTGTCGAGGAAGACCAACCAGCCGAAGGAAGAGCCGCAGCAGTGGCTGCCGCGGGACCCCGGCGTCTCAATGATGTGGATCTTCCCGTCGGGGAGGATGAAGAAGCGGCGGACGTCGGAGGCCCCCGGGGAGGGGAGGGCCAGCCATGGAAGCTGGCGGGGGAGGTGGCGGGGCCTTGCGGGCGTGGCGGACCGCCACGAGGTGCAGACGGCGCGGAAGCGGACGTAGTCAGCGTTGGTGGTGATCCGGCGGGAGACCAGGTCGACGACGGCCGACGGGAGGCCGGACCAGTCGACCCGCGCTGGCTTAGGGGAAGCCATAGCGCTGGCTCGAGGAGAGGGGGCGCTTTAGGAAGGCGACGCCACTGGGTGGTTGTGGGGTCCGCTCGTTTCTTTCCACGACTTGGCCGCCACGGCACCCGGGAGACTTTTTGTATCAGAGTCCTTGAGAAGATTTGATCTTATACGATCGTCGTCGTTCTCTTGCACCATTTTTTTGTCTGATTGGATGTCACGTCGGCAACAAGGATATAACAGTTTTACAAACACAAAAGATATTTCGGGTTCTCATTCTCAACACATGCGTGGTCATGGTTTGTTGACCCGGCGCAAGTCGTCTCGACTCGCCCGACCCGACCTGACTCAGGTCGGGACCGGGTCGGTCGGGCCGTGGGTCGCCATCGAGTCGGTCTATTATTTTAATATTATATTATATTTTATATATAATATATCTTTTTTATTTTTTTTATATTATTATATATATTATATATATATATAAAGTGATTTTTTAGAACGGGACGGACCGGGTCGGACCGAGACGGGACCGACCCGACCTGACCCAGGTCGAGATCGGGTCACACGGGTCGACAAACCTTGTGCGTGATTTCCAACTTCTAAGGAAATAACCCTTGGAACTTCTCAAGCAATTATTTGTCTGTAGAATAGTATCACTGGTACATAGTTTGGCGTGATGGTCTCCCTACCTCTTTGTATAATATCAGTCTTATCGACTTTTTGTCGATACGATATTGTACCATTCTACATCGTAAGATTGTACCATTCAAGATATGGGTTCGTTGTGCGCCGAGCCCCCCTTCTCCTCCGGTCGCGGGAGCCCCCGGCGGAACGTCCGGAGGGGGGGAGCTCTCGCCGGGAACTCCCCCCTCTCTCCTTCTCCTCTGTAGGAGGCTCACGTCGGGGTGTGTTTTTGCACCTCGGACCCCTCATCGCCCCCTAGGGCAGTGGCTTCGTCGCTGAAGCTTCTCCAGCAGAACCTTCACCGGCGCTCCGCACCGGTGGCTCATCGGGAGGGGGAGCTCTAGTCGGGGTCTCCCCCCCTCTCTCGCCCGGCCTCGCCCCGCCCGGCCTGGTACGCTCCCCGTTCCCCCCCCCCCTTAGCCCTCTGCGCCTTCCCCTCCTCTCCCCTCTCCCCGCCGGCCCTCTGTCCACCTCCAGCCAACCATCCGCCGCCCCCGTCCTCCTTGTTAGCCCTGCAACCGCCCCCCCTCCATCCCTTCCCACCGCTGTCATCCCTTCATTCTCTTCCCCCTCTCCGTCGACCCCAGCCAACCCCTAATCGCTGCCCCCCCTCTCTCCCTTTAGCCCCTGCCCGCTGTAGATATATCTCTCCTCCCTGTTCGTTCTTCCTAATGTCTTCCCAATGCCTATGCTACCATATCCGACATGAGAAGCGAATGAAGACAGAAGAAAAGGGGGAAATAGAAACCTGTGATCGCCACCAAAGCACCGAGCGTGATGAACACGCCGTGCCTTGGAAAGAGGGAGAGACACTCGCCTGACCTGCAGTGCTGGAAAGATGAACGGTTCAGGGAGAACCGCCTAAAGCATGCACGGTCTCACGATAGACCGTTTAAGGACGCTGTAGAAGATGCAGGATGAAGCGCTCCTGGAAGTTGAACGGCTCTGTCACGACCGCAGAAAGGAGGACGGTCCAGGTTGCACCGCACGTCTCCTAGAACGGCTAGTAGAGAATTGCGCAAGACCACCAAGCCAGAAGTCGCAAAGGGGTCCAACCTCCACCCTCTCCAGCGGGTCAGAGGGGATGGGCCTCGTGCTAGGAATTGCTGACCTGCAAAACGACGTGAAAACACAAAGATAAAACCTAGATTAGAACTGAAAAGTGTAGTAAATGCCAAAATAATGTGAAATGGACATGAGTAAGTGGAAAAGGGGATACCTGGGGGATTTTAGACCCTTATGGTGTCAAAAAATATGGGTGGATGTGTGCATAGTAATGAAGATGAAGAAGAACGTGGGAAAAAAGTGTGAAAAGTGATGCATGCAATGGAAAATGAGCAAAAAAATTATCAAATACACAAGACCACAAAAATGGACTACTCCCTGAATCGGAGGCTTGTATGGACGTGGAAAGTCTCCCTCCTTGGTGCTAGGTCGTTCAAGAATGCGGCAGGGCTTCGCCGTCGACCGAAAATCTCCTCCTTTTCAAACCCGACCTTTAGGGTCTATTTATAGAGCACCTAAAGTCATAGCTCGAAACTAGGGTTTAGAAGTATTTTCAGGTCGAGATTATCAAACAAAAAGCATAGATAATAAGATTATCTCTCATCCAGTCGAAACGGCACTTAAAATGGTTGATTATTCGCGGAAAAAATGATGGGAGAAGTTTGGGATAAAATCACGAATAAAAGGGATAAAATCTGTTGAAATTCAGCATTCGGACGGATGAACGGTCTTACGATAGATCGTTCAACTGGATGTGCGGCCATGTCCTGGCCGTCTAACCCGGTCGGTGGAAATTCAAAATAATTCATAAATAATCCAAATTATCTATCGAACTGACCGAAATCTTCACCGTTGGACTATCGTATATGAACGGCTCCGAGGAGACCATCCAAAGGTAGAACGGTCAAAGACAAACCGTTCTAGCCTTGTCGGTGATAAATAGATTAATTGGATAATTATATGAGGAAACCCTCCAGCGTAGAACTCTGAGAGATGAGCGGCTACTATCCATCCGTTCATCAAGTTGAACGGCCAGGGGAAGATCGCATAAAAACTTGTCGGTGGAAATTCAAAAAATTAATCAAAATATTCCAAAATAGATGAACGGTCCACAGTCAACCGCACATGGATTGGGCGGCTAGGGGGGAACCGTACATGCACATGGGCGCTTGAAACTCATAGAAAAGTCCACTCAACCAAAATCAAGGCCCGTTAAGCCCTGAATCAACTTGGACCTAACCAAGGAGGGAGGCAACTCATAAAACTGGCCCAAAGCATGCCTGAAAATAGCCCCAATGAGTGATGGATAACTCGAGACATCAACAAATGGGAGTAAGAGGAACGACTCAACTTATCGGTAAAAAACGGATGTCAACAGATGCCCCTCCTTAACGTCCTCTTTGCAGGGGAGCGAGCGGAGGTGAAGCGAAAGTGACATGGAACATGGAGATGAAGCAGAAATGCAGTGGAGTGGACCGAAAAGCGGGCGTTAAGGTAAAACGACACCCGTTTTTACCAACAAGCGACATGACTCTTTCGGAAAACTCTGAACCAAACGCAAGGAATGATTAAAACCAAAAGCGACACCAATCTGGAAGAACTAAACTAAATGAAATGGATCGACAAGACCAACCTCATGGGGGACACAATCCCGCGGTCTAATGAGGAGGCCAAAAGCAGACAGCAAAAGTAAAGGAAACATGCTAAAGATCCAGACAGAGACCTCTCAATCAACCAAACCAGGCGAATCGACCAAAGAGAACCTTCCAACTAAGAGTGGAATTAGTTCCTCTTACTAAAACACTGAACGCACAGCTAGTCACCACTGATGGGACATTCTTCAAGCAAACCATGGGGCATGAAAGCTTAAAAGATGCGTATGATGCATGCTGGACTAAAATAAAGGAAATCGTTAAAACAAATGTAAAGAAAGATTAAAATATAAAATACTCGAGAATAATATTGCTAAGCTGGGAGATTCAGAGTCAAGACACTATCCGCAACCACGGCGTGCAGGATAGAACCATCCTCCCCATGATATCCCAACCTAACGGCATATCCGAAGATTAAACACGTGAACCTGGATCATCATCCTTTTTGTTAAAGGGGAACATCAGATCTTGGAACACGTGAGCAACCAACTGGTTCTCGAGATAATATACTATAGTACCATATAATAATGCAATAAGGGTGATAAGGATAGAAGGCCATACCTGACTTACCTGTGCAGGTGAGACGGCAAGTGAAAGTTTGGATGCTGCACATGAAATTGTTAACAAGATTTGCAATGATATCAAAATTCATCAATCGAATATTAAGTGCAGAAGTGGGGTAAAACAACTTCAAACATGAACGGTTAGGCACCAACTGCCCAAAGAAGAACGGTCATATGAGAGCCGTATACATTGTGGAATTTGAACCGACTTAAAAAACATACCGTTGAAGATGAACAGTCCCATATGAACCGTGCAAACCAAGGACGGTCTAACGATAGACCGCACAACCTCTGCAACCTCGAAAGCTGAAAACCCTTCGTCTCCCTCCACCGTAACCGACGGTGGGAGGGGACGAAGGGCAAACCACCCCATTTCTAAGCCCTCTCCATCTCTCTCAACTTCTCAACTCCCTCTCTCGTCTCAACCCCTCTCAATCCCTCGTCACCACCATGACAAGGACGAAGCATCAAGCCGCTCGACCGTCGGTCACCGGCGAGGGCTCGCCGTCGTCGCCGCCACCGGCGGCCGGGGAAGAGGAAGGGACGGCGCCTGTCGCCACCGAGGAGCTTGCCGTGGCCGTTGTCGCAGAGGAGGAAGGAGAAGAAGTCGGAGGCGACAAAGCGCCGGAGGAGCCCGCCGGTGAACCCATGGCGAAGGTGAAGGCGACCCGGGGCCCCGAGGTAGGTGCACCAAACCTCCTCTCTTTCAATTTTACGCCATGCATGCTAGATTAAGGGGGGTTTGGGGAAATTAGGGAAGCTAAGGGGCCGGATTGGGGCGCCATGGTGGCCTCCCCACCGGTGGGGAAACCCTCACCATCGTCGGGGAAGACGACGGTAGGGCGGTTCAGGCAAAATCGCACAAACGAAAATAGACGGCTCACATAGAGCCGCCCAAACCTCACACGGCCCAGGGGTAGCCGTTCAAACTCACACAACATTAGAACCGAACCAAGCAAGGACGGTAGAGACTCACCGTACAAACGACAAACGGGCCACATTGGTCCGTTCAATACCCTGTCAACGAAGAACCATGCGGTCCGTATAGGACCGCCCAACCTTCCTGCGGCCCAGGAGTGGCCGTTTGACACTAAGAAGCACGAGGGAAGAACGGTGCATGCTCCCCCGTTCAAGATAGGAACGGCCAATATCAGTCCGTTCGAAACACAGAACCTAGGGAGATAGAACGGTGCACGTGGGACCGTTCAAGGGGACGAGCGGCCTGTGGGAAACCGCTCTTCTGACAGAGATTTAAACATTGATGATCTTATTCATATGAAATAAAATGCTTAAATAAATTACTAAAATACATCTAAAATGAATGAATGCATGCAGGGAAAGCGCAGGACCCGCACCTCGTGGCTGCAGGTCCGCGTAGTGTACTTAGCACTGCCGGACTTCCAGAGAGAGCGGTTGGCTGCCATGGGGTTCGCCCCATTCCTGAGCATCGAGGTGTGTCAGTTCGACGCAGCTCTGCTCTACGCCCTGCACGACCGCTGGGACCTAGTGAGTCGGACGTTCCTCTTCCCGTGGGGGCATATGGTCCCCACGCTGGAGGACGTGGCCAGGCTCACTGGCCTTCGAGTGCATGGGTCACCGGTTAGCGGGACTGCCTTTCCAGACTACCGGGCGATGCCTCGGGGATCGCTGGGCCTAGAGCTACGGCGCCCTGAGAGGCAGTCGACCCTCCTACCCCGGGCTAGTCTCCAAGACAGCCTGGGATTACGACGGGCGGGAGTTGCGGTCGGAGAGCAGCCGGAGGAGCACTTGCAGCGGTTGGTGGAGCTGGCGTGGCCGAGGGTAGCTGCAGGGCCGGGAGCAGAGGTGGACAGAGTGTTGAGGCGGTTCCTGATGCTGATGTTCGGGCGACTCCTCTTCTCCACCAGAGCGGACGTGATGAGCTGCCGGTTCCTTTCTTTCCTTGAGGAGCTGAGCCACGTGGGCGACTACGTGTGGGGAGTAGCAGTTCTCGCCTTCTTGTTCGACACACTGAGTTCGACGGCCCGTCGGACGATGCTCGGGGGCTTCTCCCTCTTACTCCAGGTACTACTCTTACCCTAGACCTAATTATGCAATTTTATATGTTTCCTAAATGCTGACACGATGTTGTGATGCTGGTGATGACACCAGAGCACGAGTACGGCCCGACTCAGCGAGCCGTCGATACCGGACCCGCAGCACGACTCGGTCGACATCGACATCGTTGTGGCTGGGTGACAGTATGGAGTTGGTGGGGACACCACCGGGTCCACTACCGGGCCCACTACTCGGAGCCGACGCCGCACCGCACCGACTGCACCGAGCTTATGGCTCGGAGAAGACTCGGCGTTCTGAGTTCGTATCCGTACGTATGTGTGTACGTGTGTATTTTACTATGATGGTATTTGAATTTTTAAACCACCATAATATTTTATTTGGGTCAAAAGTTATTGTATTTTATTGTTATTTAACCCCCAAGTTAAATGAGGGTTGTTGGATGGTTGGTGGGGTTTGTCTTGTTAGGCTAGGGTATGAATCTAATTAGTGAAAGTTAGAAGGTCATATTGTTATAGCTCTCTTCCTCTATAAAGAGGCTAATGTGTTACGTATGTGGTATGAATGAATGAAAGAAAAGTTGTTTTGAAACAAGTGTTAAGAGATTCCTCTCTTGCATTTCCCTTCTTTCCCTTCTCTTTGTGAGATTCGAGAGTCGCCCGGTGTGAGACCGTCCGGCGTGAGGCCGAGCTGCGCGAGGTAGCAAGATATCTGTTCCATCCGAGCCGACAAGAGCCGCCGTCGATCCGTTCCCCGACGTCCGTCCGCGTCAAATTTGGTATCAGAGCCCAACAACGGCGACTCCGACGATCCGACATCCCCGACGTCGTCTCTCTTTCGCTCTCTAGATTGTTAGAAAAAAAAAGAGAAAAAAAAAGAGTGATCAGTTCTGTTGGTTGAAAGGAAAAGAAAAAAAACAAAGGAAATTTTTTTTTTTTTACTCCCTCCCGTTCTCTCTCTCTCTCGCGTTGAGCGAGATTAGAAGAAAAAAATGAAAAAAAAAAAAGCTTTTTTCGCTACGCGGCACGGGCATCGTCGCCCGTGCCCGCCTTCAAAAGCGGCAGGGCCGCAACGGTCACGCCCCGCCGCCGCGACCGGCGCCTCCCGCCACCCTCCGCCGCCGCCCAGCGCGCTCCCCGCGCCCGCACTGGCGCGCCCCCGCGCCCGCCTGGTGCGCGCCCCGCGCCCGCCTGGCGCGCGCCCTGCCCCGCGCCCCTGCGCTCCCGGCCCCGTGCCTGCCCCTGCGCGCCCAGCCGCCTGCAGCCCTCGCCGTTTGCGCCCACAGGCGCGCCTGCGCCCGCCCGCTCACGGGCCCGCGCCAGCCCGGCACCCGCACCGAGCCCGCCTGGCCTGGTTGCCACCGGCTCGCCCCCGCGTGCTGACCACCGCCCGCCTGTGATGGCTTCTCCCCTTCCCCCGTGTTGACCGCCTCCCTCTGGTGACTTTTAGTCACCGGCAAGATAGACGCACAGGAGAGTGGGGAGGATTCACAGAGGAATTCAAAGAAAGAGGGTTGAAAAAAAAAGAGTTAGAAAAGAAGAAAAGTGGTTTGAAACGAAAAGAGAGTTGAAAAAAAAACGTGAGAAAAAAAGTCAAAAAGAGTAGTTAAAGTTTAAAAGAAAAGTGCTTAAAAAAAATTAAAAAGAAAAGTGTTAGATATATATATATCTTTATATGTTATTTGATTAAAAAAAAAGAGTTTGACAATTAAGTTATATATATAGTATATATATATTCGAGATATATATAATCTTATATATATATATATTAACGTATTGCTTTCTTGTGACACCCACGTCCTCTACTACGGCTCGACTGTGTCTGAGCCGTCCGGATGTCGACAGAAGATCCGTAAATTACGGAACGTGAGTGCCCCTAAGTCTCCCTGTGCGGAGAAATTCTGGAGTGATTTGTTCCCCTGCGTGAGAAATTTTAAGTCACGTGGTTTTGTAATAATTCAATCCTCCCTGCGTGGAGTGAATGCTTTGTAACCACTCAAGTTTCGTCGACGCCGTGCGGGCCCGCACGTCCCCGCTCGCCCTCGTCTCCGGTCGGAGCTTGACTTTTCAGTCAGCTAGGTACGGGCTCCAATCACTTGCTCATTTAGTATCTTTTCGATTGCCGCGCGACGACGTGAGAGAGAGCCCGATCCATACAACCAGTCTCCTGAGTGCATCGCTGTGGACGACAAGAGAATGCTTGCTTGCACCTATCCTTTAGGCCCTAGACTGTCACATTAGGGCACCCTAATTGTCAAGAGGTAGTTCCACAACTACTTCGCCTACGGGCGAGCAACTCCCCCTGACCGGTCCCTTCAAATTGGCCCTTTGCCAATTAGCCAACAAAATTTGGGTCATAGATTGCTAATTATCGGTCCCAGGACTGCATCATCTAGGTCCGAGGTCGTGTATGCCACGTTGGTCTAGGAATTCATCTGGCCGTCTAGAGCGCCCTTTAACACTACAACCAACGATGGATCAGAAGAGCGTGAGTGCTATGTTGGCTCAGCTCGAGCATAACCTTCTGACCCATTTTGAAGAATCCATAGGCCAACTACGAGCAGAGCTAGATGAGAGGATCCGAGCCTTAGAGGATCGACTAAATGGAGAGGAAGGACGAGTGAATGGCCACGGCAATCCCGTAGCCAATTCTAGGGAGGATAGAGAGCAAGCCCGCCCGAATCAGGCTCCCCAAGGTAGAGAACAAGAGGATCGTACACCTCGAAAGAGGGACTACGATGATGAGGAGATCATCCTACGGAACGTCAAAATTGACGCTCCCAGTTTCGATGGGTCCCTCACTCCAGCCAAATACCTTGAGTGGGAGGCCGGGATGGATCAATATTTTGATTGGCATCACCGCATGGCCCCTGCCACTAGGGTGAGGTTTGCCAAGATGAAACTCTTGGGTCAAGCCAAAACCTACTGGTGTAATGTGGAGAATCTCCTAGCCAGGAGACGAGAGGAGCCCATAAATACATGGGAAGAAATGAAGGAGAAACTGAGAGAGAAATATCTGCCACCCTCCTACCATCAGCGTCTTCTAGACCAGTGGCAGAAACTCACCCAAGATGGAAAGTCCGTGGACGAGTACATTGCCAAATTTGATGACTTCTTCCTTCGGAGCCAAGTCATGGAAGACGCCTCTGTAACCCTCTCTCGATTTAGGGCTGGCCTACACGAGAGCATCCAACGGGAGCTTTTCTTACGAGAGGTCAACACCCTCGAGCACGCCTACCAGGTTGCCCGAGATGTTGAGCGATTTCAAAGAGTGGCCCCACCTCGGGTTCCCACCTACTGCCAACCTGAGTCTCGGAACCCCATGGTCCGTTACACGGAGAGAGTTGGCCCCTCCACTTCTTATGCCCCTGCGGCTACCCCGCTACGGGTCGTTGCCCCTACCGTTCCTTTCACAAGGAACCCCTTACCTGCACCCGCTGCATTGCCCAGGCTGGAGTATACTCCACCGATTGATAAAAGGGATGACAAAGGAAAGGGACCCGCCCCTGGCACTTCCCAACCAGCCCCTATCTCAGGAGTCCGTTGCTTTAGGTGCCACAACCTAGGGCACATTGCCACCAACTGCCCCACCCGAGCCTTGGTCATCACCGACCCTCAGCCTATGGAGCCTCCACCTCAGGAAGGAGAAGACACTGAGAGATATATGGCCGATCCTGACCTCATAGCCCAGTTTGAGGAAATGGATGCAGGGTTTGATGAAACGCATGTCGAATACATGCAAGTGGGAGATATTGCCGAGAGCTCTAGCCAGGGTAGACTAGGTGTAGTTCGCTGCATCCTAACACACCCCCAGGAGGACGACTGGCGTCGAAGCTCCATCTTCCAAACCTACATCATGGTGAAAACCCAACCCTGCAAGGTGATCTTTGACAATGGGAGTTGTATCAATGCGGTCTCTTCAGACTTTGTCTCCCGTCTAGGTCTACCTACACACCCTCATCCTAGGCCCTACAACGTGGCGTGGGTTGACGACACTTCGATCCCAGTCACCACTACATGTGTCATTCCCATACAATTTCAGTCCTACCAAGGACAGATTTTGTGCGATGTAGTGCCTATGAAGGTCGGAAGCATCATCCTAGGTCGACCGTGGATCTATGATGTAGACCTCACAACTTTCGGTCGATCCAACCAATGTTCCTTCTCCCACAATGGGAAGAAGATCCAGTTGTACCCGACACCCCCAAAGGTGACCTCGGGTAAGAGTCCCACTTCTACTCCGGGTAAGAGCTCCACCTCCTCCACCCCCACCGGGACCCCCAAGGTTCCGGAGAGTCCCCAAACTCCCAATGAAGGGAAACTTCTCATTCCCTATTCCCCTACACCTATCACGCCCGTTCCTAAGGCCCCCAAGGTTAGTCATGACCCTGTTAGGCGCCTTAGCTTCATAGGTGTCCGTGAGCTGAATAGAGAGGTTGCCGAGGGTGCCCCTGTTTGGGCTGTTGTCATCACCATCACACCTGAGGAGTCCCGAGTCTCAGTCCCACCCGAAGTCCAGACAGTCTTGCAGGACTTCGAAGATATTTTTCCCGAGGACTTGCCCTCTAAACTCCCACCCATGCGTGATGTACAACACGCTATCGACCTTGTCCCCGGGTCCACCCTCCCCAACCTCCCCCATTACCGGTTGAACCCCAGGGAGCATGCTGAGCTCCAAAGGATTGTCGAGGACCTTATCCAAAAGGGTTTCCTCAGGGTGAGCAAGAGCCCGTGTGCTGTCCCTGCTTTGCTCACACCCAAGAAAGATGGCACCTGGCGGATGTGTGTTGACAGCCGCGCCATCAACAAGATCACTGTCAAGTATAGATTTCCCATTCCTCGCCTAGATGACATGCTTGACATGATGAGTGGGGCCACCATCTTTTCCAAGATTGACTTGAAAAGTGGCTACCACCAGGTCCGAATCCGACCAGGGGATGAGTGGAAGACGGCCTTCAAAACAAAAGAAGGTCTGTATGAATGGCTCGTCATGCCGTTCGGGCTATCCAATGCCCCTAGCACTTTCATGAGACTTATGACAGAAGCCCTTCGTCCCCTTATTGGTCGCTTTGTTGTCGTCTACTTTGACGACATTCTCATCTATAGCCACAACCCTCAGGACCACATCCATCATTTGAGGGAAGTCTGCCAAACTTTGAGGAGAGAAACCCTGTATGTCAACCTTAGGAAATGTGAATTCATGACCGACCGGGTTAGTTTCCTCGGATTTGTGGTTTCGAGTCACGGGGTATCTGTGGACCAATCCAAGGTCCAAGCTATGGTCGACTGGCCTGAGCCCCAAAACGTCCACGACGTTCGAAGTTTTCATGGGCTAGCCACCTTTTACAGACGCTTCATAAAGAGTTTTAGCACCATTATGGCACCCATTACAGACTGCATCTGTAAAGGGAACTTTGAGTGGACCCAAGCCGCCTCACATGCTTTTCTTGCCATAAAGGAGCTTATGACCAAAGCCCCTGTCCTCCGCCTGCCAGACTTTTCCAAAGTCTTCGAGATATCCTGTGATGCATCTGGCGTAGGAATAGGAGGAGTACTTAGCCAGGAAAGCCACCCTGTGGCTTATTTCAGTGAGAAGCTTTCTGATGCAAAGCTTCGATACTCCACATATGATAAGGAGTTCTATGCTGTGGTCCAAGCCCTCAAACACTGGAGACACTATCTCTTACCTCAAGAGTTTGTCTTATATTCGGACCACGAGGCTCTGAAATTCCTTAGCTCTCAGAAGAGCTTAAACCCAAGGCATGGTCGGTGGGTAGAATTTCTCCAGTCTTTCACATTTGTCCTAAAACATAAGGCTGGAAAAGAAAATAAAGTGGCCGACGCCTTGAGTCGAAGGGTCTCCCTTCTTTCCACTGTTCGGGTAGAGGTCACTGGATTCGACCGCATGAAGGAGCTCTATGGAGAGTGTCCTGATTTTGGCCCTGCCCACTCTGCCTTATCTGCTGGACCCTCGGCAGCCTTTTCTGACTATCTACTCCAGGATGGTTTTCTATTTCGAGGACAGCAACTCTGTGTCCCAAGGACTTCTGTTCGGGACTTTCTGATTTGGGAAATGCATGCTGGAGGTCTTGCTGGTCACTTTGGCCGTAACAAGACTATCAATTCTGTGGAGGAGCACTTCTATTGGCCTGGCCTGAAGAGAGATGTGGCCAAGATTGTAGCCCAGTGTAGGACATGCACGATGGCCAAACAGGTCAAACAGAACACTGGTCTCTACACTCCTCTCCCCGTTCCCGATCGACCATGGGTTGATGTGAGCATGGATTTTATCCTTGGATTACCACGCACTGCTCACAAGCATGATTCCATCTTTGTTGTCGTTGATAGGTTCTCTAAGATGGCCCACTTCATTGCATGTTCCAAAACATCTGATGCATCTAGAGTAGTCCATTTGTTCTTTGATGAAGTCGTGCGTCTGCATGGTCTTCCCCAAACCATCGTGTCTGACCGGGATGTCCGGTTCACTAGCTATTTTTGGAAGACATTTTGGCACCTAGTTGGCACCAAACTGAAGTTTTCCACTGCCTATCACCCCCAAACTGATGGGCAAACTGAGGTCGTCAATAGGAGTTTAGGGAATCTGTTGAGGTGTCTTGTCTTGTAGGGGAACATTCCGGCACTTGGGATCTTCTTTTGCCCAGAGCCGAATTTGCATACAACAGCTCTATCAATAGGTCCATAGGCATGAGTCCATTTGAGGTCGTGCATGGCTACAAACCTAGGAAACCTGTGGCTCTCATTCCCCTTCCCCTCGAGTCTAGGATATCCAAGTCAGCTGAGGAGTTTGCACATCATGTCAAAAGTCTGCATGAGTCAATTAGCAAGCAAATCAACCTCAGTAATGAGACTTATAAAAAATTGGCTGATTCGCATAGGCGTCACCATGAATTTCAAGAAGGTGACTTGGTTATGGTACGGGTCCGACCCGAACGCCTCCCCTCGGGAGCCGTTAAAAAGTTGCAGGCCCGTAGTGATGGACCCTTCCCAATTCTGCGGAAGATTGGCTCCAATGCTTATGTTGTGGACTTACCTCCCGAATATGGGATTAGCTCAACTTTTAATGTGGCAGATCTAGTGGCCTACAAGGAACCCACAGCGATTCCTAGTGACCCTTTTGAGCCTTCTCCTCCCATTGAGAGTGAGCCCACCCCTGTGCGTCCCACAGCCTCGAGAGTACCGCGCGAGCACATTGAGAGGATACTGGATGAGCATGTGACCACTACACGGAGCAGGGTGTACCAACGCTACCTTGTCCGCTGGCGGGACCGTCCACCTTCTGATGATTCTGGATCAGCCGGGAAGATCTCCAGCGTCTCGATCCAGATCTGCTGGAGCACTACCACAGCAGTGTCCCCCCTTACTCGACGGAGTCGAGTTCCAGCCGCCCCGGGAGGGTTGGTGGGGACACCACCGGGTCCACTACCGGGCCCACTACTCGGAGCCGACGCCGCACCGCACCGACTGCACCGAGCTTATGGCTCGGAGAAGACTCGGCGTTCTGAGTACGTATCCGTACGTATGTGTGTACGTGTGTATTTTACTATGATGGTATTTGAATTTTTAAACCACCATAATATTTTATTTGGGTCAAAAGTTATTGTATTTTATTGTTATTTAACCCCCAAGTCAAATGAGGGTTGTTGGATGGTTGGTGGGGTTTGTCTTGTTAGGCTAGGGTATGAATCTAATTAGTGAAAGTTAGAAGGTCATATTGTTATAGCTCTCTTCCTATATAAAGAGGCTAATGTGTTACGTATGTGGTATGAATGAATGAAAGAAAAGTTATTTTGAAACAAGTGTTAAGAGATTCCTCTCTTGCATTTCCCTTCTTTCCCTTCTCTTTGTGAGATTCGAGAGTCGCCCGGTGTGAGACCGTCCGGCGTGAGGCCGAGCTGCGCGAGGTAGCAAGATATCTGTTCCATCCGAGCCGACAAGAGCCGCCGTCGATCCGTTCCCCGACGTCCGTCCGCGTCAGGAGTCCCTACCTGAGTGTTGATACTTTCCTATGTTTATTGTGAGTGTATTACCATGTATTTGCTTATTGTGAGTGTATTCGTGTGTATTTTGTATTTTAGCTTCTAGTTGGGTCAAGATTGTAATGTGGGCTACACTTCATGTAAGGGGTCCAAATTCTAAATTGGGCCTCAAGACCATTAGGAACCCAATTGGACTTCTACACATGTGGGCCTAAAAGGCTGGCCCGAGGCCCAAGATGAGCTTCTAGAAGACTTGGACTATTAGACCAAGGAGACAAAGGTGGAGGATGCCCCCTCCTTGTCCCCCATGCTTGTCTCCCACCCACCCTTGACCAATGTTAGTGGATGTCCTTTGGTGTTAGTGGATGTCCTTTGGTGTTAGTGGATGTCTTTAGATCTAGATCTAGGGTTTTTATATTTATAGTCTCTTGTTGTATTTTGTGTGGAACTAATGAAGAAATTGAAGTGAAATTCATTTTGGCACCCCCCTCTCCCTCTTGTGTTCTTGAAGCTCTTCCCTCTCCCACCTCCAATCTCTTCTAGATCTAAGTTCCAATCTTCTATCTCTATCAAACTTCTCTATCCTCCTCTCTTCCTCTATCTTCTGCGATCGTTCATCGCCACCGCCGCCGCCGTTCGTGCCGCCGTTGAGCCACCATAAGCCGGTCATCTTCTTGCTACCCCAAAACTCGGAGTTGCAGGACAGCAGCCCGGAGAAGGATCTGGTACGGGAGATCCGACCGTTGGATCGTCACGAAACTTTGAGGGTAGGTTCCCCCCATCATAGGTCATTCCCAGTTTAATTTTCGTGTCGATCAGAGCCCGTTCCCCCCTTTCCCTGCCACATGTTCTTTCTTCTCAAAATTTGCCTGTGTGCAGATCCGTGGGATAGATCTTGGCACCCGATTTTTATCACTCATCAAACGTTGTCCAAATCTCACAAAAGAGCTATTGGCGTCTCCGTAACCCTCTCATCTACCTACCATAAAAATCTCGAGTCCTAATTCATCCATTAAGTCTTCAGTCAAAGCCCTTGATCATGGAGGTTAGGTTCTGTCCAGCCTATTTTACATTTCGGGACAGTGTGCTTAGTCCGTTTGCAGTCACTTTCATTTCAAATCCAACCGTGGGATGAAGCTGTAATCCAGTGTGTCGTAGGATTTCGAGTCCTCTTTCCAACGGTACCTTTTGTGTCTCGAACCAACGTCGGAGTTGAGCGTACCAGCCGATCCCGTCGGAGCGCGCAGATCTGGCCAGAAGTTGAGCTACGGGACAGCCTTGGGAAATAGTTCCCGAGAAAATCGCCGGCCTCCACTCCGGTGATCGCCGCTCCCGGGGACAGACCCGGGACATTCCAGGAGCGCCCCCGCCAGTCGCTGCAACCAGGAGCCACCTCGGACGTTGCCGTACCAGCAGCGGGTCCCACGTGCCGTCCTGCGGGCCCGAGTGAACCGTGTTGAACCGGCCGACCGCGTCCGCCCGAGCGCCATCAATTGCTACCCGTCAACCCTTGAACGGCTCTCCCGGACTGCTATTGTGGCCTTTTACCTCCCTGCGTGGAGTGGGCCGTGATTTGAATGCTGTAATTAATTTAATTATTGTATCGGGAGTGACGGATCTGGGTCGGGAAGTCTTCCCCACGCCCCGAGCGTGGAGGTACACTCGCCACCCCCCTTTTGTCGTATTTGCTTAGTATGCATTCTAGATGCCGCTGCATGTGAGTAGGATATGTTATTAGCTTGCTATATATTAACCACCGCTGTGAGTTGTGAGTGCGAGACCCGTCTCGCGACTCGTTCCGAGCGTGAGAGTGAGCCGACCACCCGAGACTCAAAGCCGGTTACTCAACCGTGCAGATCGTCGCGCTTCCCTCAATAGGGACGACCGTGAGTTAGTGCTTCTTGTTTGAGGCATATCGCCTCTTCTGGAGCTCTTTAGGTGTCGCATTGTATCATTGTTGCTGGTCGCGTCGTCCAACTAGTTGCGTCGTCCTATAGAGTCCAAGGTCGCAACCCAATCCGAGTCGAGTCTCATAGTCGTCCCGCATCAGATGCAGGTGTGGGCCTACGTACATCTACGTGGGCTGGGCAGAGGCGAGGAGACCCGTCCCGGGCTCCTGCCGATTGCACGGAGGTGGACAGCACCTCGGGAGACTGCAGCCCTGAGACGACAGGTCAGAGAGCTGCAGGACGACCTGGACGCTCTACCGTTTGTCTCGGTATACTTCTAAACTTAGACTCTTTAATTAAATACAATTCTTACATGATGTTGATGCAACTTTCTATTTCTTGCAGGTACGGTGGACACCTTACACAGAGGAGGGCCAGGAGGGTCAGCCTTGGGTGGTTGACGCCCTCGCTTTTGTCGGACGAGATGTGTGGCTTCACTGCGTGAATGTGGTGGAGCCACTGCACTACAGATTGGTGATGAGGACCATCGGGGTTCATCAGCCCGCGGTGGAGTTCCCGGCGCTTGAGAAGGCGGGGGAGCGAGTGACGAGGACTACCCGGGGCCTAGCGGCAACATTTGATTGGTCTACGAGGAACGCCGCGCAGGTGGCCGACTGGACAGCTCTTGGGCGAGTGGTGACTGCCCGAGCGGAGAGCGACTCAGCGTACTACACTGCGTACGCCAGACACTATCGGGACCAGATGTTCCGGGGTGCCCACCGACCGGTACGACTTCTAAACTTAGACTCTGTCTATTATGCTTATGATGCTTATATGATGCACTGACACATGGACTTCTAAATGCAGATTGACCCTGAGGGACGATTGGCGGAGCTGCAGGGGCTCCTGCACTCCACCATCAGGGAGCGGGACGAGGCCCGACAGGCCCTGGCCTTACTGGTGAGTTTTCTAAGCCCTAAACTCTTTAAACTATGCAAATGCTTATGATTATGATTATGCATGTGACTGACCTGGGGTTTTGGATGCAGCGTGCCGAGGGGGCCCAGCGACAGGGGGCCGATGCTCCTTCTTCTTCTTCTACCCAGACTCTTGCAGATCGGGCTGAGCGGGAGGCTGACTTCACTCGGATGGTAGCGCAGGCCAAGGCGGCCGAGGTGGCACTCACCGAGAGGGTACGCAAATCACTACACTTCCCTTTGTTACTTATGCTTATGATATGTATGAAATGCAATTGACTGACAATGAAATGTGCATGCAGACGTCCGAGCTGACCCGCCTTAGGATCGAGCTTGAGCAGAGCCGGGCAGCGGCTTGGGAGGAGGTGGCCCGTGTGCAGGAGGAGGCAGCACATAGCCGACCAGCAGACACTCTGGAGACGGCGCTTCTTCGGGCTGAGCTGGAGCGACTCCGAGCTAGCGCGACCGAGGCGGAGCGCTACCGGGCTGAGGCGTAGCAGGCCCGGTTACAGTCTGCCAGACTGGAGGGCATGGTGGCGGGCATGAGAGAGGTGAGTCGGGAGCGCAGCCGAGCGACTCCGAGCGGCAGCCATGGCACTCATGGCTCTGTTAGGAGTTACTTCACAGGCTCCTCCGGCCACCGGAGGAATGAGGAGGAGGAGTGGTGTCGGCGACGTCAGCGTGACGAGGCGGTTTCAGCGATGCCTCCACCAAAGAGGCATGAGGGATCCGGGGACAGCGACGGGGGCCAGGGAGAGGGACAGGCTTGACTTTTGTACTCGGCCTGACTTTTGTACATGATAGATATGATAGTGATATGCCTTTCTTGTTTGTATGAATGAATGAACGAAATGAATGAATGCGGCTACTGACTTGACACGAGTGCGTGAGTGAGAGACGGCGACTACGGGTGTGACGTGACACGACCACGAGTGAGATAGAGGGACACCGACTCCGAGTGAGAGAGATGAGGGCGTCAAATGACTGAGATGAGTGACGTCAAAATGAGAGGGATGAGGGCGTCAAATGAGTGAGCTGAGAGACGCCAAATGAGTGAGATGAGAGACGCCACGACTACTAGCGACACAGGTGCACAACTGGCTAGACAAGGGCTTCAGATCAGAAGAACGGTTCTCAGTCGGCCGTTCAAAATGATACGCGGTCCTTAATAGACCGTTCCGAGGGGATTTGAACGGTCTTATATTAATCGTTCTGATTGTTGAACGGTTTACCAAAGGCCGCATAAAAGGACGAACGGTCTAATTTAAGTCGCTTAAACTCCTGCCCTCGAATTCTTTAAAGGATGATAAACGGTCCATGACGGGCCGCGCAAAGAGATAGGCGGTCTATCGTAAGACCGTCCAACTGGGCATCCTGCGAACTTGAATGGGACTCTCCCGGAGAGTCCTTAACCCGAGGGCAAACTGCTCCAAACCCATCCAAACCTCATATTAACCCGCCCTAGACTTATTCAACCCGATCTCAAGCCCTATAAGTAGGAGGGGGAGCCTAAATTCGTGATTCACACATCTTCCTCCTTCTAAGCCTTGAAACCTTTGCTATTCACCATCAAATCACCTTGAAGAGGGTCTTAGAGGGGAGTTCCATGGAGGGAGCATCTTTTGAAGGGCCAAAGCTGGCCAGGAAGGAGCGGGAAGTGCTTCAACGACTGACTGCGATCCCGCGACATCTCAGCTCGAGCCCTTTGAGAGAGATAAGTTAATCATGATTTCATTCAATTCAATTCTTTCATCTACTTACATGCTTTTCTTTCTTCGCTTTTCTTCCATCTCCTTTCTTCCCACCTCAGCTTCTCCCCGGCCCCAGGCGATATTCCACCTTGAAGTGGTTGGCTCCCATGGTCCGCGCCTTGCCCCTAGGAGTGACATCTATCCTGAGATCTTGGCACTTACAACCTCTCCTAGTGTTAGGTCAGAACTACCCAAAGCTTTCTCTTGATTGGCACAGTATCTCGACCTTAGTTGAAATTTGGCATCCTCAAAATCATACATTCATCTTCCCAGCATTTGAGGCCACTATCCTACTGGAGGAGGTAGAGACCTACTTCTCTTTACCCAGGTCCCAGGTGGGAGGGGAAGACTCAGTGTGTCATACTGTTGCCCCTATAGATCCTAGGCTCATCTTGGGAGGGTTCCTACCAGACAGCAGGGATGTCCATACTTTCGTAGGCCCACGTCAGATTCACCTTCTTCCTCTCAGCCAGTGGGTAGTGGAGCATTGCAAGAACATGTGTGGGTGGGATGAAGTCATAGCTAAGGCTGCGTCTATTTGCTTGTGCGGGGCCATCTTGTTTCCTTCAGTTGACCATGTGCTAGAGATTCTCCTTCTTAGTACCATTAGCGGCCTATGGCAGGGACTTTCCATCTCTCAGGCCATCCTAGCTTACTTGTACGAGGGCCTTACTTCAACAGCCTTAGGAGGTCCTCTGTTTGGCTCTATGATCCTTCTAGAGTGTTGGATGGGTGCTAGGATGAAATTCACTTATAAGGAGGATGTCACTTCAGCTAGCAGGATCTTTGGGAGCCACCCCCTCTTCTTCATAGGTGGCGCGTTCGGATTCTCTCCGCAGGTGGAGTGCAGGACAGTAGAGATGAAGACCAAAGATGAGTGGCGACTGTACATCAACAGATTGCCTCTGGATAGGTTCGTGATGCGCCCGGGCTTCCTCCGTGACACCATCGTCAGAGTTCCTAGGAGGCCAGGCTTGGTCTTGAGGCTTGTGAGCGACACCGCATTGGCGATGTACAGCCCGCACCGGTGCTACCTACAGGTTGGACTACCCCGGACAGTTCTACCAGCACTACCCCACCTTCCCGCGCTACATGCGAGGAGGATTGGTATAGAGGAGGACGAGCAGGCGGTCAGGAGTGCCCTGATCACGTGGGAGGTGAGCAGGGTGCTTACCCTACCAGCAGAGGTTGCAGAGATCCCAGCGACGCGCCAGGCCTATGTTAGAGAGTTGAGAGAGATACGTCCCCGTGGGGATGTCCAGCGGAGGACTGAGTGATTTTCTTTTGTTTCATGATGATGTTGGATAGGACTTGTGTTTAGAAAGCTTGATATATGAAATGAATAAAATTGATGATTAGAGTGAGTTTGAGCTTTGGGCTGTGATGTGATTGCATAGGTTGGGATAAGATCTTTAACATTCACATGGTCACGAGCCAACTGCACTTTTCAGCTTCAACGTGCCCCTGCACACACACAAATACAGAAAACAGATTAAATCTATTTTAGGCTTAACCCCTTGCCTATAACAAGTTAGGAAATGACTAGCTCTTGATTTTTGGTCAAGGGGGTAAGCCTTATTAAATAGGCAAATAACAAATGTCAAATGAATGTTATGGATGTTATGAATGCTGTAGACACGCTAAAATTGACATCATTTTGAGCATATCTCCTATCGCACTGTGATGCCCCATTTGACCCTCAAATTAGCTTATTTGAGTGGTTTTTCCCACTTTTCATGAATTTTCCCCTAATTTCCCTTATTTTTCCTTTTTTCCCATTTTCTGGGCATTTATCTCCCCTTTTATGATTTTTTTTGAAATTAACGCCTTTGGAAAGGGCGCTTTTTTGAATCACGACCTGACCTGGGGCGTTTCTTAAAGAAGTGACGACCGCTGGAAAGGGCGTCAATTCCTGGAATTATCCAATTTTTGAAAAAGAATAAATATTTAAAAAATGTTGAATCACGCCCTACCATGGGGAGTTTTTCAATTCACGTCTCTCCCTGAGGCGTCTTTCAGAATTTTCAAATAAAAGAAATGTTTATTTCTAAAATTAATCCAGGAAGAGACGCCCTTGTACATGGCGTGTTTTGAATTAACGCCCTATGACAGGTCGTCAATTCTTGAATTGACGCTCTGACCAAAGGCGTGTTTCATCTTCTGGCTTCGCAGCCCTTTCCCCAGAGAGTCCTTGCTTCGTTAGATACCTGCTTGGTTTGGGCTCTTGCCCATTCTTATCATTTCCCTCTTGGACTCTTGCCCATGTTTATCCCTTCCTCAACCTATTTAATAGAGCCATTGGCTCTGTTGTTAGGTTGGATTCCTCTTTCTCCTCCCTCCGTTCTTCTTCTTCTGCTGTTTTTCTTTCTTCTATTTTTTTTTGTTTTCTTCTTCTTTTCTTACGCAGGTGCTGTTCTTGGCTAAGGAGGGGCTTCTTCACGGTTCACCTCTCCATCCCTTGGAAGACTTCTCCCCATTGAATATCAAAGCCAAGCTCAACAGATTTTTCTTCTCTCCCCTCTATTCTCTATTGTTTTGTGTTTATTATATGCATGCATGTTCATATTTGATTATTTTTAATATCTCTCAACTACGTTGGGAATCTCCCCATAGTGCATCTATTGCACTCTTTCCCCTTACTTGCATGCATTCCTCATTCATTTTTCCCACACCCTTTTGCATAGGGGTTTAAGGGCCAACACCCACAAGGTGTGTTCTTGCACAATTTTCATGCTCATCTTTACATATAGAATTTGATGCTACACACCATATTCTAATCCATATTTTTTATTGGTGTTTGTCTTTTTTGCAAGGGTAATAAAAGCAAGAACTCTCTTCATCGGCCGGCCGATTTGAAGAGAAAGGAAGCACTCACATCCCCGCATCTTTTGAGGTACTTTTCGCGATCATTCCTCCCATGTTCTTATTGATTATATTTTTGAGACCTAGCGTCTCTGGCGATCACACACTCCCCTTGTGCACCTCGTGCATATATTTTCCTCCATATTGATGATTATTGCATGTCTTTTCTTTGATATTTTTCTTAAGTGGATTATTCTAAATTAGAGATCTACAAATTGGCGATCACGGTGGGACGCTTTGCGTTCTCTTTATTACCCCTTTTCCCCTTAGGCACCCGCGTGTGCCGTCTCCCCTATTGCACCCTCGGTGCGTCTCCTTTTGTGCCCCTCGGGCACCCTCCATTGGCTTTGCTTTCTTCCCTAAAGTGATTTGCCATTTTGTTGTCTTTTCCTTAGAATCTCCACTTATTTAAAATTCTTGATGAGCATGCTTATCCTGTTGATTGCCTTATTTATGTGGTTGTGAGGGTGCCTGTTTAATATTTCTGGCCGTGCTTTCCTGAGGAATTAACGCCTCTGTCAGAGGCGCTTTTTCGATTTCACGCCCTAACTCAGGGCGTCTTATTCGTATTTTACGCCCACTGACAGGGCGCCTTCCAGCATATTTCCTGATATTTCTGGTTTTATTACGCTGCCTGAGAATTCACGCCCTGCGCCAGGGCGTTTCTTTGTTGATTAGCGCCCCTCAGTAAGGCGTTTCTTTTGATTTGACGCCCTCGGTCAAGGGCGTCCTTTCCCCTTATAGCGCCTCACCCTAAGGCGTGTTTTTACTGCCCCTGGCACCTCGCTTTGAGTCACGACAGTCACACTGTCGTGTCTTTTGTTAGTAGCGCCCCCTGCCAGGGCGTGTTTTTACTGTGGGTTTCCAGAACCCTTCCCGTGGGTGAGTTTTCATGATATTTCATATTGATTGATCATATTGTGTGGTTGGCCTGATTTCCCCTGTTGCATTCATTCTTTGCATTGGTTTGGGAGCCCCCTCCTCTTCATTAGGATCCACACACCCTCTTGGAATCGGGACGACCCTCCATTGAGCATTCCGTCTCTTTGGACTGGAAATCCCATTTCCAAGCCTCCGTAAGTCCCCGCACCCGTGGATTCCCTTACGGACGCCGGGCAGGTTGTACCCTTTTGAAGTCCCGAATTAGTTGGCCTAAACGTGGTGAGAGAGTGTTCCTAGTTGGCATTTGAGTTAAATCATATTTGAAACTAGGTTCCTCCCCTTGTGTGAATCATTCCAAACTTTGCTAAAATTCATTAATTCACCAAGGTTCAAACATAAAAATCAAGGTAACCATTCCAACTTGTGTGTTTCTTTGCAAATTATTTGCACACTAAATTGCTTGAATGGCTTACTTTGATAGACAAAATAACATGTTCAATTCAATTAATGTTCATGAGGGTGATCAACCTAGCACATCTTATTCCCCTCAAATTCAACATGTTCAAAATTCTCACCATACTTTCAAAGGACCACGTCCTCACTCTTATGGTGTTGCCCGACCCTTGGGCAATGTCCAATCCAATGGTCCCCCTACTCAATCACGAGCCACTATTCCTTCGGGACCCTCTCGTCCCAATGATGAGAAGGTCTCCCAAATTTTGCATGCATTAGATCATCTCACCCCTCAACAGATCCAAGCCCTTAAGGCCGCTGTTGAGGGTGCATCTCCTTCATCTTCCCCTTCCAATCCTAATCGGGTGGCCCATCACCCACCTCCCTCTTCTATTCACGACCATCCACGGGTGGCCCATCACCCACTTCCCTCTTCCACTCATGTTCCTAATCGGGTAGCCCATTACCCATCTCCTTCTATTCACACTCCTCCTCGGGTGGTCCGACACCCGCCTCCTTCTATTCCTTCTCCATCACGGCCCCGAGGCCCATTTACTCCTTGCAATCCGGCCCGTCCGGGTTCTTTTACGGGTCATCCCGTCAACTCCCCTCCACGGCCTTTTTATACGGCCCTCCTCCTTCAAGGCCCTGCCAGCCCTCGGTTGTTCAAGTCACACCCCTCCAACAATCTCTGCTTGATAAGATTACTTTGATGGAGGAACAAATAAAGAGGGTCACGGCTCCTCCTACTCCAGTCAATCCTCTCCATGCCGCTTTGGACGAGATTACAAAGATGGAGAGAGAATGGAAAGACATGAGGGATGATTACGGCGTCGGCGGCTCAAGAGAGCAGAGCCGGCATTTGAAGAATCCAAGGCAGTGTACGATGATGATGAAGCTCCGCAGGCACCCCTTCGAGTTTCCTTAATTTCCCGCTCCCTCCACTATCATTTGATAAACCTCCTGCTCAGGATGAAACCATCCCTGATCCAACCCCTATTTATGAGACTAATTGGTGTTACGATGATGGGTCGATACTTCAATCACCCACACCGGCACATTGTAAGTCTCCTCCTATCCTTGACACCGCATACATTACACCTCCTCCAGTTACACCATTAACCTCCGTAACACTGGCCTCCCCCAAGCCTTCCACTATTAAACCTCCACCCGTTAAGCCATCTACCTCCACACCATTAGCCTCCGTCGAACCCACCATTGAACCTTCCCCAATTAACCTCCCATTACCGCCACCTCGGCCTTCCATTATCCCTTTAAAACCCACTTTGCCTATTCCACCATTTAACCCTTTACCCTTACCCATGGCTAATCCTGAGCAAGATCCACCACTTTTTGCACTCGAGCTAACCCCGACCGCTTACAAGCAAAGGGAGAAACTCGATGTGTTTGAACCTCCGCCTCCACTTACGCCAACACTTTCCATTATACCTCCACCACTCACAAAGCCTTCCGCCTCCGCTTCACCTCCTTCTATTACTCGGAATGTGGGTGCTTCTGCAAGTATATGTGCCGAAGATGATCAAGAGCCGGGCAAGACAGATTTGGCCATGGCCATGATGTTCAAGACCCAAGAATTTATTTGCCGGATGTCAATCCGGATCATTGTGCCAAGCATGATTGAAGAGGCCAAGTCGCCACCACGCCAAGCATTGATGCTGTGTAAGGGCCGGGCAGGGCACCCTTTGTTCCAATTTCTAAATCTTGAACTCCTCGGCAACATGATGCTTCCAAGCCTAACTTTCCAACTCCCTCCCGCTATTACTTTTCACCTTCCAAGGGAGTTGTTATTTACCATTGAAGCTTCATCATGGGCTTATGCTTTGTCCATTAAGCCAGTTGGCTATACTCTTTCACTGCCGTGGAGGGGCAGTTATTTTGGCACTAAGGGGCCTTCCACTCCTTTATCCACCCCATCCATATTCTTGTCGATCGCGTTTTCTTCATGGGCCACTCCTAGGGGAAAGAGGAGGACCTCGCCCTCTCACCCTTCGTATTCTTCTTATTTTTCATCTTCCTTCATGCATTCATTCTATTCACTGCATTCGCTGCATTCATCGCATCCATCATATTGCATGCAATTGCACTTCTTCTTTCCCGGGTTTCCGAACCCGTATCTTCCCCGCCTTCCGGCACCTCCGGATATTCCGCACTTCCCATCTTATTCATCTTCATCTTTTTATCCACTATCCCTGGGGCATCGCGTCCCTTTTCCTGCTATCTCCCTAGAACCTCCAGGAATTTTATCCCTCCTCTTTGGGCATCTCGCCCTTTCTGATTCTATCCCTACGGAACCTCCGGACTTTCCCCTCGGGCATCGCGCCCCTTTCCATTTTCCTCCTCCGGAACCTCCGGACCTTTCTCTCGGGCATCGCGCCCCTTTCCACCTTCCTCCTCCAGAACCTCCGGATTTTCCCCTTGGGCATCGCACCCCTTCTCATTTGCTACCTCCGGAACCTCCGAATTTTCCTCCTGATCCTCCTTCATTCCTCTCTCTTGGGTATCGCGCCCCTTTCTATATTCTTCCTCCGGAACCTCTGGATTTTTCTCTCCTCCCTGGGCATCGCGTCCCTCAGCATTTGCTTCCTCCGGAACCTCCGGACCCTCCATTTTTCTTCCGATTCATCTTTCTAATCTTCCTGAACATCACATCCTTCATTTTTTCCTTCCTTTTCCATCATCTTTTTCCCTATTTCGTCTCAGGGCATCGTGTCCCTTCTTTTGTCATCCCTCCGGAGCCTTCGAATTTTTCCTCTCACGATTCTCCTCCGCCTCCGGACCCTCCAGATCCGCCTCTTTCTATCTACCAATTTCTTCTTCTGATTCCTCCTAATTCTGGGTCTGACCCAACTTCTTCCGCATCCACTGCCTTGGGCATCTGCCCATTCTCCCATTGCTTCCGAGGCTTTAGTCCTCACCCCTCTTCTTGATTTTCCGCTTCTTCTGTAGACTGTTCCATGTGATCAGGGTCTCCGCGCCTTAGTGAGGGAGTTCTAGCCCTCGCCTCTTTTCCTTTTTTCCTTATTCGTCTGAGTCTGGTCTTGGCACCACTCCTTCTTGTTAAGCCACTTCAATCCTTTGCTTCCAATCTTTTTGACTGCCAAAGAGGACAAATCCCACGATGATTAACCTCGCCTCTGACAGCTGCTTCTACAAAGGTTGCAAGGTAACATATTAGCGTAAGTATGCATTTTAATGATATCATTTTCTCATTACTTCACGCATGATTTTCAAAATGAAGTGCTTCTTAACGAGATTAAGAGTGGTGTTTTAGATCTTTATCTTAGCTTTTGTTAAATTAAATCATTCTCAAAAGAGTCTTTAGGCTTGCTTTTGCAGCACCTTGGTTAATAAGAACCCGCGCTGGGAATTCAACATTCTCTCCCTGCTTGTTAAGATCAACCCTCAGCTGGGCACCTCACACACTTCACG
Organism: Amorphophallus konjac; assembly: GCA_022559845.1. NCBI lineage: Eukaryota > Viridiplantae > Streptophyta > Magnoliopsida > Alismatales > Araceae > Amorphophallus > Amorphophallus konjac. The sequence goes on from JAHNEJ010002565.1 coordinate 213,129, forward strand.
GCGTCCTTAGCCGGCTCCTTTGGTTAAACACTGTTGCTACCTTGGCCATGCCATGAGTATATCTGAAAGTCTTTTCTCTTCTTTACTCGGTCACGTGCAGGGGCAAGAGGTTGACGGATGAGATGACCAACCTTGGTAATCCCCAATACGAGAGGAGTCTCAAATAGGGGCAGTCTTGACCCAAACTAAATATGAATTTCATGATATACATCTCGCCAAAAGGGCTATTATGAAAATCAAGTCAGAATTTCGATAAAAGCAAGAGTATGAATTATGGCATGTCAAGAGTGGCAAAGTCCCCGCAGGGAAAATCCTGGTCGTATGTATGTCAAGGGTCTAAAAATTAAAGGCACAAAGCCCCGGCACAACAGACTACCTCTTTGAAGGGAACACCTTGGAAGGAATTCAAGTCCCGATATCTCCCATCCTGCATAAAGTTTATCTCCAATTATTCTTCTCTTCTCCCTCCAAGACCGAATGTTTCTCGTGTATGGCCTTGGTAGGGGCACCGTTGATCAAAGACGGTCGGTTATAGGATGCCACTTCCAATGCACGTCCAGCTTTGGGCAGTTTTAGCGAAAAGGGAAGGAACAAGGACCCCTAGCCAGTGGTTCAAAACAACCCTTTGATGCTGCATTAACAATGTCTAAGCCAAAATCCAAAAAAAAATTGAATATTTCCCGTTCAAAATCCCAACAAAAATTCAAAATATTTTCCAAAAATCTCCATAAAAGTTCAAATATTTTCAAAACTCATAAAAATTTGCATATTCCAAAACTCATAAAAATTTGCATATTCCAAAACTCATAAAAATTTGCATATTTCCAAAATCCAAAAATTTGCATTGTATTTTCTGATGGTGTTTTGCAGGAACAGCTTTGCAGAGACCAAAAGCACGGGATGGGTCCTCTCTCTACTTATTGCTATCAATCTATTGATTCTTCCCAATATTCTCATGACATGCCACCCAGGGGCATCATCTCCCTATATCATTCTGATTATCATATCTCATGATTATTCATCTCCAAATCTTTCAATCAACTCCTGCTCGTTTCATCTGATTACTCCGCCGATGGGCATTATCAGATCCTGATTATTTAACTCCAAAACTTGATTAGCCAGATTGTCATCCTCATGACAAACAACAAATAATGATGCTTTGCTATGCCATGATTTGACTTATGCTGTTCATGATATATGCTATGATTGGTTGCTTTGATTCATGCTATGCATGCTATGATTAAATGCCTTATTCATTGCTTGTTATATCTTGGCTAATGAATTTTTGAGCGCAGGAAGAGGCTCTTGGTCCCGCCGGCAGGGCATCATCACTCAAAGTCCCACGGTGCTTGCAGCTCATTTCTCAGTTCCCATGCTTATTGATATCACCATCTCCCTGTATGCATTCTACTATATGTTACATATGTTACTAGATTATATCAAGGACCTTGTGGCTTTGGTAAATCTGGGATTTGAGTTCCCCTTCATCAAAAATAATGATGATTCCAGAGAAGTCTTAGTCACACGGATAGGCCGTTGAGCCGTCCAAGACTGGGGACGATGGTTCCCTTTTTACGAGTTGGTGCGTGGATAAACGGGCTTCGGCTTAGTATCAGCTCGCAGAATTAGTTTCTTGACCCAGTCTGGGCAGTTTAACAATATTATCCTTGATTATATTATATTTTCATTTGTTATTTTCCCTTTAGCCCAGCATGCATTCATGTAGGACTTTGAATTAACATTGGAAAATCATTCTGATAAGCTGATGTTGAGAGTTGAATTGATCTTAATCTTTCTCGATATGAGATTTTCATTGTCGAATTGGATCCTCAGTTCGTTTTATCGCTGTTTTGGGTCTTTTCTCGAGAGCTCCTTGTTTGGATTTTTATCATCTTATTTTTAATCATTTCCCTTTGATCCACCTTGGCTGCAGCACGTCCACATTGGCTGGTAACCGCTCCCCAATGGTGAAATCTACAGGTTTGTGACCTGGGGTACTTCCACCGCGCTGGAAGTTGATCATTTTATTTTATCTCCTTCGTGCACCGCGTGCGCATCTCCCCTTTTATCCAAACATTGTTGATTTCGTTGGATTTCTCGAGATTTGCTTCATCTCGAGCTTTTGATTTCATTTCTTATCAAGTGATGTTGATTGCGTGTCTCATCACATCTTGGCATCTACTTTTCAATTTGCTACGCTCCCTTGCAAAGCAGACGCCAAGGCGGGGCAGCTGTAGACACGCTAAAATTGACATCATTTTGAGCATATCTCCTATCGCACTGTGATGCCCCATTTGACCCTCAAATTAACTTATTTGAGTGGTTTTTCTCACTTTTCATGAATTTTCCCCTAATTTCCCCTATTTTTCATTTTTTCCCATTTTCTGGGCATTTATCTCTCCTTTTATGATTTTTTTGAAATTAACGCCTTTGGAAAGGGCGCTTTTTTGAATCACGACCTGACCTGGGGCGTTTCTTAAAGAAGTGACGACCGCTGGAAAGGGCGTCAATTCCTGAAATTATCCAATTTTCGAAAAAGAATAAATGTTTGAAAAATGTTGAATCACGCCCTACCATGGGGCGTTTTTCAATTCACGCCTCTCCCTGAGGCGTCTTTCAGAATTTTCAAATAAAAGAAATGTTTATTTCTAAAATTAATCCAGGAAGAGACGCCCTTGTACAGGGCGTGTTTTGAATTAACGCCCTATGACAGGTCGTCAATTCTTGAATTGACGCCCTGACCAAAGGCGTGTTTCATCTTCTGGCTTCGCAGCCCTTTCCCCAGAGAGTCCTTGCTTCGTTAGATACCTGCTTGGTTTGGGCTCTTGCCCATTCTTATCATTTCCCTCTTGGACTCTTGCCCATGTTTATCTCTTCCTCAACCTATTTAATAGAGCCATTGGCTCTGTTGTTAGGTTGGATTCCTCTTTCTCCTCCCTCCGTTCTTCTTCTTCTGCTGTTTTTCTTTCTTCTATTTTTTTTGTTTTCTTCTTCTTTTCTTACGCAGGTGCTGTTCTTGGCTAAGGAGGGGCTTCTTCACGGTTCACCTCTCCATCCCTTGGAAGACTTCTCCCCATTGAATATCAAAGCCAAGCTCAACAGATTTTTCTTCTCTCCCCTCTATTCTCTATTGTTTTGTGTTTATTATATGCATGCATGTTCATATTTGATTATTTTTAATATCTCTCAACTACGTTGGGAATCTCCCCATAGTGCATCTATTGCACTCTTTTCCCTTACTTGCATGCATTCCTCATTCATTTTTCCCACACCTTTTTGCATAGGGGTTTAAGGGCCAACACCCACAAGGTGTGTTCTTGCACAATTTTCATGCTCATTTTTACATATAGAATTTGATGCTACACACCATATTCTAATCCATATTTTTTTATTGGTGTTTATCTTTTTTGCAAGGGTAATAAAAGCAAGAACTCTCTTCATGGGCCGGCCGATTTGAAGAGAAAGGAAGCACTCACATCCCCGCATCTTTTGAGGTACTTTTCGCAATCATTCCTCCCATGTTCTTATTGATTATATTTTTGAGACCTAGCGTCTCTGGCGATCACACACTCCCCTTGTGCACCTCGTGCATATATTTTCCTCCATATTGATGATTATTGCATGTCTTTTCTTTGATATTTTTCTTAAGTGGATTATTCTAAATTAGAGATCTACAAATGCAAATCAAGAAAATCTTTTTTGAAGTTTTGAAAATATTTGATCTTTGTTTGGATTTCAAAATATTTGATTTGATCTTTTTCGTGGATTTTGAAATATTTAAATTTTTTGGAGTTTTGAGAATATCTGATTTTTTTGGATTTTGAAATATTTGATTTCTTTGAATTTTAAAATATTTAATTTTTTTAGATTTTGAAATATTTAAATTTTTTTGATTTTGAAATATTTATTTTTTTTTGAAATATTTGATTTTTTTTTGTTGGATTTGAAATATTTGATCTTTTTGTTGGATTTGAAATATTTGATTTTTTTTTGTTGGATTTGAAATGTTTGATTTTTTTTTTTTGATTTTAAAACCAGCTTAGGCCCGATGACAAGGAACCTCCTATCTCACGAGGGGCCTCCCGGGCTCAATGTGCAATATAAAGGACCGCCCGCGGCCGGTGCTAACCTTCGCTTTAACGGTGCCTTTACTGAGGCCATACCCGGGGTAGGATCCATTCCTTGGAAAATAAAACAGATTTTAATAGAAAAGATGGCGACAGGTATAGTGGTTTTTAGGGCTTGAGTTCTTCTCATGACACCCCCCTTTTCAAAGAATTTGGTCTGTTGCGCCGGGGCTTTATGTCCATTCTCGAACCTACCTCCGCTCTAGGCACGCATGCGACCGGGCTCATAACGTCCCGCGGGGAAACTGTACTGTCACTCTTGTCGTGCTTAGTTTTATTATTTGGGGACTTTCAAAATTTTTTGAGAGCTGCGAGCTTTGGGTGAGCTTTTAGCCTTGATTTTTACCTCTTTTTTCATTCCTTTCTTTCTTTTCTTTCTTGTTCTTCTGCGGAATAAGATCATAATGGACTGCCCCTATTTGAGACCTCTTTTATTGGGGGGGTCTAGATCAGTTCTCGCCTCCTTATTCACCCTTTGCCCCTATTTTCAGTCGAGAGAAAAGGAAAAAATAAGGACTTTCACCCTTCCTGAAGCATGGCCAAAGAGAAACGGTGTTATGCAAAAGAAGGAAACCGACCCACGAGGGGTTGTGTAGTGTGTGAAATGTTGAACCGGGGATTTCCTTTCGTGATCAAGTGGAGGCGCACCCTGCCACCAAGTCGTTGCTGGTTCGACTCTATGGATAAAAGCGTTTTAAATATAGCCCATTCCACGGATTTGGTAATTCTTCGCCCTCCGCGTTAATTAAACGATACGCGTTACCCGGATAGACTTCCTTAATTACAAACGGCCATTCCCAGTTAGGTTGCAGCTTAGACCTGGGACCTGCTGATCTGACAAATTTACGTTTCAAAATCATATTACCCACTTGAAATTTTCGTTCGATAACCTTCTTTTGAAAATACCGCGAGACGCACTTTTGATAAACCGAAACATGATTGGCCGCGTTAAGCCTCTTCTCGTCTAAGAGTTCCAGTTGGACTAGCAACGCCTCTCGACGTTCGTCGAGATTAAGTTCTTTGTCTAGCTGCACCCTTAGGGAAGGGATCAAGATCTCGTATGGGAGTACCGCCTCCATCCCATAGGTGAGAGCAAAAGGAGTTTGCCCCGTGGGAGTACGGACGGAGGTGCGATAAGCCCATAGAGCTTCTACCAGTTTATCGGCCCAATCAGCAAATTTGTGGGACTCGCATATTTTCTTGATGATTTTAAGAAGGGTTTTATTCGTGGCCTCGGCCTGGCCATTACCTTGGAGGTAGTATGGTGATGAATGATGCAATGATATATTAAACTTTTTGCAGAGGTCCCGGAGTTCTTGAGAAACGAATTGAGGCCCGTTGTCGGTGACGATATCACTTGGCACTCCAAACCGCGAGATGATATTCTTCATGATGAAGCGGTATACTATGGTGGCTTTGATTTCTGCATAGGCTTCAGCTTCCGCCCACTTGGTGAAGTACTCCGTAGCCGTCAGGATGAAGGACTTCTGCTTGACTGCGGAATTCGGGTCACCGAGAGGTCCGATGATATCAAAGGCTCACATGGAAAATGGCCAAGGAGCAGAGAGAGGATGGAGAGAAGAAGCAAGAGCATGGATCTTGTCAGCATGGAGCTGGCATTGAAGACACCTACAGACATAGGTGGAACAATCTTCTTCTTGGGTTGGCCAGTAATAGCCCTGCCTAAGAATCTTCTTCGCCAACGCCTGCCCATTTACGTGCCCTCCACACTCACTGGAGTGACCTGTTTCTACTACCTTCCAAGTCTCATCGTCATCTAGACACCTCATTAGAACTCCATTGAGAGCCCGCATATATAACTCTCTAGCAACAATCGTATATCTTGCGGCGACTCTTCTAATGGTCTTTCGCTGCTCGGCATTTGCCGTCTCCGGGAATGAACCATCCTTACAATACTGCTCAATCTCATAATACCACGGTAACTCTTCTTCTTCTATGATCTCCTCAAGTTCAGTTAACGAGACTTCTTTCACCTCTTCCCTTTCTACCTTCCTTTCTACATATTTCCTAAGGTTGTCAAACCAGGGATCCTGAAGAGAGGGAGCGTCTAACCGCTGGACCACAATGGTCTCAGTGGCACGACTGAGGGGAAATGAAAGAGAAGAAGCTAGTGATGCAAGGGCATCAGCCAAAATATTCTGAGAACGAGGAGTGTGAATATAGATAAGCTTTCGGAATTACCTAGCCAAGAGCGTGACCAGATCTTGATAGGGTTTAAGCTTAGGGTCACTGGTGCGGTAAATTGACAGAACTTGACGCATCACCAACTGAGAGTCTCCTATGATGTTAAGGTATCGTGCGCCCAAGAGGTAGGCGTGCTTCAGATCGGCAAGGAGAGCCTCATACTCGGCTATATTATTCGTGGTAGGAAATGAGAGTTGATAAGCGATAGGGATGGTTATCCCTTCCGGAGTAAGGAGAACGGCGTCGATTCCACTGCCCTAGGAATTGAGAGCACCATCGAAATGGAGAGACCAAAAAGGAAGACGAGTGATTACTGCCAAGTGTTCATCAGGGAACTCATCCTGGATTGAATCCGTGCGAGGGATGGGAGAATGAGCGAGATGCTCAGCAATGGCGTATCCCTTGATCGCTTTTTGGACAATGAAGGTGATGTCGAATTGGGAAAGAAAGCTCTGCCAGCTTGCTAACTGGCTAGAAAGGACATGTTTTTCTAATAGATAACGAATGGGGTCCATTCTAGAGATCAGCCTAACCTCGTGGGCAAGAAAATAGTGTTTGAGCTTCTGAGCTACCCACACTAGCGCTGCACAGGTCTTCTCCATGGCAGTATACTTGGATTCAGTAGGGTTAAATAACCTCGAAAGGTAGTATGCTGCCCTTTCCTTTCCTTCATCACCTACCTGAGCCAGGACAGCTCCTAGGGAGTCCTCAATCACAGAAATGTATAGGATCAGGGGTTTCCCAGGGACGGGTGGTTGCAGAACTGGGGGATTAGAAAGATAAACCTTAAGCTCCTCATAGGCCTTTTAGCATTGTTCATTCCATTCGAACTTTGCTCCCGCCTTTAACAATTCATAGAATGGGCGGCATCTTTACGAGTGTTAAGATATGAATCTCCTAATGAATTGTAAACGCCCAATCAAGCCTCGGAGTTCAGTGATGTTCTTAGGCGACGGCATTTCCATAACGGCCTTTGCTTTATTCGGATCGATCTGAATCCCCCATTTACTAACTATAAACCCGAGTAACTTCCCTGATGCAACTCCGAACACACATTTCTTTGGATTCATCTTTAATTTATACTCCCTAGCCCTTTGCAAGACTTTGGCTAGAATGGCGGGGTGTTCCTCTTGAGACCTCGACTTTACCAAAATATCATCCACGTAAGCTTTTAAGTAGACATGCATCATGTCGTGGAAGATAGCCATCATTGCCCTCTGATAAGTAGCACCTGCATTCTTTAATCTAAATGGCATAACAACATAGCAGTATGTGCCCCAGGGCGTGGTGAACAAGGTCTTCTCTTGATCCTCAGGAACCAGACGGATTTGGTTATATCCAGAATAACCATCCATGAACGAGAGGGCTTCATATCCAGCTGTATTATCAACTAATACATCAATGTGAGGAAGCGAGAAATTATCTTTCGGACATGCCTTATTTAAGTCCATGAAATCGATACAAATCCGAATTTTACCATCCTTTTTCATTACCGGGACTATGTTTGCCACCCACTACGGATATAAAACAACTCTAATAAACCTGGCCTTATGCAATTTGTCGACTTGTTCCTTTATCCTTAAGGCCATCTGTGGGTGGAATCTTCTCGCTTTCCGCTTAACGGGTGTTGCCCCTGGTTTAAGAATCAATCGGTGTTCAACCAATGTGGGGTCAAGACCCGGCATGTCCTCGTAGGACCAGGCAAAAGAATCGCTATACTCCCTCAAAACCTTGATGAGCTCCTCTTCAACCTGAGGAGGGAGATTAGCAGAAATAAGTATGGGCCTGGGGTCCTCTTCTGTTCCAAGATTAATTTCCTTAGTGGGTTCGTCCACTGCCGAGGACGGTTCGTCAAACCTTTTCAAACCTTGTGCGTACAGATCAGCAGTGTTATCCACATCGCTTTCCTCATCATCAGCTGGGTCCTTCTCATTCACAATCTCATATACCCCTAATCCGTCATTGCTCCATACCCCATCTAATTCCTCATCATCTTCCAAAACAATTGCGGTCTCTACAAACTCTGGGCACCTAAGGAGAGCATGGCACCTCTCGGCCAAATCTTGCAAAAACCTATCAGGGATAGATTTAGGGCGACGCATCACAGGGTGCGCTGCAGACGAGGACGGGCTGACTAGACTCGAACTAGACTCTACCCCAAGTGACTCTACTAACCTAGGAGACTCTGCACACTGTACATCTAACCTAAGAGATAGGAAATCTACCGGAAAAGGAACAGGGGTCTCATGCCCCTGGGGAGCTGAGCAGAACACAGCGTAATCTTCCATTGAAACCTCCATTTTAAAATTGGCATTTTTTTTGGAGGTCGGAGGTGATCACGCAACAAGAGGAGGAAGAAGACAGGGGAGGAGGTAGTTGCATGGGGAACAACTCGGGGAATATGCAATCAAAAAAGGGATCAGAAGATCGAAACCACATCTCGTGGAGTTGAGCATCGGGGGGAGGAGGAGTAAATAAGGTTGAAAGATCAATAGGCGAGCAGCGCCCGCAAGCACATGGAGCAAATAGAATTTCAGGTGGTCTCTCCGTGAAGTACGGGTCGACCAGAATTGGAGGGGAACGGGGGATAAATCCCAACTGTTGGAACAAAGAGGCCAAACGGGACGGGGATATAGAAAAGGTAGTGATAGAGCTCCCCACTTCCCGTGGCCCTCGGCGGACCAGCTGCGTCGGAGAATGCTTCACCAGTTGCATCTCCTTCTTCCTTGGACGGTCTTCTCTTTTACTGAACAACCTTTCAAAACAACCAGCAAAATCTTCCATATCACCCACTAACCCCTTCAGCAGTGGCGGTGGGTCAGAATCATCACAGGCGGCATCAACCTTCACATCAGGACTGGGTGGCGGCTTCTTCAAAGTGCCGGGCTGCAGCGGGCCTTTTACAAAATGTTATCGATAGTCCCAGGTTAACGGCCCAGAGTCCCCAAGTATTGACATTGCTGAATCACGGTAGCCAAGGCCTCGGCAGCCCATCTTCCTGCCTTTAGGGACGGGGTTGGTCCGCCCCTGTAATTGTGCGCCGAGACCCAGGCCCGGCTGATAGCCCAATTTTAGAATCATATGCCACCCCTTTGAATCTCTTATCTTGGACTTGATCTTGACATTTGTTGGTGCAGTAGCGGGCTTGCGTGACGCATATGCCCATGAATAATTCCAGTCCATTACTGACAAAACTGGCCTATTGCTTGGCCACAATGTAGGGAGAACCTTATTTGTAATGGCATCAACAGATTGGACGGTGGAGATGCTTTTCACTTTAACCATCCGGCCTTGGAATGAGAATTTCAGGCATTGGTGGGCGGTTGAAGGTACGACATTTAAAGTGTTTATCCATGGACGACCCAGAATAGCTTTGAACATTGGGTCTATGTCCAACATGTAGAACTCCACGTCCATAACCAACGGCCCTAGCTCGGCCTGTACAGTCACGACCCCGTGACAAGCACACCTTGAATTGTCATATGCTGCTATTGTGGTGGGTGTTGGCTTAAGCATATCCTCTGAAATGTTACAGGCACGGAGGGTACTCAATGGACACACGTTTATCGATGCTCCGGTGTCCACAAGGGTAGACTCAACAGCCACTTTATTCAAAGAAATGGTAATGCAAAGTGGCATCTGCCGTGCCTCTGGGGGAGCTAATTCTGACTCAGAGAATGAAATGGAGGGCCCCCTTGTAACGGTTGCCAACACCGTTGGTAAAATGTCCACCGCCACATCTTCATTCACCATCACTTTCTGCAGAAAAGTCTTCAAAGCATCCTGATGTAGCGGCGACCTCTTGATCAATTCCAAAACTGAAATCTTGGCCGCCATCCAGTCCAAGTGCTGTAACAAGTCGTACTTCGTGCCTGGCACGGGGTCTGCATCTTCAGCTGTTGAGGAAGAAGGCTGAGGGGTAGGTGCGGGTGCGCGAGAAGAAGGGTAAACTTTGTGAAATGGATTCACGCTCCGAAGGGCGCAATGTGGTGCCGGCACGGCCTGAGATGGACCCCCGCTTGGCCCGGTGGGGTAGGTGGAAGGGGTAGAAATGGGGGTGAGGATGGTGGAGGTTGGCCTGATGAGCCCTGGTGAAGGGGAAATGGGCGAGGGGTTAAGTGGAGGGGTGATGATGAAGGGTATAGTGGGTGATGGCGAAAGGACAGGCGGTGTGGAGGGGAAAGCGGTGGGTCTGATGGGTGATGCAGAGGGAATAATGGGTGGAGTAGTAGTGAAAATGGCGGGCCTGAGAACGGAGGGGATAGCAGGTGGCGGGGAATGGTTATGGTGGAAGGCCAAGAGGTGTGCGGGGGTTTCATCATCAAAAGTCCACCCAACGTTGGGGGCTGGGTGCTGAACAATGTTTACTTGGGCTGGTGCCGGCGTCGGCGGCTGTTGTTGTTGCCGAGGAGCGGGTTGATGCATCGGCATGGGATTCTGATGGATCCCAAGGTCCTGTTGCTGCTGTTGCTGTTGGGGTTGCTGTTGCTGTGGGGGTTGCTGTTGCTGCTGTTGCTGGGGCGCCGCCTGCTGCGGCCTAGCTTGTCTCTGCCTCTGCTTGATGTCCTCGATCAGCTGGTGCATCTGGGCCCAATCAATCCTCTGGCCCTCATGTAAATCATACACCAGATCTCTAAACTGATAGCACCGCTCTATTGTGTGCCAGGGCTGCCGATGATATATGCAATATCGGGACTGATCGGCGGCCGGATTCCAATTTTGACGCTCCGGAGGTAATTGAATATCACCAGTATACATCAAAGCAGAGAAAATATCAGGCAATGTCTCAGGAAGAGGAGGGTAATGGGTCCTCTTTGGGCTCGGTCGAGCAGGTCCGTAAGCGGCAGGTGGAGGAACATTATTATATTGTGGCGGCCTCTAAGGCTGTTGGGGTGGTGGTGGTTGTTGCGGGTGTTGAGGAACTTGGAAAGTGGGTTGGGGAACTTGCGGAGCGGCGAACTGGGGGTTGCGTGGAGGCTGCGGGAAGCGAGGTGGAGCGGCTTGGTGTGGAAACTGAACAGCCTGGACCTGCTCGTTGATTTGCACTCCCTCAGTGATGGGGCCCTGGGACTTTCTGGCAGTTTTGGGTTTCTGGGCCTCCAACAGTGAATGAATAGGGGAGTCTTTAAACTGTGTCTGTATGAACCAAGCTCTACTGTATAACTGGTTCATATTCGAAATGTCATTCATTGCCAAGATATTTCTGAATGTTGGGGTGGCGTTGGAGATCAACAACTTAACTTTCTCTTCTTCCGGGATTTGCCCGGGCACACGTGAGGCCATCTGCCTCCATCGATCTGCATAGGTTGCAAAATCCTCTTCCGACTTCATCTTTTCTGCTACCAGATCGGTGAAGGAATACTCGGGACTGACCCGATCTTGGAACCTCTGAATGAACCTCTCTTTAACTGTCTTGAAGTTTTCGGCCTCCTCCATAGGCAAGGTATAGAACCACTCCAGGGCGACCCCTTGCAATGATCGGCGGAACAAGTAAGCCATCAGGCGATCATCATGCTGGAACTGTGCTGACTCGTAAAGAAACTCCCCAACATGAATGAACGGGTTGCCGTTCCCATCATATTTTCGGTACACGGGGAGCTCGAACTGAGGAGGAAAATGAATGTCCCTGAAGTTAGGAATAGGGAAGTCAGCCAAAGATTGCGGGCCAACCCGCTTATGGAGAAGGTCAATTTGTTGCTGCATAGCAGCCCATTTATCAAGGATTTCCCGTTCCCGGGATGGAGGAGAAGGAGGAGCAGTACCTGGATACGTAGCCAAAGGAAAAGCCGACTGAGGGGGCAGCCCGTAAGATGGGTAATGGGCCAGGGAAGGGCCCACATCCGCATGAGCCAGCTGGGCGGCCCCTGGTTGCAACCGAGTGAAGTCTGCCGGGGCTACAAGGGCCTGCGGCGATGGAGAAACAGTGACATAGGAATCAAGGTAAGGGACAAAGGGGATTTGAGACTTCCCCTTATCGAGCGGCTGCTGGGCCGAGGTAGAAGCCTGGCCCATTTCCATGCTGGAGTACCGAAGGATCTGAGGACGGGTGGGAGTAAGGTCAATGGGGGCCACAGAGGTGGTCCCAGCAACAGAAGATGTAGTGGCCACATCAGTCATGCCACGAGAAGGAGCTGAAGTCGGGGCATCGGCCCCTTGCAAGGCTTACCGGATGAGATGGAGCTGGGTAGGGTCCAACTGGGCCATCATATTGAGAATTTGATTGGCCGGATTCTGAATGGATGGATTGGAAAGAGAGGGTTGGGAACCCTCGCCAAGAATGGTCGGGAGTGGAGGGGCAGTCCCCTCTCCTCCCTGCATATGGGTGACCCTAGATGGGTCCTCAAGAAGGCCGCGAGGAAGAGAGTCCTCGTGGGACTGGGAGAAGTCGTATGACGGCATGGGAGATGATGAATCAAACAAAGGATTAAAGTAGGAATGGAAATGAGAACCGACCCTAGGAGACGATCCTGAGGGAAAGAAACAACCCCACATACACTAAACACCTCAGAGCTAGAGCAAACAAACCTAACCAAAGCAAAACCTCAAATAATCAAGCATCCAATGGAGAGGAGAGAGGAGAGGAGAATCAAGCACTCAAGCAATCAAGTTGTCGAATGATGCACGAAATTTTCTTAAATTCCTCTTGTAGGACCTTAGTGGATTTAATTAATATATGAATCCGCTCAACCACAAGGTACCTAACTAGGATGGAAAATGAGGAAGTGTGTGACTCTACGGGGATCTCTCGCTCGCGGATGCAAACCCTAGACTGGGGGTGGATACGGTACAACCTGCCCGGCGTCCGTGTGAGAATTCACGGCTCACGGGGGCTTACGGAGGTCCTCAGCAAGGTCCCCTAGTCGACTCCAAGGAGTATGGAGACGAGAGGAAACCCTACCTCGGTAGGAATGCAACTACTATGAAAGAGATGGATGCCCCTATGTGCACCGGAGTGCATGCAAAATCTAGCCTAGCAACTATCAACCAATGATCAATCAAAGATATAAGCAATGAAAACAATCATGCAGTAATGATATGGGAGCAGGGGGAGATCAACAACCAGCACCAAAGATCATGAATATCATGGAATATGATAATAAAAAATAAACTAGGGGTGCACTGTAGCACCACAAGGACGGTCTATAGAAGACAGCTCAAAGGGATAGACGGTCTGTCCAGAACCGCATAATCCAGGGAGCAACAGAACGGCAGAATAACTGTAAAAGAAACTCACAAAATGCTGAAAATAAAGGACGACAGAGATGAGAAATGTACCAGGAAGAGCCGTCTATAGACAGCCGCGTAAGTTCTGGAACGGATCTCCAGCAACCGTGTACCTGCAACCAGACTAACCGAAGCGTACCTGTGCCAGAAAGATGGACGGCCAAGAGCAGGCCGTTCGGAAGTTTGGACGGTCGACAGGAGGCCGTCTATGAGAGGACGCTCGCAGGAATACTGGCACTGTTTGCAGAGAAGGACGGTGAACGTGCAGCCGCACAGGGGATGAACGGCTCTGGGAGAACCATTCACGTTCCAGAAAACTGAAAACACAACCCAACCTGCAATCACCTCAAGAAAAAGAAACTAACACAACGAAAGAAGGGGTCAGCAAATCACCCACACGATGGGCACTAGACGTCCCACCGTGATCGCCACAAAAGAAGGGTGTAGATATATCTCTCCTCCCGGTCCGTTCTTCCTAATGCCTTCCCAATGCCTATGCTACCATATCCGACATGAGAAGCGAATGAAGACAGAAGAAAAGGGGGAAATAGAAACCTGTGATCGCCACCAAAGCGCCGAGCGTGATGAACACGTCGTGCCTTGGAAAGAGGGAGAGACACTCGCCTGACCTGTAGCGCTGGGAAGATGAACGGTTCAGGGAGAACCGCCTAAAGCATGCACGGTCTCACGATAGACCGTTTAAGGACGCTGCAGAAGATGCAGGATGTAGCGCTCCTGGAAGTTGAACGGCTCTGTCACGATCGCACAAAGAAGAAGGACGGTCCAGGTTGCACCGCACGTCTCCTAGAACGGCTAGTAGAGAACCGTGCAAGACCACCAAGTCAGAAGTCACAAAGGGGTCCAACCTCCACCCTCTCCAGCCGGCCAGAGGGGATGGGCCTCGTGCTAGGAATTGCTGACCTGCAAAACGACGTGAAAACATAAAGATAAAACCTAGATTAGAACTGAAAAGTGTAGTAAATGCCAAAATAATGTGAAATGAACATGAATAAGTGGAAAATGGGATACCTGGGGGATTTTAAACCCCTAGGCCCTGTTTGATAATAGGTTAGGATAACTCACATGAGATGGGTTAGGATGAGTTATTCTTTGACTTTTCTCTTTTTCAGTTTGATAACTTGTTCTTACCCTCTAGAATAATTCATTCCTAAGAAATGGTAGAATGAGTTCTTCCTAGAATAAGGGCTTTTATCCTAACTGACCCCTGGTAACTTAACCCTGCTATCAAACTAGAACAAGGGTGAAAAGGTAGAATAACTCATTCTACCCGGGACTTATTCCGTTAACAAAGTGGCCCCTAGGGTGTCAAAAAACGTGGGTGGGTGTGTGTATGGTAATGAAGATGAAGAAGAACGTGGGAAAAAGGTGTGAAAAGTGATGCATACAATGGAAAATGAGCAAAAAAACTATCAAACACACAAGATCAAAAAAAAGGACTACTCCCTGAACCGAAGGCTTATATGGACGTGGAAAGCCTCCCTCCTTGGTGCTAGGTCGCTCAAGAATGCGGCAGGGCTTCGCCGTCGACCGAAAATCTCCCCCTTTTCAAACCCGGCCTTTAGGGTCTATTTTATAGAGCACCTAAAGTCCTAGCTCGAAATTAGGGTTTAGAAGTATTTTCAGGTCGAGATTATCAAACAAAAAGCGTAGATAATAAGATTATCTCTCATCCAGTCGAAACTGCACTTAAAATGATTGATTATCCGCGGAGAAAATGATGGGAGAAGTTGGGGATAAAACTACGGATAAAAGGGATAAAATCTGTTGAAATTCATCATTCGCACGGATGAACGGTCTTACGATAGACCGTTCAACTGGATGTGTGGCCATGTCCTGGCCGTCCAACCCGGTCGGTGGAAATTTAAAATAATTCATAAACAATCCAAATTATCCATCGAACTGACCGAAATCTTCGCCGTTGGACTCTCGTATATGAACGGCTCCGAGGAGACCGTCCAAAGGTAGAGCGGCCAAAGACAAACCGTTCTAGCATTGTCGGTGATAAATAGATTAATTGGATAATTATCTGAGGAAACCCTCCAGCGCAGAACTATGAGAGATGAGCGGCTACTATCCATCCGTTCATCAAGTTGAACGGCCAGGGGAAGACCGCATAAAAGCTTGTCGGTGGAAATCCAGAAAATTAACCAAAATATTCCAAAATAGATGAACGGTCCATAGTCAACCGCACATGGATTGGGCGGCCAGGGAGGAACCGTACATGCACATGGGCGCTTGAAACTCATAGAAAAGCCCACTCAACCAAAACCAAGACCCGTTAAGTCCTGAATCAACTTGGACATAACCAAGGAGGGAGGCAACTCATAAAACTGGCCCAAAGCATGCCTAAAAATAGCCCCAATGAGTGATGGACAACTCGAGGCATCAACAAATGGTAGTAAGAGGAACGACTCAACTTATCGGCAAAAAACGAGTGTCAACACCCGCCACCCCCAACCCAACCTCCCCGTCCCCTTCCCCGCCGGCCTTCCTCCCTTCCCCAGCCAACCCCTCCGCCTCCCCCTTCCTCCCTGCCTGGCCCGGCCGCCGCCCCTTCTCCGCCGGCTCTTCGCCCCCCCTTTCCTGCCATCTTCGCATCCCTAGTCCCTTCCCGCCTCCCCCCTAGCTCCGTCGGCCCTCCACCCTCCCCCGGCATCCCCCCCTCCCCCGTTCTGTCAGCCGGCCCCTCCCCCCGCATCCCCCCCACCTTCTCTCAGTCCCTATCCCCCATCCCTCCCCCCCTCTCCGACGGTCGCCCCCTCCCCCCCTCCACATCCTTCGCACTGCCTCACTCCCGGCTCTCTAGTCTTTCGCCCCCTTCCCCCTTCTGGTTCGACCCCCCCTCCTTCCCCCTCCCCCCGTTTCCTCCTCTCGCCTCCGCCCCTCCCCCTTCCTGTCTCTCCCTGCTGTCCCCCCCCCACCCATCCCCCCCTCTCCGTCTTCCTCTTCCCTCTCTGCCCGGTAACCCCCAGAACCCTTTTGGTCGATCTCCCTTCACATACATCCCTCTCCCTGGATCGGTCCTCCTCTTGGCGATGGGCGTCTCCTTGAGCACCCGAAGAAGCTTTCGTTCTGTTAGTGTCAGGTTCCTGCCATCGACCTCAGTAGGGCTCGGAGACTCTGAGCTTATCCCCCATGCACCCTTCCGGATAATGGCCACCCGAGTACCTCTCTCTCACCGTTATCAGGAAAAGCGGTTTGGCAGCCTAGTGCTGCTCGACGAAGGAATCGGTCACCTCAGAAGCGGGTGTCTCTTTCCAGGCGTCTTCAGGAGCTCACCGCCAAGTCGGGCGTTCGCGATCTGTTATGTCGATGTCTTTACTCTCTGTATCTTCGATGGGTTGTGGTTTGTATGGGCCAGATATTTCCGTTTTATGGTTGGTTCTGGGTCAAGTCTGCCTATGTACTGTGTTTATCGTTTGGTACGAATGAATATCATATGGTGCTTCCAAAAAAAGATTGTCAAGATAAAAAAATCTTTATATATATAATATATATATATAATATATATAATATACGATATTGTATCGATTTTAGGTCGGGTCGTACGGTTTTTTTCGGCCCGTGGATATTTAGTCGGGTTTAAAAGTTTGGCCGAATTAGACCCGCGGGTCGGGTTCGGACTTTGAATTCGGCTCGTCTCTTTTTTTATTCTCACTTCAAATTTTAAAAATTATTTAGTTAAAATTATGTTATTTTACTTAATTAAAAATTTTAAAATTCTCTTTTAACATAAATTATATAATTAATATCAAAATTTTAATTGATTTAGTGAGATAATAAGTTTTATATTATTAAATTTTTAAATTTTTTAAATTTTTTAAATTTTATTATTTTATTTAAGTTGTCGGGTCGAGTCGGTCCTTAGTCGGGTTTTGTATTTTTTACATAATGTCAGGCCTGACCTAGTTCGGCCCGACATAGGTTTGGCCCGGGTCAGGTTCGTTCGTGCCTTAATCTTGATAAGTCGGGCCCAGATCGAGCCGATCTAAGCCCGACCCGGGTCCGGCCCATTGATAACCCTAGGCACAACGTCATTGGCTATGCTAAAAATGGGGCACGGGATTCGCGGCTTCCGTCGATATTAACATAGGCGAGTGGCCTGTGGAGAAGTTGGGAAAAGCGAGGGTTGGAGACGAGCATTGTTTTCAAGGCGTCGCCTAGACGACGCTTAGGCGACCAGGCACTCCAAGGCGCCCAAGGTGTCCAGGTGCCTAGACGAGCAGCCCACTAAGGCACTCACATGCTGGTTGTCTTGGTGCACATATGCCACCTTGGGCTTACCTAGCCTGCCTTGGTATGACATCAACTATTTTTTTTGAGGTAGGTTTTCGTATTTGGGTAAAATTTCAATGATAATTTTAAAAAATTGACAAATGCTATGTCAAGATTGGAAAGAGAAGAGAAGACTTCCATTTCATTTTTCTCTTTCTCTCGAATTTTTTTCCCTGTCGATTTCTCTTCCCTCCTCTTAAAGGCATTGATTCATATTTGCTTGGTGTACTTTTTGAAGCTAGTACTATTTTTATAATTCACAAGTAAAAAATTATGAAACTATTATGTTGATGTGCTTATAATTTATCAAAAAATGTGTCATTTAGGCTTCCTTTTAATATAGAGAATAACTATTTAAATATCATATTTTAGATTAAAATTTATGTATTGATTGACATGTATTTACAAATTCATATTAGTTTTCTCTTTATTAATATATTTTTATTTATCATTTATTATATTTTTAAATTTTAAAACATAAATATATGTTGAAGATTTGTGAATATCAATTTTTTTTTAACTAAGATAGAATTTATACGTAGAAAGTGTATTGTAGTAGTTCTCTTATAATGTATTTAGTTATATAAACTAAGTTTCATCTAAACACTTAGTCTTGTTGTCTAAGTAATAAGATGGTGGGCCACCGTTTTAATCGTCTTGAACGCCTTGACAATTATAGAGACGAGTGTGCAATATAGAGACAGAGAGGAGTGAAGGGAGAGATATTAGATGAGCGGTGAGATGGCTATAGGGCACCTCCATGGTAGACGGTGCTGTCAATTGAAACCATGTGGACCGACGCGGGGGTTGACCCACCTGGTGGGTTTCCTGTGCGAAATTACAACTGTTTTAAGAGATCCTGTAGGACCATTATGTTGCGATACCCTATGCGTCACCGTTACCTCGTAAACGTGGTGTGTATCATGGTTCTTGAAAACTAATATTAAAGGGATTTTGAGTCTTAAATCCCTATAATCTGTTATATTTATATTTATGGATTAATTATTTCCATCTATAATTACCCTATAAGTCACTCAAGTAAGTTTGTTATAAAATTTCTTCTATCCACCGTCGGGTACAACTTACATCTTACATAATGCTATGGTCTGGACTCGGGAATGGGAACCGAGGTATTTAGAGTAAGTGGAGTTGGGTGGGCTACTCTCTCTCTCTCCAGGTCACCTTCTATCTTTCTGTCTCATTCTCTCTCTCTCCCTGGCACAATAAGTTTGTCGGGAGAATATTTTTCCATAGGTATATACTAGTAAAAAATGCATGCAATTGGCAGAATAAGAGAAAAATAAAATTTGAAAGATGAATAAAAAGATCACTATTATAAATTGTTAATGAGGAGGAGTAACGGTGGGCCCGAAGTGGCCCTTTATTGTCAGATCCAATATGGCCATCGTTGATCTACCCATAATTCAGGAACATCATTCAATTGAGGCTCACTCGGGACTAGTCGGCCTGCGAGCTTAATCTGATCTGCGCACGTGTGCTCCAGATGCCATGAAATCTGTCGACGGGTGAATGTTGAGACGAGAGTTATGGGAATTACTTCCGACGGACGTCGTATCTCACCCACGCCATCGAGATGTCTGTCACGATGCTCTTCCTCAGAGAATGAGCGAGTGTGCAACTGATGATTCTCACGATCAAACAGCTCACTGCTTCACTAACCATGCCCTAACTAAGTCATGAAATAGACGATATTAAAGTGTATGATATAAATAGGGTCAGACGGATCTAGAAGTACACATTGCTACTCGTCTACAAACGCCCGCAGAGACACGCTCTTGCCACCAGAGTGATACAAAGAGATCACCACTACCTCCAGGCTCCAAGCATCTTCGCCGAGCACTTAGTGTTCTTCCGAACACTCTCTCCCTATCTTAAACTCTCACCTTTCACTCTATCTACTCTTTAGCATTTATCTGTGTGTGTCTCTTACTTAAGTATCATAGGGTTGTCCCTTGAGATGACACTCATGGCTCATTCTGACGCGTTGCTAAGTGGTTGCAAATTTTCTAAGGACAATTGGACTCTCTTTCCTACAAAGAAATATTAAAGATATAGTACGAAGTCTAAGGTAACATTTTTTTACCTCTACACTTAACATTATCATTTTTTAAAGAATTAAGAACAAATAAAATCTTCAGACATGTAAATATAAGCACAAAACTCTCACAAAACTTTGCATAGTTGGAAAATATACGAAGAGATTAAAAAATTTTCCACATGAGAAGCGATTATTTTTTTCCACCTACACATTGCGAGGGTTTTGTAGTTACATTTGTTTGGGGGAAAAAATGAAACAATAGATTTAATTCTCTTAATATGAATGTTGACAATTTATATTAGTCATTTTCTTAATCTTGTTTCAAATTTTCTTTTAAAATTGTAGAGATCCAGATCTCGTAGCTACTCTGGACCGTCAGATGATTTAAAAATTACATGTGACAAGAACAACTTTCAATGTCCTTCTAGCCAGAAATCCCGCCACTAGAGAAAGAAGATCAGGGAGCCATGGGAGTCTTTCCGAGAGAAAATCTTCCGATACTCATGTTAGAGCAGGGAAGATGAATAATTTTTAGGAAATAAGTGACTTATGTTCGATAGAATATCATCGTACCTCTCCCTTGTTGTTGTGAAAATTGTATTTATATAACCAATGGTGGTCGGTGATCTTCTGTGAGTTATCACACATGTTTGATACATGTCTATAACTTTGCCTTTCGCGCATCCGGGTGGGATGAGTCTCACTACGTGTAGAGATTAGGGTGGGGTTTTGCCTTAGTAATATGCATATGACCTCGGTAATGGGCGGGGTCTGCCGGCGACTTTGACACCATCGTTATGTTTTTCTCATCATAATAGTGGGGCGGATAGTGGCCAACAATGGGGAGATGCCAGCCCGTGGCATGAGAGTTTACTCTACTACATGTGTCACCTGTAATCATGACGTTCACTACGGGGCCGTGAATCTCGTTGCATGACGTGCCCTCCATTGATGTCGTCTATTACGTGATGGACCATGGATGATTTTTGCGGGGGTATAACTCTATGTGGCTAGATTGATGGTCGGGCTTTGCCTGCTTGAGCTTAGCCCTTTGCAGAGATATGTCCGCGAAGGCCGGAGAAGATTTAGGATGGCCCGGGATTGGGTTAAGGTCTTCCCTTGCCCTAGGATCGAGCCAATGGTGTGTTTTTACCGTGTTTTGTGGTTGAATTAATACCGAAGCTCTCTCTGATGTCTGAGAATTGAGATAACACTCGATCTCACTCAAGACTGGGGGTCGAATTAATACTCTAGGGCTCCAATGATGGCTCGGGAACCGTAGGTCTAGTGAATACTTGAGCCCTCTTTGATGCTCGGGGATCGAGCTAAGCGCTCGATCTTGCATAAGGATCAGGGTTGAGTTAATACTCTAGGGCTCCGATGATGACTCGAGAGATGTGGGTCGAGTTAATACTCGAGGTCTCTTGATGCCCGAGGATTGAGCTAGCTGTGTTGATACCTTGCTTGGTTGGAGAAGACTTGGGATAGAGTTGGCACTACGCTCAATATTTTTCGAGTTAACACGTGCTTTCGAGGGCTTTGACTGGGCCCTCCTATGTTCTAAGTGAGCCGGGGCTTTAGTGGGCCATCTGACGGGATGGCCTTAATGGGACAGCATCTTGACTTATGGGTTGGGCCACGCTGTTGGACTTCATTATTTGGGAAGGGGGGAAAATCCCCCTCTACACAGAAGATATTTAATTATTTTTTCCAACCACACATTGCGAGGGTTTTGTAGCAACATTTGTTTGGGAAAAAAAATAAAGCAATATATTTAATTTCTCTTAATATGAATGTTAACCATTTATAATAATCATTTTGTACTGTGGATCGTCCGATCGGGGAGGTTGAAGAAGCGACAGTCATTGGAGGCCTTCGGGAGGCGCGCGGAAGCGGATGTAGTCGGCGTTGGCGGTGATGCGGCGGGAGATCAGGTCGAGCACGCCCGTCGGTGGCTCGGACCAGTCTGCCCCCAGTGGCTTAGGAGGAACCATGCATCTGTGGCGCGCCGCAGGTGGAATAGAGGAGGAGGAGGAGATCTAGAAGACCCTACTAGGCGATCCCATTATTGAGATATATATATATATATATATATATATATATATATATATATATATCGTCTAGATGATATGAAGATGACCAAACGGATCCGAATTCTTTGGCGAATGCTACTTGAAGTCTTTTACCTGCGGAAATTTTGGCGACAAAAATCAACGCAAGGCGAGACTTCGATGGGCTTCTAGACCGACTCGCAGCTGGACCGACGTCTGGTTTAGCGCTCGAAAATCTGGTAAGGTCCCGTCCCGAACGTCTCTCCTTCAACTAGTTGTTAGTTCTTACACTAGGACGTTCGTGATTTACTTCATGTGTATATTAATTTTTGAACTTATCTTATTTACTAACTCTGGTTTTAAGTCGAGAGTATAATTCTCACTTTGAGACGGGTTTATATCTGAATTAACCCAAAGTTATACTTTGACCGAGAGTTATAGTTAACTAGATTTAAAAATAAGTTAATTAGGGATTATCCATGAGTTTTAAAACCCACTTGAGTTAACTCATGTTATTCTCTCTCTCTATTAATTAATAATATATCGTTCTCCTCTCTCTCTCTCCTAATTAATGCTACACTTCTCTCTCTACTTTCATTAATGTTATCCCCTCTCTCTCTTAATCTCGAAAACTTATATTTTATAACTTTTATCATTGTTAAATTTTTAGCTAGTAATATTAAAAATATTTTTATTAAAAATTTTATAATTATACAAATATATGTATCATATGGAATGGGACGTTCCGAATTTCTTAGATATTTTTCATATCATGATCTATGGGTTTCCGGAGTGCGTTTTAATGGGCTCCGGAGTGCGTTTTACGGTTTACTCGAGTTTTTGACTGATTAACTTGCGGAACCCTGTGTAGGACGTGTTGAGTTATGGTTTTGATGATTGTTGTAATTATTAAGTTATGATTTTGATGATAACTAAACTTAATGTGTGATTACGTGATGATAACTAAACTTATGGTTGATTACACATATTCTTGATGATTGTGTTCATTCATCTTGTTATTTATGCAGGTTGCATATGCTGGTTTAACGAGAGGCAAGAGGATCAAACTCATGGCAGTTACCTAGTGAACTAAAACTCTGCTCCTCTACAATCCAAAACAGGTGGTATATGTCATTTTCTGTTAAGGACCATTGGTGAGACTCTTACCTTGTTTTAACATCGATCTCACCTTGTGTATCTCATGATTAGCAACGCTCTCACCATGTGTATCTCATATACATCTCATTCATGCACATTGAACATGAAACCCTTCTGGCCAGCATGCGCCCTCGCCCGCGGATCGACCTGCGCGGTCAGGTCGCGGGGATCGACCTGCCCGGTCAGGTCAAGGGGGTCAAGGGGGCAGCGCCCCTTGCGGGCAAAATTTAGAAATGCTCAAAGTATATTCTAAGTTGAATTCAATTCCAGAAAGCATGATTTTGATATGAGCATGAAGCTTTTGACATTTGGACATGTTTCATTGGTCTAACACTTCAATTTTGCAGGTATAGGTCTTTCCGGTCGACCTACACGCCTTGGCGGGTCGACCATAATTGTCAGAGCCTAAAAATTCCAGACTCTGCAGGTAGCGGTCGACCGCCCCTAGGCGTCCGGTCGACCGGTTTTGCCAGAGCCTAAAAGTTCGAGGATTTACAGGTTCTGGTCGACCGCCCCATGCCCTCCGGTCGATCGCCAGCCCCGATGCCCACTTTTGTTGACTTTTGTGTCAAGCTCGAGAAGAGGGGTTTCACCCCATTTCTTTAATCCTTTTGCCCCCAATTTCACCAGGATTCGTGGATCTGGTCTAGGGGTTGTCCAAGGGCCTTTCAAGAGATATAAAATCAACCTCAAGGGTCATAAACCCTAGGCACCTCATGTGAGATCTAATAGAGGCTATCAAGGGGAAAAGTGAGTTGTTGCAAGAGCAAGAGGAGCTGCGTGAACAGTACTCCGTCAAGCAATCCCTTCATCTATCTGAAGCTATTCAAGCCCAATCTGAAGCCAACAAAGCTCCAATCAAGAAGAGAAGCAAGCAAGCAAGCAAAGAGATCCAAGAGGGCTTCAAGGGAGATCAAGAGGGTGCTGTCCAAGGAGGAAGAAGAAGGGTACTGTAGCCGTGAACAGTATTTCGTGCAGCAAATATTCTTCATCCATTCTCAACCCATTGAAGGCATATCTGAAGTCAACAAGCACCTACGAAGTGAAGAAGCAAGCAACCAACAAAGATAGATCAAGGGGAAGGAAATCAAGAAGCAAGCAAGGGTTTCAAGTAGAGATCAAAGGAAGGTTGTTCAAGTGAAGATTGAAGATGCATTTAAGATTCGCAACGTGCATTCAAGGGGAACCCAAAACAGGAGTTTTCTAAACTAAGCTTCATTGTCTTTATGTTTTGGGTGTTGTAATTGTGTTCATCATAAACTGCAAACTCGTGTGTGTGTGGATCGTGTTGGATCCGTGGTTGTTTACGTGTGTGTCATATTTGATTCATGTGTGTGTGTGGATCTTCCTAAATCTGCGTTTGTGTGTGTGGGTCTATTTAGATCCGTTTGGTTTTGTGTGTGTGGTTTACTGCACTTGTGGCAGAGGGTGTTTGTGTTGGTGATCCGGTTGTTGGATCTCGTTGGAGACCTCGTCTCCGTGTGTGTGTGTGTGTGTGTTGGGGTGCATCCCCGTGTGTGTGGGCAGACGTCGTCATGCGTGTGTGTTTGGAGCATTGTCTCCGTTTGGAGATTTATCCCCGAGTGAAGTCTCATCGGGTTTGGTGAGGGGTGGACGTAGGATTGCCGTCGTTGCATCCGAACCACCTTAAAAATCGCTGTGCAGTATGTTTTGATTTGTGTGGTTTGATCTATTTCCTCTACCTCCATTCTACGTGAGTGTTAGTGTATTTGTGATTCCGGATTTATCCACGTATATCCTACATAATCTATATCATCATCTAATTTAGTTTGATAAATCTCATTTGTGAACCGACAGTTTTGATCATATTGATTAGCTTTATATCACATATTTCAAAAAGGCCAAAAGTTTCCTTAAAATTTGTAAACACCCAATTCACCCCCCTCTTGGGTGTCATTGATCGCGAGACTTCAGGACGAACCGCTGTGTTTTCTAGCTCTATGACGTTATAAACGCGTTGTGCGTTTTTCGAGGATCATGGAAATGATATTTTTTTATTCTTTTTTAATTTTTAAAATCTCAAAATATTTCTCCATATATTTTTATTAAAAAAATTATAATTATAAAAAATATATTTATCATATAGAGTGTGATGTCCCAGATTTTTGGGATATTTTTAAAATCAGGATCCTTGAGTTTCGGATCGTTTTTGTGGGCTCCAGAGTGCGTTTTACGGTTTACTCAGGTTTTTGGCTAATTAGCCTGCGGAATCCCGTGTCGGATGAACCGTTGTGTTTTCTAGCTCCAGGACGGTATAGGCGCGTTATGCATTTTCCGAGGATCGTGGAGATGATTTTTTGCATTTTTTATATTTTTTATATTTTTTAAAATCTTAAAATATTTCTATATATATTTTTATTAAAGAATTTATAATTATAAAAATATATTTATCATATAAAACGTGACGTTTCTGATTTTTTAGATATTTTTTATATCAGGATCCATGAATTTCGGATCGATTTCGTTATCTCCGGGGTGCGTTTTACGATTTATTCAGATTTTTAGCTGATTAACATACAAAATCCCGTGTAGGATGAACCACTGTGTTTTCCAACTCCGGGACATTATAGACGTGTTGTACGTTTTTCGAGGATCGTGAGAATAATTTTTATTTTTTTAAATTTTAAAAAGATATATAAATATATTATTTTATTTATCATCATTATCAAGTTAAGTTACTATTTATCAAATCACACCAGATTAAAAGTAGTTTAACCCACTTTTTACTATCAGATTAATTATCCTCCAATCAAACTAAAAATAAATTAACTCGAGATTATTTTAATTAAGTTGAGTTAGCCCACCTCTAATCTAACTCGGTATAGTAGGGCGAGTCACGTTTGATCATTAAACTTTTCTTGTTTAATTATTTACTCCGTGCCGGTCAACGCAATAATTAATGGGTCCTCCCCGTGCATAGGCTAAGATGGGGATTTTCTTTATTTCTTTCTTTATACTTGTATTGTCATCTTATGCCACCCATGTCACCGTCATGAATTTATAGCTGGGAACGCACATAGCATAGCATTGAGCATACCTCGTTCTAATTTTGTTTTAACTATTAGATGTAAATTTGCACGATCTTAATAATTATTAGAAAAATGATAAGAAAAAAAAAAAAAAACACACACACACACACACACACATATATATATATATATATATATGTATAACAAATTAGTTACTGAACTAGGTTAGATTTAGTCCTGAAATAACTAACTCACTCCTCAGAGTTTATTCTAACTGACTTTTATCTCTAAACTGTTATCACAGTGGGCCATTAATTAAAAAAATGGAGCTAAAGGAATAAGTTGTAGAGGTTAAAAAGAGTCACATTTATCTCGTACTACACCTTTAGGGGGACTTTGCTAATCGAGCATGATTAGTGCGATTGTGCGTGAGGAGAGAGTGGGGCCCACCGCTCTCTCTCTCTCATCCGCTCCATTGTCCTAACCGCTTCTCAAATCGGCCCTTAAGATTTGTTTGAAAGAGAAGAACCGTCGTCCATCCTGAGGAAACCTATAACTATTAGACGGAGCGTCAGAAGGAATCATGAGAGTGATCGAACGAGAGAGCGAAGAGAAGACTAAAGAAAGAGAGAATCTAGAGCTTGGAGAGAGAGGATGGTGCTCGACAACGAGTGGAGTGCTCGCCAATACGGGAACTCAGTGGAGAACTCTTAATCTTCCTTTTCTCTCAATATTACTCACACTGTGCGTTGTAGCCCTCTATCTGCGTGTGTCTCCCCCTCTTAGGTCCGCCTGGGAGCTTATTTACACTAGTTGTAGTTGTCACTTCTTTGACTTAGCAATGGTGTGATTAGTGGAACGGTCTCCTACTTAGTCGTGGGAATCATATGTTGTCCATCCGTCCGCTCTCTGGAGATCGGCATCGGCATCATGACGGACATCTCAATAGGGTGAGCATGATCTAGTGCTCGTCAGGATAAGTCTCGTAATAACAGTCTCAAACGTTCATACGTTGGCGAGTCATACGACGTCCGAGATACTAAGAGATCTTACTTATGGACCGGCTAATCCATGGGCCTTGATTGGGCCACCTTTCAGAGCCGTCGGTTGACTGACAGTGGCCGCTACGGTCCCGGTAACACTGCACTCAATTGGTCTAAAGTTACTCGGCCATACTGGACTTAAGCGTATTTTTTAGTACTCACACGGAACATGAAGTCAAATATAAATAAATAAATACTTTCAACAGCAGATCTCCACCGGATATCTAATTAATAATAATCCCCGCAGCCGCAAGTGTTTGTGAGACCGGGTGTGGTGTGATCCAGATCGATGGCTGCCAAACTGCATCATCTTCGATGAGGCACGCAACAACACGGCACCCTCTCGACATGGCCGTCCCCGAAGTCGAAGATGCCGAAATCCGGCACTCCATGGGCGACAGGCCTGTGCCAGCTCTCCGGCAGTAGTCGCTGAAGCATATGCAGTTTCCCCGGCCAAACCCCCTGGCGGGAAGTGACGGAGAGCGAGCTGCCAGCAGGCCCCGGGAACAGAGCCTAGTCGCCCAAGCTTTCCAGCTCCACCCACAGCGGCCGTACGATCCCCGCCTCGTTCCAGATTGTAAAGTGAGAAGATGCCTCCTCAGCACCATCGGGAGGTCGCCGGTGCGGGACTCCACCAGGTAGACGTACCCCGCTCGACGAGCTCCCCCCGCCGCCTCCGCCCGTGAACGAGGCATCTCTCCATGGGGCGTGGCCAGTAGTACGTAAGCCGGGAGGTTCTCCTCCTCCTCGGGATATGGGAATTCCCGGATCCTCGCCGGGGGCCCGACGTCGCAGACGTAGAGCGCCGTGTACGTGGCCGTCCACGGCGTAGAACCTAGCTAGCTTCCCTTATTATAGAAGATGATGTCCCCGATCTCCGAGACGTATGTGCTAGCTAATCCGGTCTCTTCTTCCAAACATTAATGCCCTCAACTCTGTTTGAAATGATCGATACAGTGATCCCATATTCATCAATTGATGGCGCAAAGTAACCTGTTTTTCCAAACAGATCTAGTATTCATCAATTGACATCCTCCTATTAGTCAATTAAGCTCATGGAAATTCTTGGTTATTATGCATGAAAAGAAATATTGAAAAGCAGCCTCCAAGGCTCCAACAACTATATATATATATCTGAATTCTCCAACCTTAACCCAGAAAATTAACTTCTGTATTAATTAATGAGCCACCTAATATTAAAAATATTTACGATCCTTGTAGCTACATACCAAAATGTTTGTAAAAGATGTTCAATCAGATAAGAATTTTTTACCAAAAAATATGACTAAGATATGTGTAAGGGGATTTTTTTAAATATACTTATTTTAAAAATGTTTTCACAAATATCTCGCAATATTCAAACTTATTTCCAAAACTATGTCTCGTTTAAGTATTCTGGCCTCCGTTTAAGGATTTTGACCCTCATGCATGCATTTTGACACTTGTTTTTACACTTTTTAAAAGCGCAAACATGTGTCAAAAATGTGTACGTAAATGGATGTCAAAACTTTTTATTTTGACGGGAGAATAGGGTGGGGTCGGGTGGGGTTGGGTTGGGTTGGGTTGAGTTGAGTTGACGGGGGTGGATACCGAATCATTTTTATTTTTGGCGGGAGAATAGGGTCGAACCGGCCCGAACCGATTCAACGGTCGAACCGCGGTTTAGGCAGTTCAGACGATTTTTAGCCAATTGACCGAACCGGATCTAATCGGACCGGTTCCTGGACCGGTTCACGGTCGAACCGGTCCGACCGACCGATCCGGTCCGATTCTGATAACAATGGTCAAAAGAGAGTGCAAACAAACATTAAAATGTGTAAATGAGACATAATTTTGAAAATGAGTTTGGATGGAGCATATATACTCGAGTAAATATTTTTTAAAATAATTAGCATATGCTAAAAATCTTACAAAGATGTAACAATATGGCAAGCCTCCAAAATAAATAAATAAACAATCACCAGATGCGAGCTTTCTTTCTCGGATGTTGCACCACCTTCACGATGTTGCACTTGCACTCGTACGTGCCATTCCTGCACCCAAGCTTCCACTTCAACCCCTTCCAAAATCCTAATTTCTTCCCCACCATCCCGGGGGCAACCCCACCGCAGCGGCAGCATAACATGGGCTCTCTCGCCGTCTTAGAACGCGTCGCCTCCGGCCTCACCACCTTGCAGGCCTGTGTCGTCTTCAGAAGTTGTTCCTTCGACCTTGCATCCATCTCCTCCTCCTGCTGCTGCTGCTGCTGCTCGTCTTCTTCCTCCTTCCCCGCCTTGCCTCGCCCTCCGGAGTCCATGATCACCAGACCTTTCCCCTCTTTCATCTCTCCCTTCTCGCTTGGCGCCCCATCTGATTCCCTCAACGCGCAGGCGATGGCCTCCCTTATGTGCATCTGCCCGATGAACAGCGCCTGCGCCACCATGCGCAGCGGCAACCTCGTATTCTGCGCGGCGTGCTCGCACGCCTCCAGGGACAGCCCCCGGCAATCCAGCGCCCTGCACACCTCCTCCCTCTCCGACTCTGTCAGGTGCCCGTGCGCAATAAAGTACGCGTCCACCGCCCGGTAGGCCCCGTCGGATCCCCGCCCGGCGGCCTCCTGCAAGCTCTCCAGCATTTCCAGCAGCGAAACGAACTTCTCCTTCTTCAGCCCGGCGTCCTTCGCCACCTCCGCAAGGAACTCCTCGAAGAGCCCCGTCACAGCCGCCAGAGCCGAGGGGTCCCTAGGCGATGCAGAAGCACAAAAGTTTGAGCAGAAGTGGGTGAGAACTCGCTGGATGCAATCGAGGTCGTGCTTGGTCTCGCTGGCGTAGCCGCAGCTGGGTATGAAGAGATCATCTAGAGATGCTTCAGGTAGAAGCTTCCCTATCCGGGCTTCTAATCCGCTTCTGCAGCCACTGCTGGCCAGTAGGAAGATGGCGGACCGCAGCATCTCGAACAGGCATTTGACGGGGAAGGCCCCCTTCTCCTGGGGCAGTAGCTTCTCCACTGCTTCAATCACACGCCTCTGGTTGATCTTGTCGTATTCTGATGACCCCAGCTGCGACGGCCCGTCGTCTGGGGGAGCTGCTCCTCCCACGCTGGCCCTCTTCCTCGCGTAGCGGTAGAGGCACCGGGCGAGGTGCTCCTCCGGGACCCCGGCACGGGCCATCGCCGCCATGGCCGGGACGTAGAGGTCGAGGCCCAGGCCGGTGAGGTCATCGGCTCGCCATTCCGCAAGGATCAGCCTCCTCTTGGCCCCGAAGGAAACCCCGTTGGCGCCTCCATGTCCGCCGCCCGTGCAGGTCATGAGGTCGTCCTCCACCGGGTTCCTGAGCAGGTGGGGGTCGGCGAGAGCCTTCTCGGCGACGGAGCGCAGGCAGGCGTCCAGGATGCCAAGCTGTGCTGCTTGCTGCATCACGGGCTCGGTGGATCTGAGGGCGCGGATGGTCTCGTTCCAGTCCGGGAGGACGCGCGCGGAGAGGAAGGCGAGGGCCCTGGCGAGGAGGTTGCCCTCGCTGTGCTCCTCGGTCATCTCCAGGAAGGAGGCGACGCAGGCGACGGGGACAACGTTCTCCGGGGAGAGCTCCGGCTCGTAGCCGTAGCAGAACCTGGCGGCGACCATGAATGCCTTCTCATCTGTCGGGACATCCGCTAAGGAGAGTAACCGGCCTTGAGCCGGCGTCGTCTGGAGCAGCCTCGCTACCTTGGCGGATCGTAGAGCCAAGCATCTCTGCGAAAACCCTAAAATGAATGAGAACGAAAAACATCAGGAAGGGATCAAAAGTGTGTTTAGGGTTTTATTTGGCTGCTCACCTTATCAAGAGTGTAGAAGACGCCATGCACGAGAACTTGGAAGTCCGGTGATGAGTATTCTGTATACATTTTTTCTTCTTCTTCTTCTTCCACTAGTAGAAGGCTCCGCGAGCCGTCTCTTTCTCTCTCTCTCTCTCCCTCTCTGTAAACCACCTTCGTAAAATCAACACGTCATTAACGAAATCTTCTCTTATCTCGTTGTCACGTGAACAAACCGTGAGTTATTCCCTCTTCTCTCTCTCTCTCTCTCTCTCTCTCTGTTGTGATGTTATGCAGTTTGATCGTAATTCACGCAAATCTCAAACAAACCGTGAGTTATTCCCTCTTCTCTCTCTCTTCTGCTATTATGTAGTGTGATCGTAATTCACGCAAATCTCAATCTTTATTCGGTGCAAGATTGAAAGGGGAAAATCTGACGAAGACATTATCATGGTGTCTCTACAGTCATACAACTTTTATACCGTAAGTTTGTAACTTCCACTGCTTACCGCATCTGAAGTATTTACAGAAGGCAGATCCCAAAATCAAATTATAATGCGAACTTACACTATGTATCTCCCAAAATTGCAGCTTCACGTCCAATTTCTATCTCCTGCAAGAAAAAAGGAAAAATATTACTGAAATGGGTTCCGTGTAGAACTGATTCAGACGATGCAAAACCATTTTACATTAAGTTTATACAAGTACGCCAATGGATAGATCTAATTGGTTGGAAATTGAGTAGAGATCTGAACCAAGGAGGAGCAACATGTTTTCTAAGAAAGGAATAGCAAAAAACTGTCCTGGAGATATCTTTAAGCATGAGAATGAATGGAGAAATAAACTTCAAAGAAAGAAAAGGAGAAGCAATATGCTAAAAATTTCCGAGTACAACTGAATTCATCTTCTGCTTCTCAGCTCCCAGTTGATCTCAGGTTAACCAAATAGGCAATTTTCTGGGAAAGTATTTAGAAAGAGGCAACATTTTCCCATTTGCCTAGCCCCACCAAAAAATAGATAGATAAATGTTCGACCATCTAGCTAGCCAACTTTTACCCACATGAAAATTTCTTGGAAAGGAAGAATATTTTCATTGTTTGGCTCCTTCAATATTTATATTAAAAACACCATTGAAAGAAGAGATATGAAAATAACCAAAAAAATACTCGCACAATGCAACGCAGTCACAATATACCCCTCCCCCAGATAAAAGTTCTGGCTTGAGTCCTGCACTGAAGCCTGGGCCAAGCGTTGGAAGGGTCATTGACATTCCACATGGTCTCTGTTATTTCAAGTAAGCGAGATGCTATGTACAGCAGTTTCATCTAACTTCACGTGTCTTGGTCATACAATATGTGTAACATAAATATTCCACACTCAAGGCAAATCTGCTTAATCTGGGTGCAAGAATGTCTTTGGAGGATTAGTATATTTCTTAATGAACATTTTCAGTTTTACTGTACTTTAATGTCTTTGGTGGAAATTCGTGGAAATCTTTCATAAGCCTTTAGCCTGTCTATGGGTTAACGACCTATTCAAATTCAAAATTAGACCACACAAGCACTGAGTTATGAAACTCGCCTTCGGATTTCCATCTTGCATGAGGATGCATCTTGATGTCACAGCATGTCCATGATCTATCAGCCATCCAACTTCTGCATAGGTCTCACCATCTTCCTTTTTTCCTACCGAACACCATATAAGTTGCTTTGGTAATGCTACGAGGCCCTCTTTTTCTCTAATCACCTTCTGTGCCCTGTTGCTGACAAGTTCACGGATGGCACCCTGGACGATAAGAATAAAGCATAATAAAGAAGGAAACATGGAAAGAATATGTAATAATCATTTATCCATACAGATACATAATAAGAAGGAATGATAATGATAGAACAGCCATAATCTATCTGTCAGCTGAAGCATTGACCTTACTCTTACTCTTGTCTTCACCAGTACTCATAAATATGAAGAACCTACCAAATACAACCTAATTTGTTTCAATTTCATACTACAGAATTAGTTATGATAGACTTCAATAGTGACAAGTACTACTGCCGCAGAAGATGATTGAAGAAAGTTTCTTAGGGAACATTTGTGTGAGTGATATAGGAACCTTCTAAAGCTACAGCTTGCTTAAAGTAATTGCATGCAAATATCGAAAAACAATAAATTCAAGACCAGGAAAGATGAGAGAACAAAGAGAGACGGGTCATGAGAGGAAAAATTAGACACTCACTGTGGGGGCATTTTGAAAGGAGGCTGATACACGGGCACCCTGCCATGTGCCTAAGGCTTCAGACTCTCTCATTGCACCGGTCGATGCAAATCCAGATTCACGAATAGCACACCCACCAAGTTGTTCCCCATTTCTGAATGGACCATACCATTGTTCAGAAAAGACATTTATCTTCTGAAGTATCAGACCCATTTTCTCTATCCAGATTTTCTGAACTATCCTCATGCGAACTTCATGATTTCTAGGATCAACTAGGCAATGCTCTACCTCCAACAATTTGTCCTCGCCGTATCCTTTCACGGCCCAGATGGCGACATAACTTCCACTCTGATCATATGCAAAGGCAAATACCTTACTGTCATCACCCCCCGCTGTTTTCTCCTCGACACTATATCTTGTTGCAGCATCAGCTTCGCAACCCACTGTTGGTAGTAGCTTTATCAACTTGTACAAGAGTGAAGGCTTCCCTGCTTCAGCAAGCGTAGGGCACTGGGTTTGCCAGTCAAACACTTGAACACCCCATTCCCTAAATGCTTCATGGACCACATTCTCAGGAAGTTCAATGGGCTCCCCTGGTGAACTCTGCTCCATATCCATCCCATTCGCCAGACACACGGCTCGCAAACTCTCCCCATTCTGAACACAGCAAATAAATAAGTAATCAATAAAATAGATAAATAAATGGTGGCATGTAATTGCATCTGTTGTGTTTTCCATAAGCGTGTGGACAGGCATAGTGATTACTTTGTGGGCGCTTTTACGAGTTAGTAGCAACACGTTAGTAACCATATCCTTGTTGATAGATGAAACTTATTCCAGTGGGATGAGCAATAGCAAACAATATGTCGCCCGTCAACACATAACCATCCTTGCAAGAGTTGTGACTTGCATTTGAAATCTTTATTCAGTATATAAAGAATCCAGCAGCTGTCGTACCACAAATTTTGAAAAAAGAAAGCACGGTGAAGTCACGTATTGACCCTTTTTTCGGGATAAGGCAACTGTTCCAATTGCCATTGGAGACCAAGCTAATAACTTGAAGCTACTCTGCTTTTCTTTCTGGCTTTCCCACTCCACAAGGAGACGAACACGTTCGACCAAAAAAAGTCTCACAGACATATTCTGCTGCAAATTGGCTAAATGGACCTACGGATCCTCTACGCTAATTCTTTTCAAGGGCATAAAAACAAAAAACCGGCATGCAGAGAGGTGGCACAACACTGGGAATAAAGACACGATTTTGATTTCTCGGGAACGCACAAAAAGGCTAAGCAATCTAGTTTCTCGAGGCAAACGATAGAAATGTGCGGTACCCATCTCCGCCGCAGCGAGTTTTCACTAATTACCGAAAACAAGAGGAACAAGGAGGAAACAATCCAGAACCGCAAAGAGGATAACTAACTTGGGTACGATCCCGAAATTCGATTCTCCTCCTGGACCTGCTGGACAGCGGCGATCACTGTGCCACCCGTGACAGCGGGGCCGGAGGCGGCGGCCCTCCGGGTTAGCCGGCGGAGTCCCCGCAGCGCCAACGTCGGGAGGCGGCATGGGAGGCCCGGCGTGCTCCGTGGCTGCCTTTCGGAGGGAGAGCATCCGGTGGGGGGCACCGCGGTTCTGTAGAGAGCGGGGGAGGATAGAGAGAGGAGCACCATTTTTGGATTCCTCCTCTCTCCTCTTCACACCCCCTCTCTCTCACTCTCTATCTCTCTCTTCCTCCCTCGCTCTGTGCCACCACGCCACCACATGCTCGCGCTCACGGACGCGCCCATTTATCCGGCCATCGGACCGGCGTGGAAGGAAGGCCAAACACCCAGAACAGCGGCGGATTCCGGATCCTGCACGGCTGCACCCATCATCTCCCCCCCCCCCTCTCTCTCTCTCTCTCTCTCTCTCTCTGAAAACGGTCTGAACTCTGAAGTCTGAACCGTTAAAGAAATAATATCCATGGCCAGGACTGGAAAGTATTGCTCTTAACTTTTAAGCAGTTTAGTGGTAATTTATATCTTTATTTTTTTAAAAGATAAAATGTAGCTTTAACTTTATTATTATTTTTACATATTTATATCCTTCTCTTTTATTTTTAATGGTTATTACTTATTAGTAAATATATAAAGATTAGATGGAAGGATAACCCTAATTCTTGGAAGATTCTTCTTACATATATATAGTTTAGGGTTTTTTTAGCTCAAAAGATTAGGCCAATGAATGAAATTATCTTTATTTGTTACCATCTTCATGGACATGCAATTATTTTCACTCCCTAATGTGTATGTAAATCATGTGAACAGACGTACTGTTGTCATATACGGGAACAAAGTAAAATTACAGTTTTTCTGAGTACATATGAAAGAGTTTCAAAAAAGATTGCACGGATAAGAGAGAGTTAGTTATAGAATGTAATTTTTTTATTATTTACAACTCTATCAGCATGTTAAATGTTGAAATAAATAATAATAAGAGATTTTTGCATGAAAACCATTGTTAGAAGTGAATTTACGGAAAAATTATTCCTAGAAATGCATTAGGAGATATATCACTGAGTTAATTCAAATAGTACATAAATGCCATTCAAGCATAATTTTTTTGTAAATTTTTAATAAAAATAAGTGATATATCTGCAAATAAATATGGCATTTTTGCACAATTCAGATTTACACAATGATATGCTTGCTAATACATTTGCAGGAATGATTTTTTTTGCAAATTCCCATTTAACATTGGTTTTCATGCAAAAAACCCTAATAATAATAATAAATATTTTTAAATATTTATCAATAATCATCTTTAATCAATATTTCTCATAAATCATTTGACATATATATATATATATATATATATATATATTATTTTCATATAAATGGAAGGATAATCAAGTTAAAGGATAGAGAAATATTTATTTTTTATCCTTTATCTTCAATAAAAGGACACAACTTATCCTTTTTCCGTATGTGAATATCGGAATATGTACATATGGGCCTTCAGCTACACCGTACATCACCATCACGGCCCACAACGGGCCCATTTTGAATATCAAAATTGAAAATATGTATTACAATTATTTAAACATA
This sequence comes from Amorphophallus konjac, assembly GCA_022559845.1. Lineage (NCBI taxonomy): Eukaryota > Viridiplantae > Streptophyta > Magnoliopsida > Alismatales > Araceae > Amorphophallus > Amorphophallus konjac. The sequence goes on from JAHNEJ010002565.1 coordinate 249,354, forward strand.
TAATTGTAATACATATTTTTTTATTAATTTAAAATATAATTTTACAGGGACATATCTCCAAAAACTAAGTTCAAGTCTATGACAAACGATATGCATAATGATGAGACAACAGTTTCAACTACTATACCTCAAAATAGACATGCCTTTAGTCCTCTATCAGGTAACTTATATTATAATTTTTTATTTTAGATGTACAAGTAGTTGTTGGTAAATGATTTCTCTATTCTTTTTAGATATATAGTCTCTTATAGATACTCCTCTTTATTTCAGATGTTCCAGCTAAATATTGTAAATGAATATCCCCTCAAAATAAGTTTAAGTCAATGACAAATTTCTTGAAAAATGAAACGGTCGCAATTCCAGCAACTATCTCCCAAAATAGAGGTGCTTTGGGTCCTCTTTCGGGTAACTTATATTATAATTGTTTATTTTAAATATGTAAGTAGTTGTTGATAAATGATTTCTTTATTATTTTTAGATATTTGTTCTCTTATAGATATTTTTCTTTATTTTAGATGCTCAAACTAAATATTGCATAGGAATGCTCCCTCAAATTAAATTTAAGTCAATGATAAATGTCATGCATAATAAAAGTGCCTCAACTCCAGCAACTATCTCTCAAAATAAGAGTGCTTTGGGTCCTCTTTCAGGTAGCTTATATTGTAATTCTTTATTTTAGATGTGTAAGTAGTTATTAGTAAATAATTTCTTTGTTCTTTTTTAGATATATATTCTCTTATAGATATTCTATGTTATTTTAGATGTTCAAGCCAAATATTGCACATGAATGTCCCATCAAACTAAGTTTAAGTCAATGACAAATATCATGTATAATGAAAATGTCTCAACTCCAGTAACTATCTCTCAAAATAAGAGTGCTTTGAGTTCTCTTTCAGGTAACTTATATTATATTTTTTATTTTAGATATGCACGTTGTTGTTAGTAAATGATTTCTTTATTCTTTTTAGATATATGGTCTCTTATAAATACTTCTATTTATTTTAGATGTTCCAGTTAAATAGTGCACATGAATGCCCTCTCAAACCAAGTTTAAGTCAATGACAAATGTCATGCATAATGAAAGTGTCTCAACTCCAGTAACTATCTCTCAAAATAAGAGTGCTTTGAGTCCTCTTTCAGGTAACTTATATTATAATTTTTTATTTTAGATATACATGTAAGTAGTTGTTGGTAAATAATATCTTTGTTCTTTTTATATATATAGTCTCTTATAGATATTCTCCTTTATTTTAGATGTTCAAGCCAAAATTATACAAGAATGCCCCCTCAAATTAAATTTAAGTCAATGATAAATGTCATGCATAATGAAAGTGCCTCAACTCTAGCAACTATCTATCAAAATACGAGTGCTTTGGGTCCTCTTTCAGGTAGCTTATATTATAATTCTTTATTTTAGATGTGTAAGTAGTTATTGGTAAATAATTTCTTTGTTCTTTTTTAGATATATATTATCTTATAGATATTCTCTGTTATTTTAGATGTTCAAGTCAAATATTGCACATGAATGTCCCCTCAAACCAAGTTTAAGTCAATGACAAATATCATGCATAATGAAAGTGTCTCAACTCCAGTAACTATCTCTCAAAATAAGAGTACTTTGAGTTCTCTTTCAGGTAACTTATATTATATTTTTTATTTTAGATATGCACGTTGTTGTTAGTAAATGATTTCTTTATTCTTTTTAGATATATGGTCTCTTATAAATACTTCTATTTATTTTAGATGTTCCAGTTAAATATTACACATGAATGCCCTCTCAAACCAAGTTTAAGTCAATGACAAATGTCATGCATAATGAAAGTGTCTCAACTCCAGTAACTATCTCTCAAAATAAGAGTGCTTTGAGTCCTCTTTCAGGTAACTTATATTATATTTTTTTATTTTAGATGTACACGTAAGTAGTTGTTGGTAAATAATATCTTTGTTCTTTTTAGATATATAGTCTCTTATAAATATTCTCCTTTATTTTAGATGTTCAAGCCAAATATTATACAAGAATGCCCCCTCAAACTAAGTTTAAGTCAATGATAAATTTCATGTAAAATAAAATTGTCTCACTTCCATCAACTATCTCCATAGAGATGATTTGGGTCCTCTTTTAGGTAATTTATATTATATTTTTTATTTTAGATATCTAAGTAGTTGTAGGTAAATGATTTCTTTATTCTTTTTAGATATGTGGTCTCTTATAGATACTTCTCTTTATTTTAGATGTTCCAGCTAAATATTGCATAAGAATGTCCCCTCAAACTAAGTTCAAGTCAATGACAAATTTCATGTAAAACGAAACTATCTCAATTCCAAAAATTATCTCCCAAAATAGAGATGCTTTAGGTCCTCTTTCAGGTAAGTTATATTATACTTTTTTATTTTAAATATTACATAAAAATACTATTCTTTATTTTAGATGCTCTGATCAAATATTGTGCATGAATTCTCCCTTAAACTAAGCCAAAGAGAGTGACGAATGTCGTACATAATGATAAGGCCTCAACTCCAACTTCTATCTCCCAAAATGGGCGTGCGCCAAGTCCTCCTTTTCGTTAGTAATCATTTTTTTTCTGCATAAAAACTTATGAATTTTTTATAAATATAAATTATGATCCTCTTAGTTTCAGGTGCTCTAGTGAAGAAAAGATGTTCATCTCATCAACAAAGTATACCTAGAGCTAACAATCCTATTGATAATGAAGTTGAAAATCTAGATGAAAGTCCTCTTGATAATAGAGCATATTCTAATGAATGTCATCCATCTAATGGAGTAGATGAGAGAGATTCTAATGATGTACATGAAAATAATGTACAAACATCCTCAACATTTATTTCTAAAGTGAGGAAGACAAGAGGGTCAACTCAAAAGATAACATTTGATCACCCCAAGGAATGAAGTGGACATACATGTTCATTAGAAGCCAGCCTGTAATATCCTGGACCTTTCGGATCCTTCTTCGTGGGTCCCGGATCTGGTTTTTCGGGGTGTCCAGCTCCGTTGTGTCCGAAATTTCGTTTCAGATATCTTTCGTGTTCGGATCGGCGCGATCCAGAGTTGTTTCGGAGGCCCGGGAGAGTTCCACGGCTTTTCCGCGCCTGTTTTCCGATTTTCGGTGTGTGTTTTGGTAATTCCTTCGGAACCTCGTTGCGGGTGAACCGGGTCGTTCACCTGGGCACGAGTGGTACCGTTGCGATCGGTGCGTTCCGAGGATTCCGGAAACGTAATTTTCTATTTTTTGATATTTTTCAGATTTTCCGGATTTTCTATAAATACCCCCCTATTTTCTCTCTCCCCCTCACTCTTCTTCTTCTTCTTTTTTTTCCTTCTTTCCTCCCCACCGTGACCTCTCCCTCTCCCTCTCTTCCTCCCATTCGACCGCGGCGAGCTCCCTTCCGGCTGTAGACGGCGGCGGGGCGACGTGGGCGGCGGCGGGGCGATCGTGGGGACGTGCGGTGCTCGTGGGAAGATTGAAGAACGAGGGTTTTCCAAAGGGATTCCTTGCGTTTGTGGACGATCCGATGGAGCATTCGCTCCATTGAGGTAGGGTGACGTTCCCTAGCTCCCCGCCGTTCATTTCCGCGATTTATAGGCCGAGGGGAGGCCAAGAGGGGCGTGATTGAGCGGGTTTAGGGTTTTCCATGATTTGGGGAGAGCTCGCCCGATCTACGGATTTGATGCATGATTTCATGTTTTGGTGGCCTAGAATCATGTTGGGGTCCCCAGGGGTCTTCCCCTTTGATTTCCCCCTCTCCGGTGGAGGCATGGGGGCGTGGTCAGAGTTTTTGGGCGTTTCCCGCCGTTTCGCCGTCGGGTGTGTGTAACGGTCCTTCCAGGGACCGTCACACGGTGTGACGCGCCTGGAAGGGTACGTCACACGCCCTTTGTCATCCTTTGGGGGTCAGGGGCTGTGACGGTCCCCCGATAGACCGCCACAGCCGTGTGACGTGCCTTGGAAAGTGCGTCACAGCCCCTGTTAACCAGCTAGGGGCTGAGGGTGTGACGGCCCCCGATAGGCCGTTACAGGCGCGCAACGCGCCTAGGGTGGGCCGTCAGAGACATCCGACCGTTGGTTTATGACCGTTGGGGGTCAAGGCATGTGACGCACCAGACCTGGCACATCACATCCTTGTGACGGCTCGGGGCGGGCGCGTCAGGGCGCTTTTGAGCGTCTGAAACCCCAGGCGGTGTGACGGCCGGCGTCGAACCGTCACACCCCGTGACGCGCCTGCGAGGGGGCGTCACAGTCTGTAACGCGCCAGGGCAGGCGCGTTACGCTTCGCTTTGCGCTGAGAGTGTGACGGCCTGCGTAGGACCGTCAGGCTTCCTGTGACGGTCCCGCCTAGACCGTCACGTGCCTGTGACGGTCCAGGGGTGGACCGTCAGGCGCTTGGTTGCCCCAAGAGGGTTGCAACCCCGTTTTTAGTCTGACTGTGGCCACCGTGCGATGGGGCCGGTGCGTGGGGTGGTCCCCGTGCGTCGTCGGATGTGGGCATCATTTTCCGTGACTTGAGAGTCTACTCTTTCAGTGACCCTCCACTAGTCGTAGCCTACCAGTACGCGGTGCTGGTCGCACCAGGGAGTGGTGTACGGGCTTACCCTTAGAGGCGGTTTGTGGACCGGTTGCCGTTGGGCCTCACGTCTTGCAGCCAGAGTCCGGCTGAGGGGAAAACCGGTCAGAGGGCCAGACCAGGGACGCGCGATCTGTGTGTGCACACGTGGTTGGGGGCGGTTGGATCCACGTCGACGGGCGTGACCCCAGCTAGTCACTTGTTTGTGGTTCTTGTGCGGTGTTCGTGCCTTGGGTAGGCGCTACCACATCAGGCAGTTCACTTGCGGTGCGGTGTAAGTCGTCAGGGGACGCTACCGACTGTGCTTCTAGTGGGAGGTACTCCTGTCGAGTGTGGAGTGTCAGACTGTCAGTTTCGTGACTTTGACCTTCGGGTTTGCCGGGTCGACTGTTGAGTTTCGGTTGTCTCACCGTGGCACGTGTGCCGGTTTACGTGCCGTATGACCTTTGTTTTGTAGAGTACAGGGCTTTCCTTTCCGAGGTACTCTCCTACCGCTAGCGTAGTGGTTTCTCGTTTTACAAGGTAGGGTTCGAGTGATCCCTACTGAGTCTTGTTCCGAGACTCATCTCCTGCGTGTTTTCACCGTGTTTTAGGTGAGGCGCCGCCCCAGGGGAGCGCGTCTGGGGCGCAGCGTGGTGCGGGTGCCCAGAGAGGTAGTGCCAGAGGTCAGAGCCGAGGTATGCCCCGTGTATATAGCTGTACTTTCTTTTCTTGTCTCTGTACTAGTTGTGGACTACTGTTGTTATTTTATTGTTATTTTGTGGACCATGTAAAATGTTAATTCATTTCCTGCTTAATAATATAAACTGATTAATTTCTACAATTACTCGTGATACTTGTGTAGTTCCCACACCATCCTTCTAACCCTTTCGAGTCTTCGGGCTCGTGGGTGGCGGTGCGAGTCTCGGGTTATCGGGCCTTCCCGGTAATCGGATTCTCAGGTCATTACAGCTGGTATCAGAGCGCAGTTGTGGGATTATACAAGAATTATAAGTAATTATAGTGGTCCACTAGTCCACAGCGATGACGTACAGATGACACTGGCATTGGGCATCGCGCGTTTTCTTAACCTTGCCGTTTTCGTATTTTCTGCCTTTTGCTTCAGGAGCGAGCATGGCACCGAGGCAGAGTACTCGCTCTCAGCAGGGGAAGTCGGCTGGAGGTCAGGAGATCCAGCAGGGGGTCAAGAGGGACCAGGAGGAGCATAGTCGAGCGCCACCAGCGGCCACCGAGGCAGTGGATACTGCGAGGCTTCCGGGGGCCGAGGATTTCTTCCGTGGCATGTACCAGCTTATGTCTCAGCAGTTCGACGGAGAGGCTGGTGAGGGCTCGTCAGCTAGGGGTGGGCCAGGACGAGCAGTGAGGGACTTCTTGCAGTTTCATCCACGTTACTTCAGCGGCCAGCCAGACCCCGATGCGGCTCGTGATTGCCTTGACGAGATAGAGCGGGTGTTCAGTTCTACGAAGAGTGCTGCCGAGGATAGAGTGGTGTTGGCCTACAACCAGTTGTAGGGTACGGCTCGAAAGTGGTGGTCCTCCGAGTGGAAGACGTCCTTTCAACTTCGTCCACTTGAGCAGGTCAAGTGGGACGACTTCGTCCGTGCTTTCGAGCGTACGTACTGTTCAGACTACGTTGCTACGCAGCGGATGCGTGAGTTTCTGGAGCTGGTGCAGGGCGACATGTCCGTGTTATAGTACAGGGCCCGATTTGTCGAGCTGGGTCGGTATGCACCTCACATCATGGAGCATGAGAGGGTGAAGACCGCGCAGTTCGTTCAGGGCTTGAGGCAGGAGCTGAGGCACCATCTGATCGCGAACGGGGTCACTGATCTGGAGACAGCGTCTCGTGTTGCGGCTTCCTTGGAGATGGACATGCAGAGGACCCGAGGACCGATCAGCCAGGGGCAGTCTTTGTCAGGTCGCAGCCAGCAGTCGGCTACCCAGCAGCAGGGTTCCTTCCAGCATGCGTCGGGTGGTTCAGGAGTGCCGGCACAGGCAGTGTCGGTGACAGGATCTGCGTCTTTTGGCACGAAGGTCAAGAAGTTTTTCAAGAAAGGGTTCGGTAAGAAGAAGTCCAAGGATCATGGGCAAGCTTCATCGGGCAATGTACAACAGCCGATCCCCTTGCAGCGTCAGGGATCAGTGGGTGGGTCGCGAGGACCGTGTCCACGGTGTAGTGGGTTCCACCCAGGCAGGCAGTTCACGGCGCCGATTATCTGTTTTCGGTGTGACCAGCCATGGCACATGGCCCGTGACTGTCCTCAGAGGCAGCCGCCGCAGCAGCATGTTCCCCAGCAGCAAAGGCAGCAGCAGCAGCAGTAGGGACAGTATCCGCCGCTACCCAGGTCAGCTAGTGTGGGAGGCAGGCAGAGAGCTCGAGGCCAGATCACGCACATGACCAGGGCAGAGGCAGTGGCGTCGCAGCTCGTGGAAGGTACCGTTCAGATTTTGGGTTGCGCGGCTCGGGTTTTGTTTGATTCTGGCGCGTCTCATTCATTTATTTCGGAGGATTTCGCGCTGAGCATCGAGGAGCCGGTGACCCAGTTGCCTTGTGATTTGGCAGTGGACCTGCCTTCGGGTGATTTCATGGTCACCCCGTATTGCTTCGATCAGGTTCCGGTTTGGATCGATGGACGAAGTATGCCAGGCAGGTTATATGCGCTGCAGCTTCGGGATTACGATGTGATTCTAGGCATGGATTACCTCGAGACTCATGGAGCGGTGGTGGATTGTGGAATGAAAAGGGTCTACTTCCAGCATCCGAGCAAGCAGACCTTCTATTTCCAAGGTATCCGTTCCACCTCTTCTCGATTCCTCATCTCCGCTATTCGAGCTCGTCGATTGCTTGATTCTGGTTGTCCGGGTTTTCTCGCGTCCGTGGTTGTGACTGAACAGATGGAGCCGAATGTCGAGGACATTCCGGTGGTGTGCGAGTTTCCCGACGTTTTTCCCGAGGAATTGCCTGAGTTACCTCCCCAGCGGGAGATCGATTTTGTGATCGAGGTTGTGCCTGGTACGGGACCTTTGGCGAAGGCTCCCTACCGTATGGCCCCCGCTGAGTTGAGGGAGTTGAGGGCGCAGTTGCAGGAGCTGCTGGCCAAGGGGTACGTTCGTCCTAGCTTTTCCCCTTGGGGTGCGCCCGTGTTGTTTGTGAAGAAGAAGGACGGTAGTATGCGGCTATGCATTGACTATCGGCAGCTGAATGAAGTGACCATTAAGAATAAGTATCCGTTGCCGCGGATTGATGATTTGTTTGACCAGCTTCAGTCTGCGTGAGTGTTCTCGCGGATTGATTTGCGGTCCGGTTACTATCAGCTGAGAATTCACGAGTCCAATGTGGAGAAGACTGCATTCAGTACGAGTTACGGGCATTATGAGTTTTTGGTGATGCCGTTCGGGCTCACCAATGCCCCCGCAGCCTTCATGGACTTGATGCAGAGGGTGTTTCGTCCGTATTTGGACCAGTTCGTGGTCATATTCGTGGACGACATCCTTGTTTATTCGCGGTCTGCCGAGGAGCACGCGTACCATTTAGGTGTAGTGCTGCAGACGTTGCGAGATCACCAGTTGTATGCGAAGCTCAGTAAGTGCGAGTTCTGGCTCTGCGAGGTGCACTTTCTGGGGCACGTGATTTCTGGTGATGGCATTTTCGTGGACCCTGCCAAGGTTGAGACAATAATGCAGTGGCCGAGGCCGAGGTCGGTGACGGAGATCCGGAGTTTCTTGGGGCTTGCGGGTTATTATCGTCGGTTTATCCAGGATTTTTCTCGCGTTGCGGCCCCGATGACTAGACTCATGCGGAAGGATGTGCCTTTCGTCTGGTCTGAGGAGTGTGAGCAGAGCTTCAGGGAGCTGAAGAGATTGCTCACCTCAGCTCCGGTATTGGTTTTGCCTTCTGGATCGGGAGGTTTTGTGGTGTGTACAGATGCTTCCGGGGTCGGATTGGGTGATGTGTTGATGCAGCATGGTAGAGTGGTGGCTTATGCATCTCGACAGCTAAAGCCCCATGAGGAGAACTACCCTACCCATGACCTTGAGTTGGCGGCGGTGATCTTCGCGTTGAAGATCTGGAGGCATTATCTGTATGGTGAGAAGTTCGAGGTGTTCACTGACCATCAGAGTTTGAGGTATGTGTTCTCGCAGAGAGACCTGAACCTCAGGCAAAGGCGTTGGATGGAATTCATGAAGGATTATGACTTCACCTTGTCTTATCAGCTGGGCAGGATGAATGTCATCGCCGATGCCTTGAGTCGGAAGGTCGCGGTCAGTGCCTTGATGTTAAGGAAGTGGAGGCTCTGGGAACAAGTGCCCGAAGTATCTTTCAGGCTCAAGATTCCCTAGGAGTCAGGGTTAGCAGTGCTTGCGAGTCTGACTGTCACTCCTGCTATCCGTCGACAGGTGACAGAGGCTCAGCATGCGGACCCTGAGTTACCCCGGATTTTGACGATGGCTGATATGGATCTCGGTGAGGATGGTGCTGCGAGGTTTCGTGGCAGGCTGTACGTCCCAGCGTAGGAGCAGATTCATCATGCGGTGTTACGTGAGGCTCATGGGAGTAGGTACATCGTACACCCGGGTGCAACAAAGATGTATCGGAACTTGCGGAGGCAGTTCTGGTGGCCTGGCATGAAGAGAGATGTTACTGAGTTTATGGCCAGGTGCCTGATCTGTCAGCAGGTGAAGGCGGAGCATCAGTGACCAGGAGGTGCTCTCCAGCCCTTGGATGTTCCTGCGTGGAAGTGGGACCACGTGACCACGGATTTTGTGGTGGGGTTGCCGAGGACCCCGAATGGGCAGGATAGTATTTGGTTGCTAGTGGATAGGCTGACGAAGGTGACTCGGTTGTTACCGGTTAAGGTCAGCTGGAGTGTGTCCAAGTTGGCTCGTTTTTATGTGGAGCGGATCGTGCCGTTGCATGGGATTCCTGTGGATGCACTTTTTATTTAAAATCATCGTTTATTCGTTCATTGGGTTTATTAAGTGCGTGGGCGTGCCAGTCACAAAGGTGACGATTTATTGTGCGCTCGATCTGACTAATCAGACGATTGTGTGGTTCGTGTCGGGACCGGAACCCGCCACACCATAAAGGTCACAGCGTCATTTACATCCCCTCGGAGAGGGGAACTGTGATGCCCCGGATTTTTGGATCCTTGTTCGAGGGTCCCAGATCTGGTTTCTCGGAGTGTCCGACTCCGTTGTGTCCGAAATTTCGTTTCGGACATCTTTCGGGTTCGGATCAGCGCGATCCAGAGTTGTTTTGGAGGCCCGGAAGCGTTCCGCGGCTTTTTCACATGTGTTTTCCGATTCCCGGTGTGTGTTTCGGTAATTCCTTCGGAACCTCGTTGCGGGTGAACCGGGCCGTTCACCTAGGCGAGTGTGGTACCGTTGCAATCGGTGCATTCCGAGGATCGCGGAAATGTGATTTTCTATTTTTTGGTATTTTTGAGAATTTCTGGATTTTCTATATATTAACCTCCTTTTTCTCTCTCTCCCCATCTCTCATTTTTCTCTTCCCTCCCTCTCTCTTCTCTCACGTTCTCTCCTCTCCCCCTCTCACTCCGGGCGGCCGACGGAGGCGGCGAGGGCGGGGCGGCGTGGCTCATGGGACGTGGAGCGACGGGCATGGGACGAGGATCGCGATGGTGGAGGCGGTTCGTGGGATCGTGAACCGGCGAGGGTTTAAATGGCGTTTCTTCGTGGATCGGCATCCACGGCGCGTCGAATCTTCGGTGGAGGTAGGGAGATGGACCCTCGACTCGCGTACTTCTTTTCCCGCGAGTTTTGTAGGCCGTGGTGAGCCGAGCGGGCCAAACGGGGCGATTTGGGGAAAATGCTTGTTTTTGGGGTGTGAGCGGGATCCCTCGTTTTACCGTGTTTCTGGGCGATTCAGGGGTTTAGATGCATGCCTAGGGGCTTGGGGATGGTTTCCCCTTTTGTTTCCCCTTCACCTGGGGGTGGACGGGGCATGGAATGGTTTTTCCCGCAGTTTCCACCATTCTCGGGCATGGACTGAGAACGCGCTAGCCTTGGGTAGCGCGTTCTTGAAGGTTGCGCTGCCCCGATAGAGCGCGTTCATCAGGGAAGATGAACAGTTTGGCGGTTCCTGTCGCGCTATAGGGCCCCAGCGCGTTCAGGGTTGTCGCGCTATAGGATCATAGCGCGACCTGGTCTGGTCGCGCTATGGACCTGTAGCGCGTTCTTGTTGAACGTGCTATGTATGTATAGCGCGTTCTAACTGAACGCGCTTTGCACGTGTAGCGCGTTCTTGGAGGTGACCAGCCGGGCTGCCCGGGGCGGGCGGTTTGCGGCTGATCGTGCTCCCCTTGGGCCGTGTGTGTCCCGGACACCCCGTGTAGTTCCGTGACTGTGTCTTTGGGTGTCCGGAGGTTCCGTTTACCTTGATTTGTGTGACCGTGAGTTTAAGGGTCCGGGTGACCTTTTAGCATTCCGATTGTGTTGTGTTGGTCGCCGATCGACCCGGTTGTGACCCAGTGGTCGACCCTTGGCCTAGTGAGCGTCCCGGACACCCCGTGGGTTTCATTGGCGTACTTTTGGGTGTCTGGAGGTACCGTGTTACTTCGATAAGCGTGCCCGTGGGCTTGGCGGGTCCAGGTGACCCCAGGTGTTCCGGGCTTCCGGGTTCTTGCTAGATCGAGTCACCGTGTATCGGTGTGAGTGCGGCGAGGTTTCCCCGCACGTCGTGGTTTCTCCGGGAGTTGGTTTTGAGTGGGCCATGTGTGTGGCCTTGGACTGCGAGTCCAGTTGCCCAGCCTGGTGCTGGAGGGTTCTCGTTTTTCCCAGGGTTGGGAAATCGGTGTGGCAGCTTGCGGGTTGCCTTGGGAATCGTGCTTTTGTGGTTTCCGCGTAGGCCGTGTCTATGGCCTGTGAACCGCGAGTCCATGTCCTAACTTGGGACTAGAGGTCTCTGTGAGCGACGTCACGCGGTTCGGGGAAGAGCGGAGAGGACGCGGAGCGCGCGCGGGCTCCTCTTTTCTTTCTTTTTGGTGTTGGTGTTTGTTTGCTGCAACACAGAAATAAGAGAAGAGAGAGAAGGGGCCACCACGGGAGATTGCTCCGGCGGGGCGAGCGGGACAAGTATGATATAGCAAAATATGGGGTTTAAACGGCCATAGCGGGAAGTGACTCGCCGCGGCCTCGGGGGGACGGGAATGGTGCAAAAATTAAATAACAAGAATTGAAACGGCCATTGGGGAAGTGACTCGCCGCGGCCTCGAGAATATGAGCAGATAATAAGATGACAGAATATAGAGAGAATACAAAGAGCGGGAATTTAAACGGCCATTGGGGAAGTGACTCGCCGCGGCCTCGAGAACACAAACAGATAAGAATATAACGTATAAGAACGTGAATTTAAACGGTCATTGGAGAAGTGACTCGTCGCGGCCTCGAGAACACGAATAGATAAGAATATAACATATAAAAATGGGAATTTAAACGGCCATTGGGGAAGTGACTCGCCGCGGCCTCGAGAATATGAGCAGAATATAACAGAGTATAAGAGAATATAAGAACGGAAATTTAAACGGCCATTGGGGAAGTGACTCGCCGCGGCCTCGAAAATAAGATGTGATCGCCAGGGGCCGAAAGACCCCAAAATAAGAAAGTGATCGCGCCTACCTCAAGAGCGGGAGATGGCGGGTTGCTTCTTCCTCTCCCTCCGGCCGGCCGACGGAGAGGGCTTTCCTCGGCTACCCTTGCAAAACAACGACAAAAAAATGACAAGTGGATTAGAAAGATGGAGGTGTAGTATTCAAATCCTCGCGATAAAAATAACGAAATGATGGCAAGATACACACCTGGTTGGTGTTATCTTTTAAACCCCTCTCGGACTCGAGTAGGAGGAAAATGAGATGATGGATGCAAGAAGTATAAAAGAAGAGGCGCCCTTATGAAGGGGGATAGACGATGCGAGATGATGAATGCAAAAAAACTACGAAGAAAAAGGGGAAGAAAAGGCTTATTGGATGAGCCGAGGGTGAAATCCGGCGGAGCTTCGGCAGCGTGAGGACGACGTGGAAGCGCGGTGGATGAAGACGACCTTCCTCTCGCGAGCGTGAGCACCCGAGAAGCTGGCAGAACCTCCACCTACAAAAGAACCCACGGGTTAGAAAATGACTCCGTAGCCTCTGGGCTCCGGCAGCCTATCGGATCACTTCTGAGCTCCCCCAGAACTGAGGGGGTGGGCCTCTATTTATAGGGCTCCGGAGGGTGGAGGCGTCCAGGACCCTGGACACCTCCATCAGGGCCGAAATAATATTTTATTCTATTTTTATTGATTTTTTTTGGAATACTTTTGTGGAGGCGTCCAGGGCCCCGGACGCCCCAAGCAGGTCCACCGAAAACCGACGACGGCCGCACGCGGTTTGGCACAACGTGTGATTTTGTGAGCGGCGCCTCGTGATTCAGAAATGGGCGCGTCCAGCTGACCGGACGTCTCTATAATTTGGATTTTTTCACACACGACAAACCGTCGTTCGGTGGCCGGCGCCCGTGAGGGAGTTGATGGAGGCGTCCAGGGGCCTGGACGCCTCCAAAATTATATTGTTTTTTTATTTTTCTTTTGTCTTTTATACCAGGGCTGGCATTTTAATTTTTTTATTTGTTTTTATGGAGGTGTCCAGGGGCCTGGACGCCTCCATTAAAATATATATATTTTTATTCATTTTTGGGCCCTGATAAAATAATAAAATAATAAAATAAATAAAAAAGATGGGGGCGTCCAGGGGCCTGGACGCCCCCATTAAGATCCACCCGGGTCCTCAAATCAGGCGTCGGCGACCGTCCGGTAGACCCCCTTCTTGATTCCGGAACATCCTGATGCGTCCGACTGGTGTTGATGCCGTCCGAATGCCGTGACGAGACGATTCCGGATGTCGAAAAAGGCAGAAGAAGACCCGAGAAAAGGAAGCACTCGAGTGATTCAAAATGTGTAAGCCGTCGCGGGGCGTCGTATAGTAATATGAGACTTTCTCAGGAGACGTCAGGAATGGCGTGTCTACAGCTGCCCCGCCTTGGCGTCTGCTTTGCAAGGGAGCGATACGTAGTGGAATGGTATCGAAGTGGAGTGAAATGGAGTGGGAGCGGACTGATAAGTTGATGCCAAGGTGTGATGAGACACGCTTTTGACGTTACTGTTTGGAATCTTTCCTGGAGTTTCAATGAGGCGACCTTGAAGAAGGTCTTTCAAATATTGACGATTGCTTGGACGGAGATCAAATAAGGGAGGGTGAGATGTGCGCTCATGCACGAAACAAAAGGAGACCAACTTCTCGGTGTGGGAGTACCTGGGTCATAAACCGGAGGTTTCACCTTTGGGGAGCGGTTACCAGCCAATGTGGAAGTGCTGCGGCCAAGGTGGGTCAAAAAAGGTAAAGGAATATCTGAGGGTCTGTCCAAACAAGGGTCTCCTTTGGAAGAGCAGCGTCGGGGCTGTCTCAAGGAAACTCGGTATTTCATTCGGAGTGGAATATCTCATATTTGTGGGAATTGAAACACAACGGCTTTCACAATCGAATCACTTGAATGATCTTCCGCAATAAATCAAAGTCCTATATGAACGTATGCTGGGTTTAAAGAAAAATTCAAAACAAACGAAAATAGAAAATAGCCGAGGATAATATTGTCAACTTATGAAGGACGGGTCAGGATACCGACCCGGTGAGCTGATACTGGGCTGGGGCCCGTTTATCCGCGTACCAACTCACTGAATGGAACCGTCGTCCCCATTCTATCACAAATTGACGGCCTATCCGTACAACCCAAATTCTTCCGGGATCATCACCGTTTTTGTTGAAGGGGAACTCAGATCCCAGATTCGTTCGGGCCGCACGGTCCTCGGCATGTTCTAATAGCGTACGTATCATATACTACGATGCATGACATGGTGGGACCAACCAATGAAAGGTGGGACAGGAGATAGGACAAAGACGTCCGTTAGTAAAACCTGCACTGGCCAGCAAAGGTTAGCAACATCATAAAGTAGCAGAATCATAGCAGAATCGCACCACAGTTCAAAGGAGATCCAGACCAAAATCTTGACAATGACCACTGATGTGACATATTCTGTCCTGTAGCACCCTTCCCTTCCTATAAGAACTCCCCTTAAGCTAGTCCATTCAAATGCACCAAGGTGGGTTTTGGAAGCTCAGGAGAGGAAAGAGAGGAGAATCTAGAGATTTCAGGATGGAAGGAGAGTCTTCCCGCGTTATGAAGAGGAGCAGGCCTAGCAGCGAGATCAGGCGACTCTCCGACCTCGAGGGTCATCTGAGTGGGACGATCTTGTCGCATATGGTAAGCTGATTCATTTCAAATTTTCTCCACGTGAACCTTCTTCTTACTTCCTTCATTTCTTATTTCTTTCCTCTTCCAGCCATATCCACTCTTCCCAGGCCCGAGGAAGTTTTCCAAACTGCCATGGCTTTCAAAGCTAACTTCCAATATCTCCATTGGCATGAGGGCCATACTCTCGAAGTGGCATTTGCAGGGGCTCCTTATTCACGCCAAGCATTACGAGAAGATTCGTATGGACTGGGCGGCTATGGGCGCACTAGTGGAGATCTGGCATCCCCAGACCCACACTTTTATCTTCCCGACCTTCGAGGTGACCATCCTCCTCGAGGAGGTGAAACTTCTGCTCGGATTGAAGAAATTCAAGAGTGACGGGAAGGTGAAGGCTATGCGGATGCTGACACGGGGGACTTCTGAAAGCGTCCTTGGAAGCTTCATGCCACCCGACGCAGCCAGAAAGGTCCGTACTCAAAAGGGGATCGATCTCCAAAAGCTTGCGGAGTGGGTCATGGACGCCCTGAGAGGGTCACCAGACGATGACTATTTGGAGGGAATCATGAAGGGGTTCACCATTTGTCTGGCGGGTGCTCTCTTGTTCCCTTATACCGACAACATGGTGGAGGAAGACCAACTGGGTGCTATCTGCGGGATCTGGCGTGGAAAGAGGGTGGTGGTGAGAGTTAGAGAGTTGCTTGTACACGTCACCCTTCTCACTGTATGATGTACTTTCGGCTATTATATGAAATGGAAATGACTTTTTTTGTGTTGTGTGTACCTTTCTCTCTCCCACACTTTCTTCTTTGCACTGAGTTGTCCTTTGAGGCACGCTCCGCGAGACCTTGCCCTGAACAGCGGGGAACTACGCTTTGCACGGGGGGATTTTGTTTCCTTTCTCCCCCTTTTGGGCGCGTCCAGGCGCGAGGACGCGTCTTAATCCTTGAATTCAAATTTAAAGCGTCGGGTGGCCTTTCTTCTCTCGTGCCTTACCCGCAAACGAGCTCGCCTTCTGCCGAAACTCGCTTGCCCCTTTTCTCGTCTTCCTCCTCTTTTGATCGATGGAGTTCGGTGGGCCTGACCACGGTGAAGGTGGAGAGGGACGCGGGACCCCTCGCCCAAGGAGGGACGCGCCCGAGCACGGAACGGCGTCCATGGAGGAGGAAGGGCCGCTCCGGGCCCCCGAGGGACCCGAGGGGCCCGATGGCGTGGGAGGAGGTGAACACGGTCCGGTAGGTGCTTCGATCTCTTCCTCTTTTAATTCATTTTGGGTTTTGAAGCGAGCCGCGCGAGGGGGGAAAGGGTTCGGCGAGTGTTGCACTCAAATGATGGACGCGTCCTAGACAGGGGACGCGTTCCTTTTGACTGATGCGGGGCCCCTTTCTTGGTGCAGAACATGGCAAGGACCCTGGGTCTGGCCGATGAGTGGGCGAGTGCGGACGAGCCGAGCCGCGTCAGGAGGGAGAGTCGCGGCAAGGCGAGGCTCGAGGAGTGGCCCGTACGTCTCCCTGGACAGCAAGGGGGTATACTGGTGCAGGACAATGCCGACTTCCTGCGGCGGCAGAGAGAGAGCTACGCGGGGCTTCCCCAAGCTGGAGACACGCGTGGCATCGGTGGCTCGCGCGCCCAACTGTCAGAGACTAGGCGGCAGCTGGCCGTCGCTCAACATGAGTTGTCGCTCCTGGTAAGTTATGTGCCGCACTTTTAACTTCAGATTTTGGAGTTTCACTGACGGCCGTTGTTTATTTTGTTCCAGCGTGCCCAGCAGACAGCGACGGTGGGAGTGGCTGGCGGATCTTCCAGTTCCTCGGCCCCTTTTCTTGAGATTGCCTCCCTCCGGGAGCAACTTGCCGGTGCGGTGGCCCGCGCGACCCGGGCGGAAGAGGAGCGTGATGCCTGGGTGGCGACTGTAGCGGAGCTGCGGTATCGCGGTGAGGAGAGACCTTCTCCAGACATCCTGGAGTTAAGGGTTCTTCTGCAGATGATAAGGAGAGAGGCAGAGAGAGAGAAAGCCGAGAGAAGGTCCGAGCGACAGCGGGATCTGACCGAGAGGAGGGCCTTGGAGGCCCAAGTGAGGGAGCTCCAGCTGGGCCTTCAGGCCGTCGTGCAGAGGCTAGGAGGGATGGAGACGCGCTACGAGAGAGCGCGAGAGTTTGGGGAGCGACTCCGCCAGTCCGGTCGCTTTGCCGCCAGTGGCTTCTTTGCCACGCCAGGGGAGGAGCAGCGAGTCACTGCTGCGGAGCAGGCGCCCAGAGGCGAGGCAGGTGCTACTGCACGGGGATCCCGGAGACTTCTGAGGGACCCTCACCTCGGGGGAGAGGAGGAGAGTGCCCAGAGAGATGAGTGATGGTGAGGATTGGCGAGCTAGTGGACCCGCCACCTCTCTATGATTGTAGCGTTTGTGACAGCTTATGTAGAATTATGAATGGAGTGATTTGATTTTCTGCTGTTTATTTGTTCTTTTGTGCGTTCCTTCTTCCCTACACTTCTTCTCCTTTGCACTGTTCCCATGTGATAGGTCTGCCGAGACTCTGCTCCAAGCGGAGAATCGCGTCTTGTTGTGACCATTTTCCACGGGAATCTGCCGTCGAAGTCAATACTGACGGCCCTAGTTTCTTTTCCCGAATGTTGTGTCAAATTTTGCGGACGTCCTCCAAATTATGATAGGGTATCCCTAGACAACATAGGGGCTATTCGTCCTATTCTTCATCCAGTCAATCACCCTGTGCGAGCGGTGAAGCGACACATGGGACCGCTTGGGCGGTGCCTCATTGCGAGGGCTATTATTGACAGGTGATGGAGGCAATCTTGGCCCGCACTCCTTCCATTTCTATAAATTCTTGTCCCTTTTATCCTCCCAGGTATATCGAGAGGTAACTCGAGGAGCACAATTTCTTACGGGAGAGGAGGAGTTCAAAATTCTGAGAGTTGGATGGAGGGCGAATCTTCCCATTCCTCGAAGAGAAGCAGGTCCAGTGGTAGTAGTTCCAGGAAGCTTTCAGACCTTGAAGGGCACTTCAGCGAAAGGGCCCAATCTCAACTCGTAAGCCAAGTTTTCTTGCCCTTTTCTCATTCTTTCTTCCTTTCTTCTGACCAAACCTCACCCCCATTCCTTGTATGTGTAGGTTGTGATGAAATCACAAATCTTATGGGAGTTGGTAGTAGCAGCGTACAGGGGCCTCCCAGATTTTCAGAAGGCGAGACTAGACGTGATGGGATTTGGTACCTTCCTTCGGATCGAGCCGATCCAGCTTGACCTAGTCCTGATCCAAGCCTTGTGTGAGAGATGGGACCCAGTGAGCCGGGCATTCCTGATGCCCTGGGGGCACATGGTGCCCAGCTTGGAGGATGTGGTCCGGATCACAAGCCTGAAAGTAAAGGGCGAGGCAGTGACCGGAGTCACTTACGCGGACTACAGAGAAGGTGCCCAGAAGTTACTGGGTTTGGACCTGGATGGTCGGAAAAATAGGTCGGTAGCTAGGGCGTCCCTGATGGATGCATTAGGGCTCACCGACACTCGTCGGCGGGACGATGAATCCTCAGAAGAGTTCATGGAAAGGATAGAAATAGGATGCCGCGCCGTGTACTGCACAGATTTCGGCGACTGGGAAAGATGCAACATAGATTTGAGGAGATTTCTCCTCTTCCTTTTGGGGAGATTGATACTGAGCTCGAAAGGGGACGGTATCCAATGTTGCTTCCTGGAGCTGCTGTCAGACCTTGAAAGAGTAGGGTATTATGCCTGGGGAGCCGCCATGCTGGCACACTTGTTTGCAGGCCTATTCCAAGAAACGGATCGTGAGATGACTGTGAGTGGTTTCACACCATTCATCCAGGTATTTTTTGTTTTGCTTGTTTTGTATTTTTTTTGTGTTTTTGCAAAGTACTGATGACCTGTGCCGAGCAGCTATGGAGTTATTATTACCTCCCTATGGGGAGAGCTCGGCATTGGCGACCCGTGATGGTGCCGTTAGCCAGGTGGTGGGAACCCATCATGAGTGCGGCACCCCTAACCTACCAACTGATGGTGCTAAGGCGGGAGCTACAGGAGTTCCCTGCAGCGATGGTAAACTGGAGACCCTACTCAGACATGGTCGATGCTGACCAGCCATGGGTTCTAGCAAGTCGTGCCCGGTTCGGACGGGAACTGTGGATGCACTGCCTGAATGAAATCGAGCCACTTCGGCTACGATTAGTTATGAGGACTTTAGGACTGGCTCAAGAATAGGTGGATTCAGCTGCGCCACCTCGTGTCGGGAGAAAGACGCGGGGACCGGCGACCTGCATTGACTGGCGCGTGCGATTCTCCGAACAGTATGAGGACTGGCAACGGGGTGGCACGATTGTAGAATCACAGGAGCGGGATAGCGAGGACTACTTACGTCTATATAGGATAAAGTACGCAGAGCGGCTCCAACCCCGGGGACTTGCGGAGGTAGGTTTCCCCTTTTTCTTTTTTCTTCTTTCTTCTTTTTCTCTTTTTTTTGGTTTTCCGGTGGAAATGCTGACTCGTATGGCTGCAGGATGTCCGGGATGCCATGATAGCGAATTTACGAACTTGCTTGGCAGAGATGGAACAACAGTTGGGCGATGCCCGCGGAGCTACGAGCGCCTTGGTAGGTGTACAGTGCGCGTTCGTAATTAAATCCTCAGATTCCTGATGTTGGCTGCTAATTCACGCGGTCGTAGCATGCCCAGATTGGCGCGGCTTCCCCAGCGATGGGAGTAGGTGGTGCCTCTTCCAGCTTGTGGATTCCCACCTCAGAACTTGACTCGCTTCATGAGCAACTTGCTCACACCACGCAGCGTGCTGCGGAGGCAGAAGGGATGCTCTCTATACAGGTAAGAGTCTCAGTGTTGAGTTCTCCTTATTTATGCCTTATCGTGTATCTGAGATGGTACACTTGGCAGGAAAAGGAGACGGAAGAAGCGCTCGGCCAAGCTGCGCAAAAGGAGGCTAGGATAGCAGAACTGGAGAGGGAACTGCGGCGTCATCCTGATGACGACTCCTCTAGGGATGCTGTG
Organism: Amorphophallus konjac; assembly: GCA_022559845.1. NCBI lineage: Eukaryota > Viridiplantae > Streptophyta > Magnoliopsida > Alismatales > Araceae > Amorphophallus > Amorphophallus konjac. Next base: position 269,262 of record JAHNEJ010002565.1, read on the forward strand.
AAACTGAGGATCACTATCCAGTTGGAGAGGGAAGACCGCGAGAGAGAACGTGCAGAGAAAGAAAGAGACGCAGAGAGAGAAAGAGCCAACAGATTGACTGAAAGGGAAGAACGAAGGGCCATGGAGGCCCAACTATTCGAACTCCGAATCAGCCTTGGCCTTGCTGAACAGTGGCTGATAGATGGTGAGGAGCGCTACCGAAGAGCACGAGAGCGTGGCTTTCGTGTTGGTAGCTTCTCTACTGCTTCCGTAGATCAACGCCGGGATGCGGGAATAGGAAGAGGAGTACAGAGCGGTAGGAGTACCGCTTTTCGTAGTTGGGTAGCACCTTTGAGAGTGTTTTATCCGGAGAGTAGTGGGACGAGTGATGCAGAGAGAGAGGGCGGAACTTGATGTAATTTTTTTTTGGTTTTTTGGAATAAAATACAAGGTCTGGTTTGTTTGTTTTTCACATATGCTTCTGTTGCCTGAATCCCTGCACACATCACTGAAACAAACAAATCAGAATTTCTGTTCTGACTTGGCCCCTTGCTCAATAAGCAAATGGTCACTGTGACTGTCCTTGATAACTGGTCAAGGGGCCAAGCCTTTATTTAACGAAGGCAAGGGAAAGATGCGGTGATGATAAATGCGACAGGCAAGCACACGAATGCAAGCGGTATTAAAAGTGAGATGCTGCACGCAAATGTAATCATGCAAAATTGATTTGTTTTCTTTTTTATATTTGATATTTTTTTGTTTTATCATAAAAAGATTTTTTTTGTTTGCAAATATGTACATTTTTTCTTTTCCATTTTTTTTTGCTTTTATCATTTCAATTTTTCATTGCTAATGCCCGGCAAGCACCCAAATGGCACCTGACCTTCGTGAGAACATGGGTTTCTTACTAACCTCCCAGGTATCTTAAGTGCATATCTAGGTTGATTTGGGCCTCTAGACCCCTCGAATGATGATCCCGCCGGCTAAGACTTACCCTGATGACAATACCGTCATGCCATGCTTAGGCTCCCAGTGGCTTCCGACCACAGGGATTCACCCAAAAGGTGTTCGAGATAAATGATTTGCCCGACCCGGGTCTGTTTCCTCACAACTCTAGATGGTATATGATGGAACACCCTGGAACCCTAACGACCAACCGCGCGACGCTGACCCGGAATCAGACGCCGTCGCACCCATAGGTGACGCGCTTGCATTGGCCTAAGCCCGAGGTTAAACAAGAAGACATCAAGGTGGTAAACAGGGGTCTTGACCAGCCAGAAACACAGAGACTCCTTCACAGCGATAGCTTTTCAAAGTAGGCAACCAAATGTGTATATTAAAATAAGGTTGCAGACCCTGGGCAGTTTTCACCTTTCAGAAACTCCATCGAACCTTCATCTTTAAAGGGAGAAGGAAGAGTGTAGGGGATAAACCTCCTGAGAGGACCGGCAAAGCCGTTAACCCGGCGAGCGAATAAGGGCCCATTAACTCTTTCCTTTCAGACAACTTCGGACCAAATCTCGAGCATTTACATTCCACAGCCCCCTTTGTGGATTCAGACTTTTGCTTTGAGGGGTTCCGTTTATCGCAACAGGCACGGTCACGACCAGGCTTTTCTCTTGATTTTGACTTTGTATTTCTTTTTGTGAGGGAGATATAGTCGTTTGACGTTTGTGGGCTCCCTTTTTGTATGCCTGCGGGGACACTGCCCTCTTCTCGTGCACTGATCGATGCTCGAGGAAATGGATCCTACTCTTATCCTTGGGGTTTGAGTTTCGGTTTCTCATGCTCAGCGTTTTAAGGGCGCCGACTGTCTCATTTGGTCGAAGAGAAAAGAATAAAGATTACAGCTTCCGGAGATCTTCTAGGTGTGGCCCTACCGTAGGTGATGCTACCAACTTTTTTTTTGAATAAAATACATAAGTGAACACATGTTAGCTTCCTTCGAGCGAGTATAGGCCGACGTGGCCGGGCAGGGGTCTCCACGGTTCTGGCAAACCAAGACCCGGTGCCTACCAAGCCTTAATGGGCCCTATCCTAACATGAAGGTTAGATGCGGGGACTTAACTACATGGTGACTGCCAGGCATCGGTATTTTGAATTTTCTATATTTTTAGTGGTTTTCAATATTTCTTTGTTTTTGATGTTTTTTAACTTTTCATCATTTTTTTTGTTTGTACTAAGGGTAGTATTTCTTAAGATAAAGCCCATTCTAAGGGTGGGATAACTCGGTCCCTTCGGCGTTGACTAGCTTGTAAGCGTTGCCAGGGTGCACGGCTTGAATTACAAATGATCCTTCCCAATTGGGTTGGAGTTTAGAACGCGGCCCTCCAGGTTTGACAAAAATTCTTTTTACGACCATCTCACCGACTTTGAATTTTCTCTCAACGACTTTCTTTTGGTAAAAGCGAGCGAGTCTATTTTGATACACACGCGCGTGTTCGGCAGCGGCCAGTCGCTTCTCATCCAAGAGTTCCAACTGGGTGAGGAGTGAATTACGACGATCGTCGAGGGGAAAGTCCTCGTCTAATTGTACCCTGAGAGAAGGGATCAGAGTCTCATATGGGACTACCGCTTCCATACCATAAGTAAGGGCAAATGGAGTCTGCCCGGTGGGGATACGGATTGAAGTGCGATAGGCCCATAGAGCTTCGATAAGCTTTTCTGGCCAGTCTGAAAACTTACTAGACTCGCAGGTTTTTTTGATGATTTTGAGCAATGTTTTATTGGTGGCCTCCGCTTGGCCGTTACCTTGTAGGTAATAAGGCGATGAATGATGCAATGCAATTGCATACCTTTTGCAGAGGTCCTGTAGGTCCTGAGAAATGAACTGTGGCCCATTGTCGGTGACGATCGTGCTTGGGACGCCGAATCTGGCGAGAATGTTCTTCATGATGAACTTACAAACTGTTGACGCCTTGATTTCCGCGTAAGCTTCGGCTTCGGCCCATTTGGTGAAGTATTCTGTCGCAGTAAGGATGAAAGATTTCTGCTTGGTGAGGGAATTGAGATCACCTAGGGGACCAATGATGTCGAATGCCCATATGGAGAAAGGCCATGGGGAGGATATTGGATGAAGTGAGGAAGATGGTGAATGGATTTTATCGGCGTGAAGTTAACACTTGACACACCTACGGACATAGAAAGCACAATCTTCTTCCATAGTGGGCCAGTAAAAGCCTTGCCGAATGATCTTCTTGGCGAGCATCTGACTATTCACGTGGCCACCGCACACACCCGAGTGCGTCTCCTCTACACATTTCCAAACCTCATCGTCACCAAGACATCTTAACAGAATACCAGTAAGGCTCCTCCTATAGAGTAGACCTCCAATTAATGTATATTTCTGAGCCACCCTTCTTATGGCTTTCTTGTCCTCTGTGGTGGCCCCTTCAGGATAAGACTGATCTTGGCAGTATTTGGCGATTTCATAGAACCATGGTTTCTCTTTATCAGCCAGTTCTTCTTCGGCCTCTGCCAACATGATTTCCCTCTTCTCAAGGATATCTTCCTGCAGGATCTTCCTTGCTATCCTGTCTTTGATATTTACGTAGGAAGCATCATCGATTGCAGGGGTGTGAAGTTTGTAGATGGAAATGGACTTAAACCAACTTCCTAGAGGGAACCTTATGGATGATGCCAACGAGGCGAGGGCATCGGCGAGAATATTCTGATGACGAGGGACATGAACAAAGATCAGTTTTGTGAACAGTTTGGCAAAGGCAGCAGTGAGTTCTTGGTATGGCTTGAGTTTGGGATCACGAGTGCGATACTTAGTGAGCACCTGGCGAAGGATGAGTTGACTATCACCTACGACTCGCAACTCAGTGATACGAAAAGAATGGGCGAGTTCTAGGCCAGCTAGAAGAGCTTCATATTCGGCTATATTGTTGGTAACTGGGAATTTGAGCTGGTATGCCAACGGGAATGTGAGGCCTTCAGGTGACAGGAGGGCGATGCCGATTCCTCTCCCTTGAGAATTCAGAGCTCCATCAAAATATAGTGTCCACATTGGCTCATCTGATTGGTTGACGGACATTAGTTCCTCATATGGAAACTCTGATTGGACGGGATCGAACTTGGGAAGAGGATGGTGAGCGAGATGCTCGGCTATGGCATAGCCTTTAATCGCCTTTTGCTGGATGTAGGTGATGTCGAACTGAGAGAGAAAACTTTGCCAACGTGCTAGCCTATCCGTAAGGACGGCTTTCTCCAGAAGGAATTTGATAGGATTCATTCGAGCAATCAAGTGGACTTCGTGAGCCAAGAAGTAGTGCTTCAATTTCTGTACTATCCAAACGAGGGCAGCACAGGTTTTCTCCATGCCGGTGTACTTCTGCTCACAGGGATTGAGAAGTTTGGACAAGTAATAGGTTGCCCGTTCCTTGCCTTCTTCATCAGCTTGTGCGAGGACGGCTCCCACGGAGTCATCCAAGACTGAGACGTAAAGGATCAGAGGTTTTTCTGGTTTGGGTGGAATGAGAACGGGTGGACTAGCCAGATATTCCTTCAATCCTTCAAAAACTTTCTGACATTTAGAATTCCAGTGGAATTCTACTCCTGGCTTGGTGAACTCGTAGAGAGGTCTACACCTTTGTGAATGTTGGGACACAAACCGACGAATAAACTGCAACCTCCCGATTAAACCTCGGACTTCCCTCAGATTCTTGGGAGGCGGCATATCCCTGATGGCCTTAGCTTTGTCGGGATCAATCTCGATCCCTCTTTTGCTCACAATGAACCCCAGCAACTTACCTGACGACACTCCAAACACACACTTCTTCGGGTTCATTTTCAATTGGAACTCTCTTGACCTTTGCAAGACATTAGCCAAAACTTCTGGATGTTCCATCTTGGTCCTTGATTTTACCAATAAGTCATCCACATACACTTCCAGATATATGTGCATCATGTCATGAAATATGGCCATCATCGCTCTTTGGTAAGTAGCTCCAGTATTCTTTAACCCGAACGGCATGACCACGTAACAATATGTTCCCCAAGGGGTAGTGAATGACGTCTTTTCCTGATCCTCTTCTGCCAAACGAATTTGATTGTATCCTGAAAATCCATCCATGAAAGAGAGGGTTTCGTAGCCTGCCGTGTTATCAATCAGCACATCAATGTGAGGTAAGGGAAAATCATCCTTTGGACATGCGCGGTTAAGGTCCCGGAAGTCGATGCAAATCCTGACTTTCCCATCTTTCTTCATGACCGGGACAATGTTCGCCACCCATTGAGGATAAAGGACGACTCTAATGAACCTGGCTTTGTGGAGCTTATCGACCTCTTCTTTCATTTTCAAAGCCATCTGAGGGTGGAAACGCCTTAACCTTTGTTTTACCTAGATGGACCCTGGTTTTAGGGTTAAACGGTGTTCGACCAAGGTTGAATCCAGACCCGGCATATCCTCGTAACTCCATGCAAACGTGTCCTTATATTCCTTGAGGACCTCAATTAATGCCTCTTCTTCAGAGGGTGGTAGGTTGTCACTTATGAGGATGATCCTAGGGTCTTCCTCAGTTCCCAAGTTGACTTCTTTGGTGGATTCTTCTACGGCGGTTGACGGCTCGTCGAATCTCCTCATTCCACTTGCGTATGCGCCCGCCGCATCTTCATATTTTTCACCCTCATCTTCAGTGGGGCATTCTTCATCCGTGATCTCGTAGACTCCATACCCTTCATCAGATGCACAGTCGCCCTCGCATTCTATTTCGGGTAGCTGGATGGGATTTTCTAACAACTGGGGGATGGCAAGAAGGGCCTGACACCTGGCGGCCAAATCCAGAAGGAATCGACGAGGGATCTGCCTCCCCTTGGACTTCTTCCTAGGTACTACCCTCGGCCTATCATTCCTAGATTGACTGACAATATTTACAGAAGAAGATGAAGATGAAGAGGATGGTGTAGAATGTACAGGAGAAGACCCCTCAGAGGAGGGGTAGAAAAGGTCGCTCATCGGACCTTGGACGGGTGGTCCGCAAGGCGGTACGCACCCGTGGGAGATGTAGGAGGTTTCCTCAACGAAGATGTGTTGTTGGGGAGTTTGAAAATTGACGTTTTTTTTTCATTTTCATTTTTAATGACAAAGTAGTGAAAAGAGATTGGAGGGGAGAGAAAAGGGGTTATGGCTAGAGGATTGTGAGGCTCATAGAGCAGATCATGGTTGAAGACCTGGCGCGGGTTGAAAAGCCCGCGCAGGTATGTAAGCAGAGAAGGGGACCTGGGAAGATCATCAGATAATTGTCTGGCCCAGGAAGAAGATATCAGCATAGGCTGAGACGAGTGGATGGAGAAGATGGCGGCTAATGAGCCGTCAACGGCAATGCTGAGGACGGATGAAGATCCGTCGATGACAGGGTCCTTCTGGCGAGGACGAGGATAGTTTAGAACCTTGGCAAGAGTGATAATATTCTCTGGTATTTCGGAGATCAATGGTGGTCCTTCAAGCTGCGGAGACGAGAACATCCTTTCCAGTGCAACGGAAATGTCCCGTATGTCGAACCATTTGTCCCACTCGCATTCCGGATCCTTGATCTTGCCTCTTTTGGTGATCCTCGGACATTTTTCAGCCAAATATACATCATGTGATCCCCCATATGCTTCTCGTGGGTGATCTCCCATCTGAACAATGGGCCCTTTGTTGAAGTGGTTTGATAGAGTCCACGTGAGGGGCTTCCAATCTGCCTTGAACGGTCCTTTGAAGCCTAGGCCAAACCTACGGTTCGGCCTAATTTCTTTTGGCGGCTTGAGCATACCCTGTAACTGTGCGCCCATACCTTTTCCCTGTTGATAGCCGATGTTCCTCATAATCTCCCAACCTTTGGAGTGAAAAGGGAGACATGATGTTGCGGTTGCCCTGACCGGCTCCTTTGGTGCTAGTGGAACATGAGATGGATCACGTACGTCCAGCAGTGACAATATGGGCCGATGAGACGGCCAAACAGAAGGCAGAGAGGTGTTAATAGCATCCACTGTGTGAAGGACAGGTGTACTGACCACTTTAATAATTCTCCCATTGTAAGGAAACTTCAGGCACTGATGGTTGGTGGAAGGCACAGCGTCCATAGCTTCGATGTAAGAGCGACCCAGTATAACCTTAAATGTGGGGTCCATGTCGAGGACATGGTTTTCCGTGGGAATTGACATGGGGCCTAGTTCTGCCTTCAGGATAATCATCCCCTGCGGCGGCCTTTTGCTATTGTCATAGGCCGTGACCGTGATCGAGGAAGGTCTTATTTGTTCCTCGTTGACCCCACACAACTGAAGAGTGCTCATGGAGATCACATTTATGGATGCACCCGTATCCACAAGACACGGGTTTATGGATACCCCATTGATTTTTATTGAAATGCACAGTGCATATTTCCGAGCTTCCTTGGGAGCGAGCTCGTAGTTGTGAAACATGATGGCCGGTTGTGTGTCTGTTGGGGTCAGGACGGTCGAAATCTTCTCCACGGGGAGGTCTTCATTAACCATGACCTTTTGAAGATATTCCATCAAGGCCGCCTGGTGGGATGTGGATCTTTGAAGTAGCTCTAGGATGGAGATCCGGGCAGGTGTCTTGTCCAAGTGTTTCAATAGATCATACTGTGTTTCAGGGATAGCTCTTTCTGGTTGTTCTGCATCATCCTTCTCTGGCTGAGATTGCTCGGGATTCTGACTGTTGTGGGGGAAAATCCTGTGGAAAATCCTTCCACTCCGGAGCACCATTGCCTGCGGCTTTTGTACCTCTGTGGGGGTAGCAGCGGGTTTTAACAGGGGTTTGAGGGGTAGTAGTGGAGGAATGGTTGATGAAGCAGGGGTGATGACGGGAGCAGGGATTCTGATGAGGGGTTTGTTAGGTGGAGGTATGGCGGAGGTAGAGGGGATATCGCGCGGATTATGAAGGATAAGGGGTTTGGAAGGTGGAGGTGGAGGTAAGGTTTGAAACGGGTAAGGGTTTTGAGGTGGATGGTGGGTGATGAGTGGTTTTGAAGGCATTAGTGGTGATGTGGTAGAGAAAGACGGGGTTATGTATGGTTGACGGATGATAAGGGGTTTAGAAGGCGTAGGGGTAAATGTGGTAGAGGTGGATGGTAAAGTGGGGGAATGAGAGAAGATGAGAGGGTGCGAAGGCGTAGTGGAGAGTGTCGGTTGATAGGAGATCGGGGTACGGATGAGAGGGCGTAATGGTAGTGGAAATGGTGAAGGCGATACTGATGCGGGTTGATGAGAGAGAGGTGCTACCCGGGCAAGGTGAGGGGGTTGCATGACGATAGGGTTGGAGGTAGAAAGAATGGAGGTACTTTCCCGGTGCCACACCTGCTCTCTCCCGACTTCCGGGAAGGAGGAGATGGGGTTAACCTGATGATTGGGCTGTTGGTGCTCCGGTAATGGATTCTGGATTATGCCCATGTCGGGCTGTTGTTGTGGGGCCTGCTGAGGCTGTTGTTGTTGTTGTGGTTGCTGCTGCTGCTGCTGTTGTAACTGCTGCTGTGGCCTCTGAGGAGGTCTCCTAGCCTTGAGAGCCGCGACGTACCGTCTCATCTCATCCCAATCTATTTGATGTTCATCATTCATATCATGGATGTAATCTTTGAAGTGGAAGCAGTAATCTACTGTGTGTCCCGGCTGCCTGTGGTAGACACAGTATTTGGAGGTATCAACATTGGGGGGCCACGCGGGCCTTTCTCTTGGTAGGGCGAGTTGGTTTGATGCCATGAGGGCATTAAAAATGTCTGCTAAGGTTTCCGGCAATGGTGGATAGTAGGCTCTTTTGGGACCGAGCGGCTTCCTTTGTTGCTGTTGGGGACCATAGTTCCCTGGGGGTGGAACTTGGTTGTACTGAAGCGGTGGTTGTTGTTGCTGAGGTTGTGGTTGTTGTTGCTGGGGTTGGCGCAATGGAGGCATGTTATCCTGGGGTGGATTATTTTGGGGTGGAGGACGAAGAGGGAAAGGACCTGGTTGAAGGGGAAGTCGGGGCATTTGTGGAGGCCTTGGGTTGACCGCATAGTTGGCATTGTTGACCGCACTGACTTGCTCATTTGTCACGACCCCTTCTGTGGCTCCGCCCGGGACACCAGCGCCTGTCTTTCTGACCACTTTGGGCTTCGGCGACTCAAACATGTTCATGAAGGGGGAGTCTTTTAGCTGGGTTTGGATGTATCGGGCCCTTTCATAGAGTTCCTCCATTGTAGTAAGTTTATTCATGGCCAGGACATGTCTGAACTGTGGGGTTGCATTAGACACAATCATCTTCACTTGTTCGGGCTCGGAGAGGGTATCCCTTATTCTTTCCGCCAGAGACCTCCATCTATCAGCATATCGGACAAAATCCTCGTCGGGTTTCATCTTTTCGGCCACTAGGTCGGTAATGGAGAGTGAGGGACCGACCCTATCCCTATATTTCTGCAAGAACCTTCTCTGGACTATTTCAAAATTCTCGGCCTCGCGGGGCTCCAGAGAATAGAACCACTCAAGCGCGGGACCATCCAATGATCTCCGAAAGAGGTATGCCAGGGACCTCTGATCGTTTTGCCAGTAAGAGGACTCATACATGAAATCCTTGAGATGAATGAAGGGGTTGCCGGTACCATTGTACCTGTGGTACGTGGGCATTTCGGAGGGAGGAAGATGAATGACGGGAAGGATTGGCAAAGCTACCTCCGGGGTGGCTTTCACGTCCACCATCCTTCTCAGATTTTGAAACTGCTCGTCCATGCGGTTGAACCTATTGAGGAGCGATTGGGCGAGCTCCTCTGGGGGTGAAGGTGGCACTTGCCACTGGGGGAGAAACTGTCTCCCGGAGACTTGAGGGGGGAACCCCGAATGAGAGGGAGCTGTCGGACCGCCGACAGTTGGCCCCGGCTGAAGCGGTGTCTGGGGAACAACGGGAGTTTGAGATTGTGATGGGAACTGGAATGAGGGTGGTTGTTGGCTCACTTATCCTTGAAGCGAGGGAGACTGGATGGCTTGCGCCAATGAAGGAGATGGAATGGCCTGCACGGACTCTTGGAGAGGTTCGATGGCCGGAGTTGATTCCTGGGGCGTGGGGGAAACAGATTTCCCCTTTAGAATGGCCTGGAAGGCCCGGAGCTGTTCAGAGGTGAGCTCCGTATTGGCGAGGACGCCCAGTAAGGAAGAGATATCCTGTGGTAGGGACGTGTCCCCAGCAATAACCTGCACCTCATGTGAGGGGTCATGAGAAGGACCCGAGTCCATAGCATAGACTCGCGGGTCGACTGTCAAACCACGACTAGGGTGGTTTTCCTCAGAAGACTCGTGAGACATGCTCACAGTTTTCCCAGAACGCAAAAATATACACTAGCAAGTAGGTAGCAGAGATTATCAAACAAGTGGATGCCTTTACGCCCTTTTTTTGTGTTTTGAATTTCATGATTTTTTTTTATTTTTAACGAGATCCGAAGTTCACACAAAATGGGGACCCTAGTTTATTTTTGTTTCACCGCCGTGTCAGCTAGGGTCTCTCGTCTCACCACGAATGAAATGACTAACTCCGGGGAACTTCAATGGTACAACCAGCCCAGTGAACGAAGATGAGATTCTTCGATGTCGGGGACTTACGGAGGTCCCAGTGTAGGAGATTCTAGTCCGTTGAGAGGAATTCCCAAACGGAGAGTCCTTCCTTCACCGGGAAAGGGTGATCCTCAAAAAATGAAAAAAAGGATAGAAAAGAGGAATGGATGTATGCAATGGAATGCTGACAGATATATGGAGTGGGAAAACAACAGAAATAACAGACATATAATAAACAAAGAACCAATCAAAACTGACGGTGCTGCCGTGAGCACAACTGGGGCGCGCGCGGGAGCGAAGGTGGAGAGGCACGGGTGGTGCTGAACTTGCAAGGGTAGCCGAAAGGAAGCAGTAGATGTCCCACCGTGATCGTCAATCTGTGAGCGACGTCACGCGGTTCGGGGAAGAGCGGAGAGGACGCGGAGCGCGCGCGGGCTCCTCTTTTCTTTCTTTTTGGTGTTTGTTTGCTGCAACACAGAAATAAGAGAAGAGAGAGAAGGGGCCACCACGGGAGATTGCTCCGGCGGGGTGAGCGGGACAAGTATGATATAGCAAAATATGGGGTTTAAACGGCCATAGCGGGAAGTGACTCGTCGCGGCCTCGGGGGGGCGGGAATGGTGCAAAAATTAAATAACAAGAATTGAAACGGCCATTGGGGAAGTGACTCGCCGCGGCCTCGAGAATATGAGCAGATAATAAGATGACAGAATATAGAGAGAATACAAAGAGCGGGAATTTAAACGGCCATTGGGGAAGTGACTCGCCGCGGCCTCGAGAACACAAACAGATAAGAATATAACGTATAAGAACGTGAATTTAAACGGCCATTGGGGAAGTGACTCGCCGCGGCCTCGAGAACACGAATAGATAAGAATATAACATATAAAAACGCGAATTTAAACGGCCATTGGGGAAGTGACTCGCCGCGGCCTCGAGAATATGAGCAGAATATAACAGAGTATAAGAGAATATAAGAATGGAAATTTAAACGGCCATTGGGGAAGTGACTTGCCGCGGCCTCGAAAATAAGATGTGATCGCCAGGGGCCGAAAGACCCCAAAATAAGAAAGTGATCGCGCCTACCTCAAGAGCGGGAGATGGCGGGTTGCTTCTTCCTCTCCCTCCGGCCGGCCGACGGAGAGGGCTTTCCTCGGCTACCCTTGCAAAACAACGACAAACAAATGACGAGTGGATTAGAAAGATGGAGGTGTAGTATTCAAATCCTCGCGATAAAAATAACGAAATGATGGCAAGACACACACCTGGTTGGTGTTATCTTTTAAACCCCTCTCGGACTCGAGTAGGAGGAAAATGAGATGATGGATGCAAGAAGTATAAAAGAAGAGGCGCCCTTATGAAGGGGGATAGAGGATGCGAGATGATGAATGCAAAAAAACTACGAAGAAAAAGGGGAAGAAAAGGCTTATTGGATGAGCCGAGGGTGAAATCCGGCGGAGCTCCGGCAGCGTGGGGACGACGTGGAAGCGCGGTGGATGAAGACGACCTTCCTCTCGCGAGCGTGAGCACCCGAGAAGCCGGCAGAATCTCCACCTACAAAAGAACCCACGGGTTAGAAAATGACTCCGTAGCCTCTGGGCTCCGGCAGCCTATCGGATTACTTCTGAGCTCCCCCAGAACTGAGGGGGTGGGCCTCTATTTATAAGGCTCCGGAGGGTGGAGGCGTCCAGGACCCTGGACACCTCCATCAGGGCCGAAATAATATTTTATTCTATTTTTATTGATTTTTTTTGGAATACTTTTGTGGAGGCGTCCAGGGCCCCGGACGCCCCAAGCAGGTCCACCGAAAACCGACGACGGCCGCACGCGGTTTGGCACAACGCGTGGTTTTGTGAGCGGCGTCTCGTGATTCAGAAATGGGCGCGTCCAGCTGACCGGACGTCTCTATAATTTAGATTTTTTCACACACGACAAACCGTCGTTCGGTGGCCGGCGCCCGTGAGGGAGTTGATGGAGGCGTCCAGGGGCCTGGACGCCTCCAAAATTATATTATTTTTTTATTTTTCTTTTGTCTTTTATACCAGGGCTGGCATTTTAATTTTTTTATTTGTTTTTATGGAGGCGTCCAGGGGCCTGGACGCCTCCATTAAAATATATATATTTTTATTCATTTTTGGGCCCTGATAAAATAATAAAATAATAAAATAAATTAAAAAGATGGGGGCATCCAGGGGCCTGGACCCCCCCCATTAAGACCCATCCGGGTCCTCAAATCAGGCGTCGGCGACCGCCCGGTAGACCCCCTTCTTGATTCCGGAACCTCCTGATGCGTCCGACTGGTGTTGATGCCGTCCGAATGCCGTGACGAGACGATTCCGGATGCCGAAAAGACCGTTGAGTCTTGTGACTCAAAGACCGTTGAGTTAGTGGGTCTAGTTGACCCTCTAGAGTCTGGTGGCGCCGTGCCACCTGTTACTCCGCGTTACTCGCAATGGGTGCGTGCGTGGTTTCTTGTGTCCACGTTCTGTGACACGTCCACTAGTTGTAGCCTTCTTACGGCACGCGTGTGCTGACCCACCTGGGAGTGGTGGAGCGGCTGACCCGAGAGAGACGGTGAGTAGGCTGGTTACCGTAGGGCCCCCACGTACAGCCGAGTCCGGGCTTAGGGGGAATTACCAGCTAGAGGACAGGCCTAGGGCGTATGGTCTGAGTGTGCACACGAGGTTGGGGGCGTCGGACGGCGCCGGCAGGCGCGACCCCAACTAGTCCTTGTTCTGTGGTACTGGTTACTGAGTGTGTCTGAGTCTCCGCCTGGGGCGCTGTAACTAGACACTTGTGATGCGGTGTAAGACGTCAGGGGACGCATCCGGTCGTTCTTCTAGTGGTTGGTACTTCTATCACGTGACGTGAGTTGTCGTGCACCGGGTTCTTTTTCCGTCCGCGAGACGGGACTTTGTGAGTGGTTTCGGGAGTGTTCCTGGAGTCGAGGTCTGGGGTTTTCGGTGAGCGACACCGAGGGTCTTTCCCCAAACAACGTTGTGTTCACGACGGTGAGGTCGTGACCGTGTTCCCTGACCGTGTGGTTTTGGCTCGGGTCCTCTTGTGAGGGCAGGCCTCCGTTACGGAGGTATCGTGGCGTTTTCCTAGTAGCGTGGCTAGGGTAGTTCGTGTCTGGTGGTCCCCGATCGTGGAATCGGGTGGTCGGGTGCGTGGCTTGGTTGTCCCCCAACGGGAGACTAGGTCGTATTTTCTGGTACAGTAGGAGTAGCTGTACAGTCGAGGTTTTGTCGGCCACCGTAGTTACTTTCCTGCTTTCGTAGTTACTGCTTTTGTGCCGCCGTTGTTTCTCAGTTGGGGTTCCACGGGATCCCTACTGGGCCAGTGACAGGAGGCTTACCCCTGCGTTTCAGGTGCGGCGGTTCTGCCTCGAGATTCGAGGGTGCTGTGCAGAGGTTCTTAGTCACCAGCTTGCCGGGCCGAGTGTTCACTTGGCATGTGGTACGTTTTACTACTTTAGACTATACTTTCTGTTGGACTGGACTATGTTGTAGTTGTTCATTTATTTCTGTTAATTGTTGAATTGTCCTGCCTTATTTCCTATTTCTTTGTACCTCCACACTCCTTTTTAGCCCTTCCGAGCCCTCCCGGCCCGTGGGCGGCGGTTCGAGTCTCGGGTTATCGGGCCTTCCCGGTAACCGGATTCTCAGGTCGTCACAGGAACACCCTTGATTAATCGCCGGGGATCAGGGGCCTCATGGCCAGGAAACTATATCGAGAGAAACAAGCCGATAGCGGTCTCGAATCAGTCGGAAAGCCCGATGTCTAGGGGGGCAAGCATTCAAGATCATGTCGGTCGTGTGTTGACCATTTGATGTTCGGAAGAGTGTCCGGCTTGAGAATCGCGTAATTGTCACGGGAAAACCGAAGCATATGTATGTCGCGATGCGACAAATTTATTGTTCGGACGAACGAGAAATATTCAGTTAAATCCCAGTTAGAGGGGTCGGAAACCAATAAGTTTGTCGGCCCGATGCAAGATCAAACTACGACCATACTGTGGTGGGCCCCCCGCGGTCGAAGTCAGGCTCGAGTGGGCATCGTCAGTGTTTCCGGTGCCGAGGGGCAGCGGGAGAGTGTCCCGGGACTAGATTCCAAAACAAAGACGTATACAGAGATAGCTGGCTATAGGCCTAGACGTGGGTCAGGCGATGACCATGGTTGGGGCGAACCCAAGGTCCAAACGCGACTCACGAAGGTCTTATTGATATTCCCATGCAAAGGGTCTGGGGATGACGAGAGCCTTCTCGTTCCATTCAGATTTTGTCGGTCATACACTGACCATTTTATGTTCGGACAAAGATCCGTATAGAAAACAAGACGGTGACGGGAGCGAATCCGTGCAAATGTCTGCCGTGAGTACGGCAAGTTTAATGCAAGCGCGGGATTAGATCCTGGTATATATGTCGGTCGCTAACGTACCATTCATTATTCGGACGGAAGTCTATATTAGTAGCGTCGATGACGACGATAAAACCGTACGGATGTCTGCCATAGGTACGGCAAGTTTAATGTAGGTGCGGGATCGGATCCCGATAAAGATGGGTCGACCTAACTCTAGACACGCCATTCCTGACGTCTCCTGAGAAAGTCTCATATTACCATACGACGCCCCGCGACGGCTTACGCATTTCGAATCTCTTAAGTGCTTCCTTTTCTTGGGTCTTCTTCTGCCTTTTTCGGCATCCGGAATCGTCTCGTCACGGCATTCGGACGGCATCAACACCAATCGGACGCATTAGAGGTTCCGAAACCAGGAAGGGTGTCTGTCGGGCGGCCGCCAACGCCTGAACTAAGGACCCGGGTGGGTCTTTATGGGGGCGTCCAGGCCCCTGGACGCCCCCATTCTTTTAATTTATTTTTCAAAGCCCAAAACCAAATAAAAAATAATATATTAATGGAGGCGTCCAGGCCCCTGGACGCCTCCATAAAAATAAATATAAAAAATATAAAATTCCAGCTTTGGCATAAAAATAAAACAAAAATATAAAATATATTTTCTTGGAGGCGTCCAGGACCCTGGACGCCTCCATCAACTCACTCACGGGGCGCCGCCCACCGAACGACGGTTTATCGTGTGTGAAAGAATCTAAATTGTGGAGACGTCCAGCTGGCTGGACGCGCCCATTTCCAAATCACGGGTCGCCGCTCCAAAACCACACGTTGTGCCAAACCGCGTGCGGCTTTCGGTGGAGTTCGGTGGATGTTATAGAGGCGTCCGGGACCCTGGACGCCCCCAAGAAAATATTTGAAAAAAATGAATAAAAATAGAATAAAATATTACTTCGGCCCTGATGGAGGTGTCCAGGGTCCTGGACGCCTCCACCCTCCGGAGCCCTATAAATAGAGGCCTCCCCCCTCAGTTCTAGGAGAGCTTCTAAGAGATCCGATAGGCTGCCGGAGCCCAGAGGCTACCGGAGTCATTTCTAACCCGTGGGATCTTTTGTAAGTGGAGGTTCTGCCGACTTCTTGGGTGCCCACGCTCGCGAGAGGAAGGTCGTCTTCATCCATCGCGCTTCCACGTCGTCCCTACGCTGCCGGAGCTCCGCCAGATTTCACCATCGGCACATCCAATAAGCCAATCCTTTCCTTTTCTTCGTAGTTCTTTTACATTCATCATCTCGCATCCCCTATCCCCCTTCATAAGGGTGCCTCTTCTTATATACTTCTTGCATCCATCATCTCATTTTCCTCCTACTCGAGTCCGAGAGGGGTTTAAAAGACAACACCAACCAGGTGTGTGTCTTGACATCATTTCGTTATTTTTATCGCAAAGATTTGAATACTACACCTTCATCTTTCTAATCCACTCGTTACTTGTTTGTCGTTGTTTTGCAAGGGTACCCAAGGAAAGCCCTCTCCATCGGCCGGCCGAAAGGGGAGGAAGAAGCAACCCGCCATCTCCCGCTCTTGAGATAGGCGCGATCACTTTCTTTGTTTTGGGGTCTTTTAGCCCCTGGCGATCACATCTTGTTCTCGAGGCCGCGGCGAGTCACTTCCCC
This sequence comes from Amorphophallus konjac, assembly GCA_022559845.1. Classification (NCBI taxonomy): domain Eukaryota; kingdom Viridiplantae; phylum Streptophyta; class Magnoliopsida; order Alismatales; family Araceae; genus Amorphophallus; species Amorphophallus konjac. Next base: position 285,777 of record JAHNEJ010002565.1, read on the forward strand.
AATGGCCGTTTAAATTCCCGTTCTTATATTCTCTTTATATTCTGTTATATTCTGCTCATATTCTCGAAGCCGCGGTGAGTCACTTCCCCAATGGCCGTTTAAATTCCCGTTCTTATATGTTATATTTTTATCTATTCATATTCTCGAGGCCGCGACGAGTCACTTCCCCAATGGCCGTTTAAATTCCCGCTCTTATATTCTCTTTATATTTTGTTATATTCTTATCTATTCATATTCTCGAGGCCACGGCGAGTCACTTCCCCAATGGCCGTTTAAATTTCCGCTCTTTATATTCTCCTTATATTCTGTTATATTCTTATCTGCTCAAATTCTCGAGGCCGCGGCGAGTCACTTCTCCAATAGCCGTTTCAATTCTTGCTATTTAATTTCTGCACCATTCCCGTCCCCCCGAGGCCGCGGCGAGTCACTTCCCGCTATGGCCGTTTAACCCCCATATCTTGCTATATTACATTTGTCCCGCTCGCCCCGCCGGAGCAATCTCCCGTGGTGGCCCCTTCTCTTTTCTTTTATTTCTGTGTTGCAGCAAACAAAATGGAGCCCGCGCGCTCCACGTCTTCTTCGCTCCCCGAACCGCGTGACGTCGCTCACAGATTGGCGATCACGGTGGGAGCTCTACTGCTTCCTTTTGGCTACCCTTGCAAGTTCGGCACCGTCCGTGCCTCTCCACCTTAGCACCCTCGCGCGCCCCCGTTGTGCTCACGGCAGCACTATCAGTTGTGATTGGTTGGGTGTTTATTATATGTTTATTATTCCTGTTGTTTTCTTACTCTATATCTCTGTCAGCATTCCATTGCATACATCCATCCCTCTTTTATATCCTTTTTCATTTTTTCTAAGGATCACCCTTTCCCGGTGAAGGAAGGACTCTCCGTTTGAGAATTCCTCTCAACGGACTAGAATCTCCTCCACTGGGACCTCCGTAAGTCCCCGACATCGAAGAATCTCCTCTTCGTAAACTGGGCTGGTCGTACCATTGAAGTTCCTCGGAGTTAGTCATCCATTCATGGAGAGACGAGAGACCCTAGCTGACACGGCGGTGAAACAAAAATAAACTAGGGTCCCTATTTTGTGTGAACTTCGGATCTCGCTAAAAATAAAAAAATCATCAAAATCAAAACATAAAAAAAGAGGCGTAAAGGCATCCACTTGTTTGATAATCTCTGCTACCTGCTTGCTAGTGCATGTTTTTGCGTTCTGAGAAAATTGTGAGCATGGCTCACGAGTCTTTTGAGGAGAACCACCCTAGTCGTGGCTTGTCAGCCGACCCGCGAGTCTATGCTATGGACTCGGGTCCTTCTCATGAGCCCTCGCATGAGGTTCAGGTTATTGCCGGGGACACGTCCCCACCACAGGATATCTCTTCCTTACTGGGCGTCCTCGCCAACACGGACCTTACCTCTGAACAGCTCCGGGCCTTCCAGGCCATTCTGAAGGGGAAATCTGTTTCCCCCACGCCCCAGGAATCAACTCCGGCCATCGCACCTCTCCAAGAGTCCGTGCAGGCCATTCCATCTCCTTCATTGGCGCAAGCCATCCAGTCTCCCTCGCTTCAAGGACAAGCGAGCCAACAACCACCCTCATTCCAATTCCCGTCACAATCTCAAACCCCCGTTGTTCCCCACATACCGCTTCAGCCAGGGCCAACTGTCGGCGGTCCGACAGCTCCCTCTCATTCGGGGTTTCCCCCTCAAGTCTCCGGGAGACAGTTTCTCCCCCAGTGACAAGTGCCACCTTCACCTCCAGAGCAGCTCGCCCAATCGCTCCTCAATAGGTTCAATCGCATGGACGAGCAGTTTCAAAATCTGAGAAGGATGGTGGACGTGAAAGCTACCCCGGAGGTTGCTTTGCCAATCCTTCTCGTCATTCATCTTCCTCCCTCCGAAATGCCCACGTACCGCAGATACAATGGTACCGGCAACCCCTTCATTCACCTCAAGGATTTCATGTATGAGTCCTCCTATTGGCAGAATGATCAGAGGTCCCTGGCATACCTCTTTCGGAGATCATTGGATGGTCCCTCGCTAGAGTGGTTCTATTCTTTGGAGCCCCGAGAGGCCGAGAATTTTGAAATAGTCCAGAGAAGGTTCCTGCAGAAATATAGGGATAGGGTCAGTCCCTCACTCTCCATTATCGACCTAGTGGCCGAAAAGATGAAGCCCGGTGAAGATTTTGTCCGCTATGCTGATAGATGGAGGTCTCTGGCGGAAAGAATAAGGGATACCCTCTCCGAGCCCGAACAAGTGAAGATGATTGTGTCTAATGCAACCCCACAGTTCAGACACGTCCTGGCCATGAATAAGCTTACTACAATGGAGGAACTCTATGAAAGGGCCCGGTACATCCAAACCCAGTTAAAAGACTCCCCCATTATGAACATGTTTGAGTCACCGAAGCCCAAAGTGGTCAGAAAGACAGGCGCTGGTGTCCCGGGCGAAGCCACAGAAGTGGTCGTGATAAATGAGCAAGTGGGTGCGGTCAACAATGCCAACTATGCAGTCAACCCAAGGCCTCCACAGATGCCCCGACTTCCCCTCCAACCAGGTCCTTTCCCTCTTCGTCCCCCACCCCAAAATAATCCACCCCAGGATAATATGCCTCCATTACGTCAACCCCAGCAACAACAACCACAACCTCAGCAACAACAACCACCGCTTCAGTACAACCAAGTTCCACCCCCGGGGAACTATGGTCCCCAATAGCAACAAAGGAGGCCGGTGGGTCCCAAGAGAGCCTACTATCCACCATTGCCAGAAACCTTAGCAGACATTTTTAATGCCCTCATGGCATCAAACCAACTCGCCCTACCCAGAGAAAGGCCCGTGTGGCCCCCGAATGTTGATACCTCCAAATACTGCGTCTACCACAGGCAGCCAGGACACACAGTAGATTACTGCTTCCAGTTCAAAGATTACATCCACGATATGAATGATGAACATCAAATAGATTGGGATGAAATGAGACGATACGTCGCCGCTCTCAAGGCTAGGAGACCTCCTCATAGGCCACAGCAGCAGTTACAACAGCAGCAGCAGCAGCAACCACAACAACAACAACAGCCTCAGCAGGCCCCACAACAACAGCCCGACATGGGCATAATCCAGAATCCATTACCGGAGCACCAACAGCCCAATCATCAGGTTAACCCCATCTCCTCCTTCCCGGCGGGAGAGAGCAGGTGTGGCACCCGGAAAGTACCTCCATTCTTTCTACCGCCAATCCTATCATTACGCAACACCCTTGCCTTGCCCGGGTAGCACCTCTCTCTCATCAACCTGCGTCAGTATCGCCTTCACCATTTCCACTACCATTACGCCCTCTCATCCGTACCCTGATCCCCTATCAATCGACACTCTCCACTACGCCTTCACACCCTCTCATCTTCTCTCACTCCCCCACTTTACCATCCACCTCTACCACATTTACCCCTACGCCTTCTAAACCCCTTATCATCCGTCAACCACACATAACCCCGTCTTTCTCCACCATATCACCACTAATGCCTTCAAAACCACTCATTACCCATCACCCACCTCAAAATCATTGCCCGCTTCAAGCCCTACCCACTTCTACTTCGTCTCCACCTCCACCTTCCAGACCCCTTATCCTTCGTAATCCGTGTGATATCCCCTCTACCTCCACCATGCCTCCACCTAACAAACCCCTCATCAGAATCCCTGCTCCCGTCATCACCCCTGCTTCATCGACCATTTCTCCACCACTACCCCTCAAACCTCTGTTAAAACCCACTGCTACCCCCACAGAGGTACAAAAGTCGCAGGTAATGGTGCTTCGGAGTGGAAGGATTTTTCACAGGGTTTTCCCCCACAACTGTCAGAATCCTGAGCAATCTCAGCCGGAGAAGGATGATAGAGAACAACCAGAAAGAGCTATCCCTGGAACACAGTATGATCTATTGAAACACTTGGACAAGACGCCTGCTCGGATCTCCATCCTGGAGCTACTTCAAAGATCCACATCCCACCAGACGGCCTTGATGGAATATCTTCAAAAAGTCATGGTTAATGAAGACCTCCCCGTGGAGAAGATTTCGACTATCCTGACCCCAACAGACACACAACCGGCCATCATGTTCCACAACTACGAGCTCGCTCCCAAGGAAGCTCGGAAATATGCATTATGCATTTCCATAAAAATTAATGGGGTATACATAAACCCGTGTCTTGTGGACACAGGTGCGTCCATAAATGTGATCTCCATGGACACCCTTCAGTTGTGTGGGGTCAACGAGGAACAAATAAGACCTTCCTCGATCACGGTCACGGCTTATGACAATAGCAAAAGGCCACCGCAGGGGATGATTATTCTGAAGGCAGAACTAGGCCCCATGTCAATTCCCACGGAATTCCATGTCCTCGACATGGACCCCACATTCAAGACTATACTGGGTCGCCCTTACATCGAAGCCATTGACGCCCTTCCACCAACCATCAGTGCCTAAAGTTTCCTTACAATGGGAGGATTATTAAAGTGGTCAGTACACCGGTCCTTCACACAGTGGATGCTATCAACACCTCTCTGCCCTCTGTTTGGCCGTCTCATCGGCCCATATTGTCACTACTGGACGTACGTGATTCATCTCACGTTCCACTAGCACCAAAGGAGCCGGTCAGGACAACCGCAACATCATATCTCCCTTTTCACTCCAAAGGGTGGGAGATTATGAGGAACATCGGCTACCAACAGGGTAAAGGTCTGGGCGCACAGTTATAGGGTAGGCTCAAACAGCCAAAGGAAATTAGGCCGAACCGCAGGTTTGGCCTAGGCTTCAAAGGACCGTTCAAGGCGGATTGGAAGCCCCTCACATGGACTCTATCAAACCACTTCAACAGAGGGCCCGTTGTTCAGATGGGAGATTACCCACGAGAAGCATATGGGAGATCACATGCTGTATATTTGGCTGAAAAATATCCGAGGATCACCAAAAGAGGCAAGATCAAAGATCCGGAATGCGAATGGAACAAATGGTTCGACATACGGGATATTTTCGTTGCACTGGAAAGGATGTTCTCGTCTCCGCAGCTTGAAGGACCACCATTGATCTCCGAAATACCAGAGAATATTACCACTCTTGCCAAGGTTCCAAACTATCCTCGTCCTCGCCAGAAGGACCCTGTCATCGACGGATCTTCATCCGTCCTCAACATTGCCGTCGACGGCTCATTAGCCGCCATCTTCTCCATCCACTCATCTCAGCCTTTGCTGATATCGTCTTCCTGTGCTAGACAATTGTCTGATGATCTTCCCAGATCCCCTTCTCTGCTTACATACCTACGCGGGCTTCTCAACCCGCGCCAGGTCTTCAACCATGATCTGCTCTATGAGCCTCACAATTCTCTAGCCATAACCACTTTTCTCTCTCCTCCAATCTCTTTTCACTGCTTTGTCATTAAAAATGAAAATGAAAAAAAAAACGTCAATTTTCAAACTCCCCAACAACACATCTTCATTGAGGAAACCTCCTACAACTCCCACGGGTGCGTACCGCCCTGCGGACCACCCGTCCAAGGTCCGATGAGCGACCTTTTCTACCCCTCCTCTGAGGGGTCTTCTCCTGTACATTCTACACCATCCCCTTCGTCTTCCTCTTCTTCTGTAAATATTGTCAGTCAATCTAGGAATGATAGGCCAATGGTAGTACCTAGGAAGAAATCCAAGGGTAGGCAGATCCCTCATCGATTCCTCCTGGATTTAGCCGCCAGGTGTCAGGCCCTCCTTGCCATCCCCCAATTGTTAGAAAATTTGATCCGACTACCGGAAATAGAATGTGAGGGCGACGGTGCATTTGATGAAGGGTACGGAGTCGACGAGATCACGGATGAAGAATACCCTACCGAAGATGAGGGTGAGGAATATGAGGACGCGGCTGGCGCATATGCTAGTGGAATGAGGAGATTCGTCGAGCCGTCAACCGCCGTAGAAGAATCCACCAAAGAAGTCAACTTAGGAACTGAGGAAGACCCTAGGATCATCCTCATAAGTGACAACCTACCACCCTCTGAAGAAGAGGCATTAATTGAGGTTCTCAAGGAATATAAGGACACGTTTGCATGGAGCTACGAGGATATGTCGGGTCTAGATTCAACCTTGGTCGAATACCGTTTAACCCTAAAACCAGGGTCCGTCTCGGTAAAACAAAGGTTAAGGCATTTTCACCCTCAAATGGCTTTGAAAATGAAAGAAGAGATCGATAAGCTCCACAAAGCCAGGTTCATTAGAGTCGTCCTTTATCCTCAATGGGTGGCGAACATTGTCCCGGTCATGAAGAAAGATGGGAAAGTCAGGATTTGCATCGACTTCCGGGACCTTAACCGCGCGTGTCCAAAAGACCATTTTCCCTTACCTCACATTGATGTGTTGATTGATAACACGGCAGGCTACGAAACCCTCTCATTCATGGATGAATTTTCAGGATACAATCAAATTCGTTTGGCAGATGAGGATCAGGAAAAGACGTCATTCACTACCCCTTGGGGAACATATTGTTACGTGGTCATGCCGTTCGGATTAAAGAATGCTGGAGCTACTTACCAAAGAGCGATGATGGCCATATTTCATGACATGATGCACATATATCTGGAAGTGTATGTGGATGACTTATTGGTGAAATCAAGGACCAGGATGGAACATCCAGAAGTTTTGGCTAAGGTCTTGCAAAGGTCAAGGGAGTTCCAATTGAAAATGAACCCAAAAAAGTGTGTGTTTGGTGTGTCATCGGGTAAATTGCTGGGTTTCATTGTGAGTAAAAGAGGGATCGAGATAGATCCCGACAAAGCCAAGGCTATCAGGGATATGCCGCCTCCCAAGAATTTGAGGGAAGTCCGAGGTTTAATCGGGAAGTTGCAGTTTATTCGTCGGTTTGTGCCCCAACATTCACAAAGGTGTAGACCTCTCTACGAGTTGACCAAGCCAGGAGTAGAATTCCACTGGAATTCTAAATGTCAGAAAGCTTTTGAAGGGTTGAAGGAATATTTGGCTAGTCCACCCGTTCTCATTCCACCTAAACCAGAAAAATCTCTGATCCTTTACGTCTCAGTCTTGGATGACTCCGTGGGAGCCGTCCTCGCACAAGCTGATGAAGAAGGCAAGGAACGGGCAACCTATTACTTGTCCAAACTTCTCAATCCCTGTGAGCAGAAGTACACCATCATGGAGAAAACCTGTGCTGCCCTCGTTTGGGTAGTGCAGAAATTGAAGCACTACTTCTTGGCTCACGAAGTCCACTTGATTGCTCGAATGAATCCTATCAAATTCCTTCTGGAGAAATCCATCCTTACGGATAGGCTAACACGCTGGCAAAGTTTTCTCTCTCAGTTCGACATCACCTACATCCAGCAAAAGGTGATTAAAGTCTATGCCATAGCCGAGCATCTCGCACACCATCCTCTTCCCAAGATCGATCCCGTCCAATCAGAGTTTCCAGATGAGGAACTAATGTCCGTCAACCAATCAGATGAGCCAATGTGGACGCTATATTTTGATGGAGCTCTGAATTCTCAAGGGAGAGGAATCGGCGTCGCCCTCCTGTCGCCTGAAGGCCTCACATTCCCATTGGCATACCAGCTCAAATTTCCAGTTACCAACAATATAGCCGAATATGAAGCTCTTCTAGCTGACCTAGAACTCGCTCATTCTTTTCGTATCACTGAGTTGCGAGTCGTAGGTGATAGTCAACTCATCCTTCGCCAGGTGCTCACTAAATATCGCACTCGCGATCTCAAACTCAAGCCATACCAAGAACTCACTGCTGCCTTTGTCAAACTGTTCACCAAACTGATCTTTGTTCATGTCCCTCGTCATCAGAATATTCTCGCCGATGCCCTCGCCTCGTTGGCATCATCCATAAGGTTCCCTCTAGGAAGATGGTTTGAGTCCATTTCCATCTACAAACTTCATGCCCCTGCAATCGATGATGCTTCCTACGTAAATATCAAAGATAGGATAGCAAGGAAGATCCTGCATGAAGATATCCTTGAGAAGAGGGAAATCATGTTGGCAGAGGCTGAAGAAGAACTGGCTGATGAAGAGAAACCATGGTTCTATGAAATCGTCAAATACTGCCAAGATCAGTCTTATCCTGAAGGGGCCACCAAAGAGGGCAAGAAAGCCATAAGAAGGGTGGCTCAGAAATACACATTGGTTGGAGGTCTACTCTATAGGAGGAGCCTTACTGATATTCTGTTAAGATGTCTTGGTGACGATGAGGTTTGGAAATGTGTAGAGGAGACGCACTCGGGTGTGTGCGGTGGCCACGTGAATAGTCAGATGCTCACCAAGAAGATCATTCGGTAAGGCTTTTACTGGCCCACTATGGAAGAGGATTGTGCTGTCTATGTCCGTAGGTGTGTCAAGTGTCAACTTCACGCCGATAAAATCCATTCACCATCTTCCTCACTTCATCCAATATCCTCCCCGTGGCCTTTCTCCATGTGGGCATTCGACATCATTGGTCCCCTAGGTGATCCCAATTCCCTTACCAAGTAGAAATCTTTCATCCTTACTGCGACGGAATACTTCACCAAATGGGCCGAAGCCGAAGCTTACGCGGAAATCAAGGCGTCAACAGTCTGCAAGTTCATCATGAAGAACATCCTCGCCAGATTCGGCGTCCCAAGCACAATCGTCACCGACAATGGGCCATAGTTCATTTCTCAGGACCTACAGGACCTCTGCAAAAGGTACGCAATTGCATTGCATCATTCATCGCCTTATTACCCACAAGGTAATGGCCAAGCGGAGGCCACCAATAAAACATTGCTTAAAATCATCAAAAAAACCTGCGAGTCTAGTAAGTTTTCAGACTGGCCAGAAAAACTTATCGAAGCCCTATGGGCCTATCGCACTTCAATCCGTACCCCCACCGGGCAGACTCCATTTGCCCTTACTTATGGTATGGAAGCGGTAGTCCCGTACGAGACTCTGATCCATTCTCTCAGGGTACAATTGGACGAGGAATTTCCCCTCGACGATCGTTGTAATTCACTCCTCGCCCAGTTGGAACTCTTGGATGAGAAGCGGTTGGCCGCTGCCGAACACGCGCGTGTGTATCAAAATAGACTCGCTCGCTTTTACCAAAAGAAAGTCGTTGAGAGAAAATTTAAAGTCGGTGAGATGGTCGTAAAAAGAATTTTTGTCAAACCTGGAGGGCCACCTTCTAAGCTCCAACCCAATTGGGAAGGACCATTTGTAATTCAAGCCGTGTACCCTGGCAACGCCTACAAGCTAATCAACGCCGAAGGGACCGAGTTATCCCACCCTTGGAATGGGCTTTATCTTAAGAAATACTACCCTTAGCACAAAACAAAAAAAATGATGAAAAGATAAAAACATCAAAAATAAAGAAATACCAAAAACCACTAAAAATATGGAAAATTCAAAATACCGATGCCTGGCAGTCACCATGTAGTTAAGTCCCTGCATCTAACCTTCATGTTAGGATAGGGCCCATTAAGGCTTGGTCGGCACCGGGTCTTGGTTTGCCAGAACCGTGGAGATCCCTGTCCGGCCACGTCGGCCTATGCTCGCTCGAAGGAAGCTAACATGTGCTCACTTATGTATTTTATTCAAAAAAGTCGGTAGCATCACCTACGGTGGGGCCCCACCCAGAAGATCTCCGGAAGCTGTAATCTTTATTCTTTTCTCTTCGACCAAATGAGACAGTCGGCGCCCTTAAAACGCTGAGCATGAGAAATCGAAACTCAAACCCCAAAGATAAGAGTAGGATCCATTTCCTCGAGCATCGATCAGAGCACGAGAAGAGGGCAGTGTCCCCGCAGGCATACGAAAAGGGAGCCCACAAACGTCTATATCTCCCTCACAAAAAGAAATATAAAATCAAAATCAAGAGAAAAACCTGGTTGTGACCGTGCCTGTTGCGATAAACGGAACCCCTCAAAGCAAAAGTCTGAATCCACAAAAGGGGCCGTGGAATGTAAACGCTCGAGATTTGGTCCGAAGTTATCCGAAAGGAAAGAGTTAATGGGCCCTTATTCGCTGGCCGGGTTAACGGCTTTGCCAGTCCTCTCAGGAGGTTTATCCCCTACACTCTTCCTTCTCCCTCTAAAGATGAAGGTTCGATGGAGTTTCTGAAGGGTGAAAACTGCCTAGGATCTGCGACCTTATTTTAATATACACATTTGGTTGCCTACTTTGAAAAGTAAAAGCTATCGCTGCGAAGGAGTCTCCGTGTTTCTGGCTGGTCAAGACCCATGTTTACCACCTTGATGTCTTCTTGCTTAACCTTGGGCTTAGGCCAATGCAAGCGTGTCACCTATGGGTGCGACGGCGTCTGATTCCGGGTCAGCGTCGCGCGGTTGGTCGTTAGGGTTCCAGGTTGTTCCATCATATACCATCTAGAGTTGTGAGGAAACAGAACCGGGTCGGGCAAATCTCTTACCTCAAACACCTTTTGGGTGAATCCCTGTGGTCGGAAGCGACTGGGAGCCTAAGCATGGCATGACGGTATTGTCATCAGGGTAAGTCTTAGCCAGCGGGATCATCATTCGAGGGGTCTAGAGTTCCAAATCAACCTAAATGTGCACTCAGGATACCTGGGAGGTTAGTAAGAAACCCCTGTTCTCACGTAGGTTAGGTGCCATTTGGGTGCTTACCTGGCGTTAGCAACAAAAAAATTGAAATGATAAAAACAACAAAAAAGAAAAAAAAGAAAATGTACATATTTGCAAACAAAAAAATCTTTTTTTTATGATAAAATAAAAAAATGCCAAATATAAAAAGAAAACAAATCAATTTTGCATGATTGTATTTGCGTGCAGTATCTCACTTTTAATACCGCTTGCATTCGTGTGCTTACCTGTCGCATTTATCATCACCACATCTTTCATTTACCTTCGTTAATAAAGGCTTGGCCCCTTGACCAGTTATCAAGGGCAGTCACAGTGACCATTTGCTTATTGAGCAAGGGGCCAAGTCAGAACAGAAATTCTGATTTGTTTGTTTCAGTGATGTGTGCAGGGATTCAGGCAACAGAAGCAAAGGTGAAAACCAAACAAACTGAACCTTGTATTTTATTCCAAAAAAAACAAAAAGATTACATCAAGTTCCGCCCTCTCTCTCTGCATTACTCGTCCCACTACTCTCCGGGCAAAACGCTCTCAAAGGTGCTACCCAACTACGAAAAGTGGTACTCCTACCGCTCTCAAAGGTCCAAACCCAGTAGCTTCCGAGCACCTTCTCGGTAATCTGCATAAGTGACCCCGGTCACTGCCTCGCCCTCCACCTTCAGACTTGTGATCCGGACCACATCCTCCAAGCTGGGCACCATGTGCCCCCAGGGCATCAGGAATGCCCGACTCACTGGGTCCCATCTCTCACACAAGGCTTGGATCAGGACCAGGTCGAGCTTGAGCGGCTCGATCCGAAGAAAGGTGCCAAATCACATCACGTCTAGTCTGGCCTTCTGAAAATCCAGGAGACCCCTGTATGCGGCCACTGCTAACTCCCATGAAATGTGTGATTTCATCACACTCTGTGCGTGCATAAGAAATGGAGAAGGGTGTTGTCAAGAGGAAGGAAGAAAGAATGAGAAAAGGGCAGGAAAGCTCAGCTTACGAGTTGTGATTGGGCCCTTTCGCTGAAGTGCCCTTCGAGATCCGAAAGCCTCCGGAAACTACTACCACTGGACCTGCTTCTCTTCGAGGAGTGGGAAGATTCGCCCTCCATCCAACTCTCGGAATTTTGAACTCCTCCTCTCCCGTGAGAACTTGCGCTCCTCGAGTTAGCTCTCGATATACCTGGGAGGATAAAAGGGACAAAAATTTATAGAAATGGAAGGAGTACAGGCCAAGATTACCTCCATCACCTTTAATGATAGCCCTCGCAATGAGGCACCTACCATGCGGTCCCGTGTGTCACTTCGCTGCTCGCACAGGGTGATTGATTGGACGAAGAATATGACGACTAGCCCCCTATGTTGTCTAGGGATACCCTATCATGTTTTGGAGGACGTCCGCAAAATTTGACACAACATCCAGGAAAAGGAACTAGGGCCGCCATTATTGACTTTGACGGCAGATTCCCGTGGAAAATGGTCACAACAAGACGCGATTCTCCGCTCGGGGTGGAGTCTCGACAGACCCATCACATGGGAACAGTGCAAAGGAGAAGAAGTGTAGGGAAGACGAAATGCACAAGAGAACAAACAAGCAGCAGAAAATCAAATCACTCCATTCTTAATTCTACATAAGCTGTCATAAACACTACAATCATAGAAATGAGGCGGGTCCACTGGCTCGCCAACTCGTGCCATTATCTTCATGCTCGTCCCTCTAGGCGTCCCTCTCCTCTCCCCTGAGGTGAGGGTCCCTCAGAAGCCTCCGGGATCCCCGTGCAGTAGCACCCACCTCGCCTCGTGGCGCCGGCTCCACAGCAATGACTCGCTGCTCCTCCCCTGGCGTGGCATAGAAGCCACTAGCGGCAAAGCGACCAGACTGGCGCAGTCGCTCCCCGAACTCTCGCGCTCTCTCGTAGCGCGTCTCCATCCCTCCTAGCCTCTGCACGACGGCCTGAAGGCCCAGCTGGAGCTCCCTCACTTGGGCCTCCAAGGCCCTCCTCTCGGTCTGATCCCGCTGTCGCTCGGACCTCCTCTCGGCTCTCTCTCTCTCTGCCTCTCTCCTCATCATCTGCAGAAGAACCCTTAACTCCAGGATGTCTGGAGAAGGTCTCTCCTCACCGCGATGTCGCAGCTCTGCTACAGTGGCCACCCAGGCATCACGCTCCTCTTCCGCCCGGGCAGCCCGAGCCACCGCACCGGCAAGTTGCTCCCGGAGGAAGGCCGCTCAAGAAAAGGAGCCGGGGAACTGGAAGATGCGCCGACAGCCACTCCCACCATCGCTGTCTGCTGGGCACGCTGGAATGAACAAACAATAGTAGTCAGCTAAGCTCCACATTTAAAAATAAAAAAATACAGCACTTAGCTTACCAGGAGCGACAGTTCCTGTTGAGTGGCGGCCAGCTGCCGCCTGACCTCGGCTAATTGGGCACGCGACCCGTCGACGTCGCGCGTATCCCCGGCTTGGGGAAGCCCCGCATAACTCTCTCTCTGCCGCCACAGGAAGTCGGCACTATCCTGCACCAGTACGCTCCCTTGCTGTCCAGGGAGACGTATGCGCCAATCCTCGAGCTTTGCCTTGCCGCGACTCTCCTTCCTGACACGGCTCGGCTCGTCTACACTCGCCCACTCATCGGCCAGGCCGAGGGTCCTCGCCATGTCCTGCACCAAGAAAGAAGGGCCTCGCATCATAACAAAGAACGCGTCCCCTGTCTAGGACGCGTCCATCATTTGAGTGCAACACTCGCCGAACCCTTTCCCCCCTCGCATGGCTCGCTTCAAAACTCAAAATGGATCAAAAGAGGAAGAGATCGGAGGACCTACCAGACTGTGTTCACCTCCCTCCGTGACATCGGGCCCCTCGGGTCCCTCAGGGGCCCGAAGCGGCCCTTCCTCCTCCATGGATGTCGCTCCATGCTCTTGCGCATCCCTCCTCGGACGAGGAGTTCCTCGTCCCTCTCCACCTTCACCATGGTCGGGCCCACCGAACTCCATCGATCAAAAGAGGAGGAAGACGAAAAGGGGGCGAGCGAATTTTGGCGGGGGCGGGCTCGTTTGCGGGTAAGGCACGGACGAAGAAAGGCCGTCCGACGCTTTAAATTTGAATTCGAAGGTTAAGACGCGTCCTCGCGCCTAGACGCGCCCAAAAGAAAGCGAAAAAGGAACAGAATCCCTCTGTGCAAAGTAGTTCCCTTCTGTCCAGGGCAAAAGTCTCGTGAAGCATAAACAACGTGGTGCAAAAGAAAGCGCGGGAAAGAAAAGGGCACACCACACGAAATCCATTTCATATAATAGTTAAAGTTCATATAATAGTTAAAGTACATCATACAGTGAGAAGGGTGACGTGTACAAGCAACTCTCTAACTCTCGCTACCACCCTCCTGGTCATCTCTCTCCTCCCTCCTCTGCTGGGGATCCCTAGGGGGCCTCTGCGAACCCTGAGAAGCCGTGCTCGCCTCGCCCTGCGGTGGCACCCCAGCCTCGAAAGCACGACGACGCTCCTCGGCCGAAGAAACCAGATAGCTGCCCATGGAAAAAGAACCTAACTGACGAAGTCGCGCCCCGTGTTCCTTCACCCTCTGGTACCGCTCCTCGCTCTCCCGAAGCCTCCCCTCCGCCGTGCCGAGACTCAATCGGAGCTCCAGCAGCTGGGCCTCCAGAGCCCTCCTCTCATCCCAGTCTCACAGTCGCTCCGCCCTCCTGTCCTCCCTCTCCTCTCTCTCACTCACCGCCTCCCTCCTCGACAGCTCGAGGGCGATCCGCAGATCCAGCACGTCACGAGGGAGCTCCTCAGCCTCCCGTCGCCGCTCCTCCTCCAGCTCCACAATCCGGGCGTCACGCTCCGCCACCCGAGCATCGCGCTTCTGCTCGGCATGAACAGCACGGGCCAGGGCCTCCCGAATCTCGGCCACCTGTCCAAACACGCATGCACCGTGAGAGAGTAGTGATGGAAGGAAAGCAGCTAGAAGAGGGTCAGGGCCAAGCAAGCACTCACTCGAGCCTCGCGGTCACGCTCGGCCTCCTCAGCCCTGTAGACACGCCAAAATTGACGTTTTATTGATCAAATCTCATGTTATATATGACGCCCCAAGTGGACTTCAATATTCCTATAACATAAAGTTTTTCTATTTTTGTGAGTTTTTCTGCATTTTTCCTGCATTTTTGTGAATCACGACTTGACGAAGGGCGTTACTTTCTAAAGTAACGACCTGTCATGGGGCGTTTTCAAAGAAAGGACGACCGAGGTTGAGGGCGTCAATTCCTGGTATTATCTGTTAATTTCTGGAATTATCTATTTTCAAAATAAAAGGCATTTTGTGAGTAACGCCTTTCCTCAGGGCGTGTTTTGAAGAAACGCCGTTATCTCAGGCGTGTTATCTCAGTTTTTAAACAGAGGAAGTTTTTATTTCCAAAATTTAATCCAGGAAGAAACGGCCTTTCCTAGGTCGTGTTTCAAGAAACGTCTCTGTGCAGGTCGTCAATTCATAAATAGACGCCCTGGCTCAAGGCGTGTTTTACTCCAGAGTCCTTCTTTTTTCCATCTTTCCCCCACAGTTCCCTACCGTCCTTGGGACTCTTACTCGATCTTGGTCCTACCCTGGATGCCTCATTACCCGTTCTTATCTTACCTTGTTTGATCACATCCGATTGAACATTATATAAGAGGTTCCATATCGAGCATTAAAGAGGTTGAACGCCCTAAACCCAGAACATCGCGATTGCAAGCAGAGCCTTCTCCCTCTGTGCACTTTATCCTACTGCATCTTGGTGTTGGTGTCTTCTGCATCCGATCGGGCTTCATCCTGGTGTCCTCTGCATCCGTTCAACGTCTTCACAGTTTCCCTCCACTCTCGTCAGGGAGAGCAGGGCTATATTGTGCTTATTTTATTTGAGTTCAATCATTGTCATCATACCGTCAGTTTTCTTATTGCATTAAGCATTATCATATCCCTTCCCTAGTTCTCTGCTAGGGGTTTATAAAACAAAAGAGGTGCGCATGTTGATGTCTTTTCATCATTTTATGTTGGTTTTTTTTTGACTGATACTACTGCACTTTGGCTGATCCCCCTCTCTTTTGCTTGTTTTTCATTGTCTCTTTTTTACAAGGTAATCAATCAAGAAAACCCACTTCATCGGCCGGCCGATTGGAGTTGGAGGAGGAAATCCACATTCATCCCGCATCCCACTCTTCACCAGGTACACGCGATCTCATTTTCTTCTTATTGAGGTAAACCCTCTGGCGATCACAACTCCCCTTTAGCACCTCGTGCTATATTTTTTATCACATCTTATACATGTTGTTGTCATGTTATTTATTTTTCATTCCCAAAAGTGAGGATTTTTAATCCGATCTACAAATTGGCGATCACGGTGGGACTTCCACTGTTTTCTTTATTGATTACCATCTCCATTGGCACCCTCGTGTGCCCTTTCCCTTTGACACCCTCGTGTGTCCTTTCCCCTTAGGCACCCTCGCGTGCCCTTTCCCCTCGGTACCCTCGGTGCCCTTTCCCTTGTGCCCCTCGGGCACCCCCCATTGTGCACGCTGCACACTCCCGGATCAGTCAATTGCTGCTTAATAACGCCTTCAACAAGGGCGTCTTTTGATTTAACGCCCCTCACAGGGACGTGTTTTGATTAATTAACGCCCCCCTCCAGGGCGTGTGTTTATTGCACCTGCTGGCGTTTTGTTAGTATTTTTCTCGTCTGCCATTTAACGCCCCTCTCAGGGACGCGTTTCGTTGAGTAACGCCCACCTCCAGGGCGTCTTCTACCATAACTGCTGTCTGCTGCATGCTTATTATACTGTCTGTGGAATAACGCCCCTCTTCGAGGCGTTTCATTTCTTATCAACGCCTGTCATTAGGGCGTTTCTCTTTATCATAACTGCTGTCTGCTACATCCTTATCATATTGCCTGTGAATTAACGCCCCTCTCAGAGGCGTTTCATTTATTATCAGCACCTATCATCAGGGCGTTGTCTCTGAGTTTTGACGCCCTCCTTCGTAGGCGTCCTTTATTTAGAACGCCTCACCTCAAGGCGTGTTTTTCCTACCGTCTGTGAGCCCCTCACAGAATTTACGACAGCCACGCTGCCGTGTTTTAAATTGGTCACGACTTGCCACAGGGCGTGTCTTTCCTCTTGCTGTGAACACGACCTTTCCAAGGGCATGTCTTTACAGTTCTTTTTCACAGATTGGCGCTTATTCATTGCTAGGCATTTGTCTTGATATTACATTGCTGCTTGGATTGTCTTGATTTGTTGGCTTGGTTGAGAGACCTCCTCTCTCTATCCTAGGATCCACACACCCTTCTTGGAATCGGGACGACCCTCCATTGAGCATTCCGTCTCTTTGGACCGGAAATCCCTTTTCCAAGACCTCCGTAAGTCCCCGCACCCGTGGATTCCCTCACGGACGCCGGGCTGGTTGTACCCTCGAAGTACCTGGAGTTTAGAGAACCTATACGTTGTTAAAAGAGAGAAGAACTTAGTTGACCCGGAGGTTACACTCGGATCAAACTAGGTCTCATTTGGCAAAAGAGTGAACTTTCACAAATAATCCACCCTAAATTCAAACATCAAACATTAAAACCTTGCGTTTCTTGCCAACCTTGTTTGCATAAACATAGTTGGGTGATTTGATTGCCTTGTTTGGATTGAATATTTTGTGATAATTCCTTCATTAAACATCTTCTCTCTTAAGAATGAAACTCCGTTCAGGTAAAACCATCAACATGTCAGGCAACGGGTACTCTTATGATGATGAGAATGAGAACATATTTGGTCAATATGAGGACCCTCTCCAGGATTCTGTTTATTATGAGGGGAACTACCTTCCTCCTCACCCCCATTACTCACAAGTCCATGTGGTCGATACCACCATCCATGAGGCGGACCCTTCGTCTCAAGTTCCATCTTCCAACACTTCGGGGAACCCTTCCCCATCCATCAACGTCACAGATTTGATCCAAGCTCTCTCCCAGTTGGATGACTCCCAGCGGCAAGCCGTTCAGGCCGCTTTAAAGGGGAAATCCGTCCTTTCATCTTCCTCTAATCCCCCTCCGGCCGTGAGTGGCCATCAGATTGCTAATGACCAGGCGGTCTTGCATCCCCCCTCCTCTCGTCCACAAACGCCTACTGCGGCCATGCCGGCCCAGCAGGCGAGCTATTCAGCGGTTAGGCATCAATCCTTCCAACCTCCTCGGGTTCTACGAACGCCTATACCGCCTTCTTTTGCTCAGAATCAGGCCCCGGTCGAGCCCGATACCAACACTCTCTTGCTTCAGAAGCTAGCCAGCATGGAGGAGCAGCTCAAGAAGGTTACAGCAACTAAGAATGCTCCGGAAATTTCTCTTCCTACGTTGCCGGTGTTTCATTTACCCCCTTCGGAGATGCCGCACTTTCGGCGATATAATGGGACCGGTAACCCATTCATTCATTTAAAGGATTTCCGATATGAGACTTCTTTCTGGCAAGACAATAAGGCCTCCCTGGCCTATTTATTCAGGAGATCTCTTGAGGGGCCAGCCCTCGAATGGTTTTATTCCCTGGAGCCAGCTGATGCCGGTGATTTTGATGTTATCCAAAGGAAATTCTTGCAAAAGTACAGAGACCGGGTGGGACCTTCCCTTTCTGTTACAGATCTGGTCGCTGAGAAAATGAAGCCCGAGGAAGACTTCATTGTATTTGCTGATAGGTGGCGGTCTATGGCCGAGAAATTGAAGGACACGTTGTCGGAACAAGAGCAAGTAAAAATGGTCATTTCTAATGCAACTCCTCAATTCCGGCATATTTTGGCCATGAATCGGCTGACAACTATGGAAGAGCTCTATGAAAGAGCCCGTTATATACAAACACAAATGAAGGATTCGCCCATCATGGGCATGTTTGAGCCGAAGCCTCGGCTGTTTAAAAAGAATACAAATGTCAACAGTGGGCCCACGACTGAGGGCACTGTCACAAACGAGCAGGTTGGCGTAGTTGGCCACCCCCACCACCAGTCAAACCCTCGACCTCCGCCACCTCCACAGCAAAACCCCCATTTTACCTCCGCTCCACAACGCCACTTCACACCCCAACCTTCTTTTGCTCCATCACCAAGCCAAGCGCCTCGCACCGACCCTCCAGCACCACCACAATACCATCAGGTCCCCCCACCCACCAACTATGGCCAACAACAACGGAGACCACCGCTTGGCCCCAAGAGGGCCCATTATCCACCACTCCCAGAGAGTCTCCCTGACATTTTTAATGCTTTGATGGCCGCCAACCTGCTCGTCCTACCAAAAGAAAGAACGGTGTGGCCCGACAATGTTGACACATCCCGTTACTGTGCATTTCACCGCGCCCCTGGTCACAACCTTGATCGTTGTTTCCATTTCAGAGATCATATTTATGATTTGAATGACCAGGGTGGCATTAATTGGGATGAAATGAGGCAAGTCATCGCCACCATGAAAGAGAGAAGGCCGCATCGGCAACAGCAAAATCAGCAACAACAGCAGCCAGCTCCACAGCAAGCTCAGCTACAGCAAGCTCCAGCACCCCAGCAGGATATGGGAATTGTCCGTAATCCATTGCCGGAGCACGCTCCTAATCAACACGTGAACCCTGTCACGTCTCTCTACGAGGTGGAGAGAGGGCAGGGATGGCACGAAGAAAACGCCTCTGTCGGGGCATTCCACCATGATCCAACCCAAAATCAAACTCCGCGTCTTTTGCGCGTTCCTCCTTCTCCTTCTAGTCTCCTATCGGGACGTTCTCTTTTACGCCCCGTCAACCCATCTACCACCACCAATTCCACGGCCTTGCCGGCTCGCTCTCTTCTTAACCGCTTACCACCACAGCAATCTACCATTCCACCTTCCACCACCAATCCCACATCTGCGCCCTCCAGACCACTCCTACTCCGCTCACCGCGAGCACCCGCTACTCCCTCTACCACTCCTACACCGGCAAGAGTTCCTCCACCATCAGTACAACCACCTTTTGTGCCACGATCTCTCCTTATTCCACCACCTGCCAATACTCCTCGCATTCGGATATCCCTCTCTTCTCCCACGCCTCCTGCGAGGGCACCTTCTTCAAATACTCCTCCCATGCCTCCCGCGGGGGCATCTTTATTAAACACCACTACTACGCCTCCTACGGGGGCGCCCCTTTCATTGAATTCCCCTTTGGTATCCCCTAGCAGGATCTCTGTTACCGACATTCCTTCGTCTTCTTCCAACCCTCCTCCCATTTCCGCCCCGACAGAGGCGCGTCAAGGCGTAGCGCCGCTCCGCAGTGGACGGATATTCCACCGTGTTTTCCCACAGAGAGAGCTAGAGCCCGTGCAGGGGCCACAAGAGCAAGAGCAGGAACGAGATTCAGTGCCGGGAACTCAGTATGATTTATTAAAGCACTTGGATCGCACTCCAGCCAGAATCTCCATTCTTGAATTAATCAAGAGGTCCACTACTCATCAGCTGGCCCTGAAGGAATACCTGCAGAAGGTCATGGTCAATGAGGACCTTCCAGTTGAACAGATAATTACAGTCTTAACCCCTGCCAGCAGTCAGCCGGCAATCACATTCCATGAACATGAGTTAGCACCTCTACCGGCGAGAAAATATGCCCTATGTATTACGGTTGATATCAACAAGGTGGCTGTTAAGCAGTGTTTGGTAGACACCGGTGCATCTATCAATGTGTTGCCTCCGAGCACTCTAAAATTATGCGGTATCCCTGAGAGCCAGATTCGGCCATCTACCATTACTGTCACAGCATATGACAATACAAAGAAACCCCCTCTGGGTATGATTACTCTCAAAGTCAGCTTGGGTCCAGCCACCATTACGGCAGATTTTCATATTCTGGATATGGACCCGACCTTTAATGGCATCCTGGGTCGCCCTTATATTCAGCAGCTTGATGCAGTGCCCTCTACAAACCATCAGTGCCTTAAGTTTCCGCACAAGGGCCGCATTATCAAGGTGACCAGCGTGCCGATCTTGCCAGAGGAGGACATTCATGTAGCTTCATCAGTTCCTTCTATATGGCCAGCCAACAAGCCGTTATTATCTGTGCTGGACATTCCCCACTCTCAGCCAATGCTATCTGAGACTGTCACCACCGTTGCTATGACACCCCTGCCTTCCAAGGGGAAGAAGAAAAAGAAAAATATGATGAATACCCCCGGCTGGAACATTCTGATAAGAATGGGATATCAAGATGGCAAGGGCCTGGGCGCCAAACTCCAGGGCAAGATTAGGCCCATTAAGCCTCAAAAGGTGGTTGCACGAGGCGGCTTAGGCTACAAAGCACCGGGCAAGAATGAAGGAGAGCCGTGGGCTGTTATGACGTCCACCTTCAAGCCAGATCGCCAGCCGCTCACCTGGACTTTAAAGACACATTTTGTCACCGGTGGCGTTCAGAACAATGAACAGACTACCGTCATTACTTCATTGCTTGATTGTCAGGATGTGCACGCTAGACAGTTTGCTCGGCACATTGCCCCACTGGCCACTTACAAAGCCCTGGAGTCGTTAAGGCCAGATAAAAGAAGAAAAATGGGTGATCCGGAATGTGACTGGTACAGGTGGTTTGACATGAATGACATCACTTTCTCTTTAAGCCGCCTGTTCATGCCGACAGATCCGGAATGGCCTCCGCTGATTCAAGAACTGATTGAAATGCCTACCGCAATCACAGATAAAAGGCAGATGTTAAGTGACTACACAGATACGGGGGAGCCAGATGTCCCCTTTGAAGAAGGATTTTCCGTGGATAGGCTGTGG
This sequence comes from Amorphophallus konjac, assembly GCA_022559845.1. Classification (NCBI taxonomy): domain Eukaryota; kingdom Viridiplantae; phylum Streptophyta; class Magnoliopsida; order Alismatales; family Araceae; genus Amorphophallus; species Amorphophallus konjac. Next base: position 307,165 of record JAHNEJ010002565.1, read on the forward strand.
GCCGGCCTTTTCTCCCTCACTTCTGTGCATCCGTTGGTGTTGGCTTCTCTCTATTCCCGTTGGTTTGGTCACGTGCCGCGACCACCACCGATTACCATCAACTTGTCTCCCGATTCAATTCAGATTTCCCTCCCGATTGCTCCTTCGCTCCTCGAGCGATTTGCTGAAAACTCCATCTCGCCCCCGCGTGGGCCATCTTTGATTAAATCTTTCTCCAAACTTGCAATCTCCACTCCTCCTACTATTCTCCCTTCACATTGCTTTTTACTTGAGAAAGAAAATAAAAACAAAGGAAAAGCTAAAAACGAAAAAAAAAACGCCAAATCTCCAACATTCCAATCCCCCATTTCTATTGAGGAGACCTCCTATTTTTCTCCCGAGTGCGTCCCAACCCAGGGGCCGCTCTTCCAAGACTCCTTGGTAAATCTTTTCTCCCCCTCCGGTGAGGGGTCTTCCTCTGTATCACTTCCTGTATCCGCTTTTTCACCTCCTTCTTTCCTTTCTAATCAGCTAGTTGCTCTTTCTCCTCTTCTTCCTCTCCTTCTAATAAAAAACATGGGGTAGATTCACACAAGAAGGCCAAGGGTAAGCAGATTCCTCGCAGATTTTTGTTGGAATTGGCCATCAGATGCCAAGCTTGTTTAGCCCTCCCCGAATTTGTGAAAGATCCGATTATCCTGCCAGAGTTAGAACATGAGGATTCTGTTGCTTCTTATGAGGGTTTGGGCGTTTTTGAAATCATGAATGATGAAGACCCTGTTGAAGAGGGGGATGAGAGTTATGAAGACTATGAGGACGAGGCTGATGCTTTTGCTAGTGGTATAAGAAGATTCGACGAACCATCAGCCTCTGTAGAAGAACCGACCAAAGAAATCAATCTGGGTACTGAGGAAGACCCTAGGATTGTCCTCATAAGTAAAAATTTGCCACCCTCCGAAGAGGAGGCGCTCATTTTAGTTCTTCAAGAATACAAGGACACGTTCGCATGGAGTTATGAAGATATGCCTGGATTAGACCCTGCGCTCGTTGAACATCGCCTTACACTTAAGCCAGGGTCTGTCCCGGTAAAACAACGGTTGAGGCGTTTCCACCCTAGTATGGCTTTGAAAATGAAAGAAGAGGTCGATAAACTCCATAAGGCTAGATTCGTTAGAGTCGTCCTCTATCCCAATTGGGTGGCTAACATTGTCCCGGTTATGAAGAAAGATGGAAAAGTTCGAATTTGCATAGATTTTCGGGACCTCAACCGGGCGTGTCCTAAAGATGACTTCCCCCTCCCCCATATCGATGTATTGATTGATAACACGGCAGGATTTGAGACTCTTTCTTTTATGGATGGCTTTTCAGGTTATAATCAAATTCGCCTATCTGAAGAAGATCAAGAGAAAACTTCATTCACTACACCATGGGGCACATATTGTTATGTGGTCATGCCCTTTGGACTTAAGAATGCTGGAGCCACCTACCAGAGGGCTATGATGGCAATTTTTCATGACATGATTCATATTTATATTGAGGTGTATGTGGATGACCTGGTTGTGAAATCAAGAACAAGGATTGAGCATCCTGGGGTTCTGGCTAAGGTTTTGCAGAGATCCCGAGAATTTCAATTGAAAATGAACCCCAAGAAGTGCGTATTTGGCGTTTCTTCAGGGAAGTTGCTTGGTTTCATTGTTAGCAAGAGGGGAATTGAAGTTGATCCCAACAAGGCGAGAGCCATTAGAGATATGCCTCCTCCCAAGAATTTGAAGGAAGTTCGAGGATTAATCGGGAGGTTGCAATTCATTCGCCGCTTCGTCTCCCAGCATTCACAGAGATGTAGGCCGTTCTACGAGCTTACTAAGCCGGGAGTCAAGTTTAATTGGGATGATAAATGTCAGGCCGCCTTTGACGGATTGAAGGATTATTTGGTCAATCCTCCTGTCCTGAGGCCGCCAATTCCAGGCAGGCCACTTATTCTCTATGTTTCGGTCCTGGATGACTCCGTAGGTGCTGTCTTAGCTCAAGTGGATGAGGAAGGTAAGGAGAGGGCAGCATACTACTTGTCTAAACTTCTTAACCCCTGTGAGCAGAGGTACTCAGCCATGGAGAAGACTTGTGCAGCTTTGGTTTGGGTAGTTCAGAAGTTAAAACACTATTTCCTAGCTCACGAGGTTCACCTCATTGCTCGCATGAATCCAATCAAATTCCTCCTTGAAAAATCTGTCCTCACTGATCGATTAGCACGCTGGCAAAGCTTCCTTTCTCAATTTGACATCACTTACATTCAGCAAAAAGCTATCAAAGGTTATGCCATTGCCGAGCATCTTGCTCACCACCCTCTCCCCCGCTTTGATCCTGTCAATTCAGAGTTCCCAGATGAAGAATTAATGTCCATTAATCAACCCCCTGATCCTATGTGGACATTACATTTTGATGGAGCTCTTAATTCTCAAGGAAGAGGGATCGGCATGGTTCTTTTAACACCCGAAGGGGTCACCATTCCATTTGCTGCTCGGCTCACTTTTCCCGTCACCAATAACATAGCCGAGTATGAAGCTCTTTTGGCCGGTCTTAAAACCGCTCATCAATATGGTGTCACTCATTTGCGAATTGTCGGTGACAGTCAGCTTATTCTACGCCAAGTGTTGGTCAAGTGCCGCACCATCAATCCTAAGCTCAAACCCTATCAGGAACTCGCTTCAGCTTACGCCAAACTCTTCACTAAATTGATTTTCGTTCATGTCCCGCGTAGCCAGAACATCTTGGCCGACGCACTTGCTTCTTTAGCTTCCGCTTTAGTTTTCCCTCCTGAGCGTGATTTTCATGTCCCCCTGATTCATCAGCGTGATACTCCAGCCATTAGGGATCGTGCTTTTCTTGATATTAGGGATCAGGTGCTTGAGAAGGTTAGACGGAAAGAAGCTCTTGAAGGCAAAGAGGTCATGCTATTGGATTGGCAAGAAGAGTTGGCTGACGAAGAAAAGCCTTGGTATTATGAGATTGCCAGATACTGTAATGATCAGTCTTATCCCGAGGAAGCCACAACAGAAGAAAAGAAAGCAATTAGGAGGGTGGCTCAACGTTATACTTTGGTTGGAGGTGTGCTCTACAGAAGAGGGCTCACCGGTGTTTTATTGAGATGCCTCGATGATGATGAATCTTGGAAAGTTGTGGAAGAGGCGCATTCTGGTGTGTGTGGTGGTCATGTGAACAGCCAGATGCTAGCTAAGAAGATTCTTAGGCTAGGGTTCTATTGGCCCACTCTAGAAGAGGATTGCTCTATCTACGTTCGTAGGTGTGTTAAGTGCCAACTGCACGCCGATAAGATTCATTCTCCTGCTTCTTCACTCCATCCTACGTCCTCCCCATGGCCTTTTTCCATGTGGGCTTTTGATATCATTGGACCTCTTGGCGATTCGAACCTCCTGACCAAGCAAAAATCATTCATTCTCACAGCAACGGAGTACTTCACCAAGTGGGCGGAAGCGGAAGCCTATGTGGAAATTAAAGCATCAACCGTCTGCAAATTTATCATGAAGAACATCATCACGAGGTTCGGGATCCCGAATACCATCGTCACCGACAATGGGCCTCAATTTATCTCTCAAGATCTCAAGGATCTCTGCAACAGGTATAACATTGCATTGCATCATTCTTCTCCCTATTATCCGCAGGGCAATGGCCAAGCAGAGGCCACTAATAAAACCTTGATCAAAATCGTTAAGAAGACGTGCGAGGCTAATAAATTTTCGGACTGGCCAGACAAGCTAGTTGAAGCTCTTTGGGCCTACCGCACTTCCATTCGAACCCCCACTGGGCAAACTCCTTTCGCCCTCACTTATGGAATGGAGGCCGTAGTCCCTTATGAGATTCTTATCCCCTCCCTGCGAGTACAATTGGATGAGGAACTTTCTATTGATGAACGTCGTGATTCACTCCTTGCCCAATTGGAACTCCTTGACGAGAAGCGTCTGGTCGCCGCTGAGCATGCGCGCGTTTATCAAAACAGGCTCTCACGTTTTTATCAAAAGAAGGTAATTGAGAGAAAATTTAAGGTCGGTGAAATGGTAATCAAAAGAATTTTTGTAAAGCCGGGTGGCCCTCGTTCAAAACTCCAACCAAACTGGGAAGGGCCGTTCATTATAAAGGAGGTTTTTCCTGGCAATGCTTATAAACTGGTTAATGCTGAAGGAGAGGAATTAGCTCACCCCTGGAACGGTTTGTATCTCAAGAAATATTACCCCTGAACAAAAATCCAAACAAAAATTGAAAATTTCACAAAAATCCAAAGAAAATAGAAATCTCCCAAATAATCCAAAAAAATCGAATATTTTCAAAATCAAAACAAAAAGTTTTCTTTCATGGTTCTCCTTTCTGGGCTGACATGACATGCAAAGGTCCACGGTCCGAAAGGTCAAAATTCAGAATCCATTTGTCAGTCTTGCTAATTTAAAATGGGAGTTGACCCCGCACACACTACACACTTTACTCTTGAGCTCAAGCAGTGCAAAATCTGATGGAAAGTCGAAACCGGACTAAAGGCGAAAGACGATATCCATTCTTTTCTTCTTCGGCCCACAAGGGAGGAAGGGAGGTCTCAAGGTAGACACGCCAAGCCTATCCGCCGCCCTAGTAGGAGGAAGTCAGGGCCCAAAAGGGAACAAATGCCACAAAAAGCCCAAGTACAATTAGGTTGTTCATCAGTTCAAATCTATTCAATGCAAATCAATTTCAAAGTGAAAGTCAAAAGGTGAAAAGAAAAGCATGTCAAGAGGGCAAAGTCCCCGCAAGGAAAACCTTGGGCGTATGCATGCAATATGAAAAGAGGCAAAAGGCAACAAAGCGTCCCTACGCCAAAGACCGAACCCCAACAGGCATAGGGTAGGGTAGGTAGCTTTACCTCAGGCATCTTTGAATCTTTTGTGGGCTTCCTTATACCTTCTCTTTTATTTTTGGAAAAGTCATGAACCAGCAGAATGGTCGAGACAAACTGAAGAGGATGCACTGTACGAAATCTGGTGTATAAGTTCAACCATTTTCACGCCAATCCCCCTTTTAATTATTCAAGAAAGGTTAATGGATCTCAGATGATGACCGAGTAGGGCCCACCACCTTAACCTCTTTATCAGCTCAATTTGGGAGGAATAAAATTAACGCCTTTGTTCAAGGCGCTTTTATGTTAATTCACGCCTAGCTCTCAGTCGTTTCTTTAAGAAATAACGCCTCTGGGAAGGTCGTGTTTTCAACAAAATTCAAAAAAAATCTTTTCACAGTAACGCCGTCTCCGAGGGCGTCTTTTACGAGAGTAACGACCTAATCTAAGGCGTGTTTTTCAGAAAATCCCCCAAAAAATATATATATATATATATATACTGAAAAGAATAAAAAATAAATTCTTCATGTTGCATGAATTGCATTCTTGCCTGGACATCTTTTAATTATTGTTTGCATATGCATGAGGCATCTCCCCAGATTTGGTTATTTTACTTTGCCTTATTTGATTAAAGGCTTGGCCCCTTGACCCATTACTAAAGTCAGAATATTGACACCCCTTGCTCACCGGGCAAGGGGCCAAGTCGAACAGATGAATTAATCTGTTTGTTCAAGTGAAAACCGCAGCTGCAGATACAGGGCAAAGTAAAGCAAACACGAGGCACGTGGAAAGAAAAAAAAATACACAAACACAAGTCCTACCATACAAGTGCTCAGGTAACAAAAGCTCAAATCTCATATGTATATATATATCATCATGTCTATCATGTACAGGTGTGAAGGTGGAGAAGTACAAGTACAAAACTCTCAGCTCTCGCCTCCACCCTCCTCTACTCTCCTGCTCTCAACCTCCTCCTCACCGTCCCGAGCTGGCGCTGGTGGAGGAGGCATAGGCCCCCGTGAAGAAGCCGGAACCCGAACGTGCCCCCCTGCCTCGCTCCTCTCTCGAAGGGAAGAACTCGCCACGAAAGTGGAGCTGGTGAAGGAGTACCCTGCAGCCCGTGCTCGCTCACGGCCTCGCTGCAACCACTCCTCGGACACTCGCAGCCGCTCCTGGGAAAGGATCAACTGGGTCCTCGAGTCCGCCAGCTCACGCTCCCGTGCCGCCAGCTGCTCCTGGAACCGGGCACGCTCCGCCTGGTGCTCCTCCCGCTCACGAGCCCGCTCCTCGCGCTCCCGAGCACGCTCCCTCCGCTCCAGCTCCAGGGCAACTCGCAGCTCGGCTACGTCATGAGGAA